>WNWU01000018.1:16490506-16535623 GCA_012654045.1 Ptyas mucosa | reverse complement strand
TTCTTTCTTTCTTTCTTTCTTTCTTTCTTTCTTTCTTTCTTTCTTTCCTTCCTTCCTTCCTTCCTTCCTTCCTCCCTTCCTTCTTTCCTCCCTTCCTTCCTTTCCTTCCTTCCTTCCTTCCTTCCTTCCTTCCTTCCTTCCTTCCTTCCTTCATAAAAGTCATTTTGCTTTTAGCAGTGAGGACACCACTTCCTAAAGCAGCTCTGAGAGAATATTTGTCAAAGCAAAGCATAGGTCTTATTCTGAATATTAGCGTCCCCAAACAATACATGTAGATGGAGGTAAACTTATTGATATAGAGCAGAGTTCTTCAAATTTGGCAGCTTTAAGACTTGTGGAGTTCAACTCCCAAAATTCTCCAGCCAGCTATGCTGGGAGTTGAAGTCCACAAGTCTTAAAGCTGCCAAGTTTGAAGAACTCTGATATAGAGTAAGTTAAAATGATTAATTATCTTTAATTAAATAACTCTGAAGTGGTTTTTTAAGCCAATACTTTATCCACACTTTTTAAATTGATCCACAGAAAGATATACTTTAGGTTTTTTTAGCATTTCCCTATAGTAAATCTGGGAAATGCTTAAAAAACCCTAAAGTATATCTTTCTGTAGATCAATTTATAGTAAATCTGGTGGCTAGCAACAATTGAATTTATATATTATGTTGCACAATTTTATGGGTTTTTGGAAAAATTGACTATTGGAGGAGTGACTTAGAGATCAATGAGTTAATATATGAAAAATATGATTGTGGTTTTCTCTAAATAGTGTAGCAGAGATGAACTGGTCCAAAATAATAGTATAGTGGCAAAAATGGGCTATGACCCATTTCCCATCACCATTGTTTGATGGGAAACATACTGCTATAATAACAAAATGAGATGAGTGATTTTTAATGGAAAATTTCAATGAGAGAACGTATGAACTCGCATTTCTGTTTTTAGAACATGGTTAAAATTTAATAATATTTGTAATGTGCACTGTAACATGCCTCACATCCTGATTAAAAATGTTAAATGTTCTTGTTGGCACAAACATAGAAATGCCAAACTCTGCTGAGCTGAACAGTCCCTCCAATAAATGAAAACAAAATTGAAAATTTAGTAGGGCTAGACTGAAACTTGTCATCAAATCAAATTTCTTCCATTACACTTTCTAACTTCCTTGCGGTAACCATCAATGCTGCCATTGATTTCCTGATTGCTTATAATTTTATTCATACCAGCCCCCAACCTTATTTGTGAAAAGATGACAATTCAGAATTTTATATATCGTAGTTTCCATGAGATTCTAATATTCCTGCTAAGTAACAATTGTGTTTATTTTCCAAATTCAGAGGTTTCATCTGTAGCCAAACTCTGATTTCTCTTCTGTGATATTCCGTAGCAACAGGTTCCTCTCTGAGTTAGACGGTTTAAGCTTCTCTTTGAGTTTCTCATTCACTAATGAAGGCTTGTGCAGTAATTGGCTCAGAGTTAAGGGTGAGTCAGAAGGGCCTCTCAAAGTGATGGGCTTGCCCGTGAGCCTGTTGAGGAGGCCACTGATAGTGACTAGGTCAGCTGCTCAGATCCTAGTCAGGAATAGGACAGGCAGTGGATTTTACAGAAAGAAGGCTATATGAAGCAAGACTCTAGAAAACAAACTTGGAAAAGGATCTGCTCAAGAAGAACAAAGGAAAAGTAAATTTACTGCAGATATGAATAACTGGTTGATTTTGGAGCTGCAGGAACTGAATTTTTCTATTGCTATAGTTCCTACTGATGCAAAGAAGGAGAAATTGGTGAGGGCATCATGCTAAACTGAGCTGTTGCCATATCTGATTCACTAATTGCCAGCTTCAATAAATGAGGGCATGTTACACCAATAACTGGCAATTTGAAAGAGGTTCCCCTGTGATAAACCCACATTTCATGGATTTCAGATTTAATATCAGTTGCTTCAGCGCTCACAGTAGCACTGGCACAGTTAAGCTGAAATGGATTAGGCTGATCTGCTTTTCCCTATTATTTGCTTCCCTCTCCTCCCCCTTCTGCTTGCCAGAAGCATCTCATGAATGAAGAAATGTCACTTTGGATGAACATTCATTGTATTGGAACACCTGATTAGAAAGCAAGGAACAGCTGGGCTATGCAGTTTTCTGTGTCCCTTTGTGGCAAAGGGGGTGGAGTGGGGGAAGTGGAAAGCTCTTTCTCTGTTCTTCTGTCATCCTTTAGATCTGCAAATTTCTGTTCCTTTTGGGATCTGCTGATGTGACTAATAGGGATGAGATGTAGCACTTTTTTCCCCATTTAGAAAGGATGTTATCAGTCTTTTCAACGTGCACTGCTTCCTAGATAGATTTTTCAACAACTTTAATTTAAAATTTGGGATTATTGTGAGGTTGAAAATATATAGTACACTTAGATCACCCTCAGACAAACTAATAGGAACTGGCAATTTTAGGATACATTTTATAACCTTAAACTGAGACATGTAGTTCTCTTATAATGGTCAGCAACTGTTAGTATAAACAAGTATTGAAAGCTTGACAATGTAGCTAGGATACTAACATCAAAGATCAGAACACTCCTAGAATCATTCAGTCCATTTTGAAGAATCATTTAATGCCAGCATTTTTCCCCGGGCTACAATTTCAAAATGTGCTGCATTCTCTTAATCTGAGCAAATTAACCGTTCTTCTAGATCTCTATCTCTAGATAGAAAATCAGTTAAGATGCAACTGGGCAGCTGGAGAGATGAATGGTACTTAATTCTTCTAGATGTAGAACTCCCAAATATTTCAGCTTTGGCATCTGATAATATCCTTCTTGCTAGATATATGGAAAGATGGAACACATCAGTACTACTCACTCAATCTCTGTGCATGGAACACATGAGAATGAATTACAATTCAGAGAGACATATGTATGAATATCTGAATAATTGTTTTGATCTGTTTTCAAGAACCCAGAAAGTAAATAGACTATGCATCATAAGGATTTAACAAAGAATCCATGTGAAGAAATGAATAGAATACCTGTAAGACATAAATGTTAATGATAGCTGTTCAACCGATAAATATTTTTCCTCTTTAAGATTTATGAAATGACATTGCTCTTTCTTTCAGCATTAAAAATGTTGGTGACAATGATAAATACCTGTGCCCATTGTTAAAAAGGCAGTCACTGGTAAATGCATGTTATCAGAGTTAGTGTTTGGGGACATTTTAATTTTGGTATTTTGAATGTTCACTATATTATTGGCAAGGGCAGAGTGAAAAGCACAGCCAAAGGAGATAGAAATATCTCACTTCATGATAACTACACATAGACTGATAAACAAAAGACTGTTCAATCGAAAGATCAATGATTAATGAAAATATGAACTAAAGTTCTCCTGGAGGAATTGATGCATTGATTATGATTCCCATATTGTGAGAGAACCAACCAATGTTCAAAATATAGCTTCTAATGATCTATCTGTTCTAAGTAGACTCTGGAAACAATATGTATTAATTGATGTTCCTCAAACAAAAATAAAGAGCTACAATCAGTATTTACCTTAATTGGATTATGTCTTAGGTGATAACATGTTTTCTCATATATCTCATATTATACTGTTTCACAGATGTCAGAGGCACATTTAGTGGGATTAAGAGACAACTTTCTTGGTGGTTCTTTTGAAACTCTATACAAAAGGACATTATAAAGTTCCATTGTTATCCAACCACTGAGAGAAAAAAGTTAATATATTTTGCTGTGTAAGCTTTATGTTTTCACTTATTACTTTATTATTTCAATCTTTTTAAGCTGTTAAGCTTGAACACTATTTTTGATTAAAAAAAGCAAGAGATTAATTAAATCAATGTGGTTTTTTTAGAATGATGTATAGCACAGAAACAAATAACCTACTCCAATGAGAAGATGAAAGGGAGTTTTGGTACTATCCCTATCAAGGATATACAGTATTTTTAATCACTTTTCCTTATATTTGGGCTTTCATTATGGGCACTTTTTGTGTTCTCCCATATACACTTGTCAGCTTCTTTCTATTCACTATAAGTTTCTCTCTACATTACCTTAAAATACACTAAGGACTGCCAACTGCCTGTATTTATAAGAAATCACTCTTCTCCTATTTACTCTTGTCACAACCATCATCTCCTTTCCTAGAGGTTTTTGCAAAGTAGCTGTGCTAGAACCTGCGTAAAAATTATTTTATAGTTCCTGCCCTAAAAAGGTTTGCCACTGTTATGTCCTTATTTGGGTATCCGTCCGGGGATTGGCTAATCCACCGGCGGGAGATTTGAGTAGCTGTCATTGGACAGCTACCCTGCCGGAGCGCTATAAGAAGGGCTCCGGCAGTACAGTTTTCGTTCTTGTCTTGAGCTGAATAAAGTTCTTGAATGAACCCGAGCTGGTCGCGTCTTGATTCCCTGCGCCGATCCAACACTGGCGATGAAGGACTAGGACGAGCGACAAACCTCGTGACATGAAGCCAACTCGACAGAGAGAAGCAATTCTGAGCTGAAGTCACTCACTGAAGCACAGCAGCAATGGCAAACCCAGAATCCGCATTGCTGACACTGACCCCTTTCCAGCCGGGAAGGGAGAAATGGACTCATTACATGATCCATTTCCGCCAGTTCCTGAAAGGCAACAACATCAGGAACGCCGACGATGAATGACTGAGGGGCATGTTCCTGGCGCACTGCGGCCCCAAGGTCCTGGAGATGGCCATAAACCTCATATGACCCAGGGACATCAAGGATCTACCATGGCCCAATCTGCAAAACATCCTGCAGGAGCACTATGCACCGACAGAAACACCAGTGGCAAACTGATTCAACTTCCAACAGAAGTTCCAGGGAGAAGGTGAGACAATTAAAGACTTCGTGGCCTCCCTACGCCAGTTAGCGGTCAACTGTGACTTTGATAATGTGGACAATGCTATTGCTGCCCGCATTGTGTTTGGCATGAGGGACAGGGCCCTTCAAAAGAAATTCTTGAGCAAGAAGAAACTTGTGCTCAAGGAAGTGATTGAAGAAGCCACGGCCGCAGAAACGTCGGAGAAAGCCGCAGCCACGATGCACTGGGCAAAGGGCATCTACAAAATCTGGAGAGCCCAAGCATCTTCCACCAAAGACTCCACAGCAGGATCAGAGTCAGAAGAGGAATCAGAGGTGCACAAGGTATCCAGACCCCCCCAGGCGAGAGACCGCGAAGAATCCCGACCGAAGGGAGTGTTGCGCCAGCTGCAAAGGGGACCACCCCAGAGTGAAATGCAGATGGAGAGATGCCACCTGCAGACGCTGTAGCAAGAGAGGGCACATCACAGAGGCCTGCAGAGCAACAGATCCAGACCCTGAGCCATTTAGCTACCAGAATAGCGAAAACCGGGAGGACAATGCGAGATCATCTAGATGGTCCTCCTACCAACCTAGACGCGGGGGAACCAAAGGTAATCGGAGGAGAGCGGTGCACCAGACAACGATTCACTTTTTGGATGAGGAGGAGTCCACCTCCAAGTGCCTGGTGACCGTGCACGTGGAGGGGATGCCCTGCAAAATGGAAGTAGATTCGGGCTCGATCTACTCCATTATGGACAGGAAGCGCTTAAAGAGCTTGAAGCCCTGCATCCAGAAGAAAGACCTCAAACCCCTACGTTCCAGGCTAATTGATTTTGGGGGGGAACACCATTGGAGTCCTGGGAAGAACCTCCATAAAAGTGTCCTACAGAGCGTTTCAGGGTGAGCTTCCCATCACCATCGTCGACCACAGCCGCCCAACCCTGCTGGGCATGGAATGGTTCCAGCCGTTAGGACTTAAAGTTCAAGGGGTTAACCAAATAAGAAGGGATGAACTCGACTCACTCCTCGAAGAGTTCCAGGAAGTCTTCGACGGTAAGCTGGGGAAATTTGTGGAGAAACCAATTTCCTTAAACTTAGATAAGAGGATTACACCAATTAGCCCCGCCAAGTTCCGTTCGCCTTGAGGCACAAAGTAGATGCTCAGCTAGATAAGCTGATTGCCCAAGGCGTTCTGGAGCCAATCGATTATGCTGCATGGGAGACACCCATTGTGACCCCCATGAAGCAGGATGGATCGATAAGGATATCCGCTGACTATAAAATTACAATTAACCGTGCCCTTCAGCAAAGCGCATATCCAGTCCCAGTGGTGCAACACCTATTACATTCACTTGGGACCGGATCCATATTTGCTAAACTAGACCTGGCCCAGGCTTACCAGCAACTGCCAGTGGATGAGCAAACGGTGAAGGCTCAAACGATTGTCACCCATAGAGGGGCTTTCAAATGCAACCGACTCCAATTTGGAGTCAGCGCAGCCCCGGGTATTTTTCAATCGATGATGGAGCGCCTTCTCCAAGGCATTCCAGGGGTGGTGCCATATTTCGATGATGTACTGATCTCGGGCCACTCTAAAACCCAACTGCTTGAGCGATTAAAAGCAGTATTGCAACGCTTCAAGGAGAAGGGTTTGAGAGTAAGAAAGGATAAGTGCATCATAGGAGTACAGGAGGTCGAGTTCCTGGGCTACTTAATTGATGGCACTGGCATTCACCCCACCAAATCTAAAATAAAAGCCATTCAGGAAGCTCCAGCCCCAAAAAACAAAACGGAGCTTCAGGCTTTCTTGGGATTGCTGAATTTTTACAGCGCATTTCTCAAACAGAAGGCAACAGCTGCTGAGCCATTACATCGCCTGCTGGGGAAAGCGGTTCCATGGAAATGGGAGAAAGAGGAAGAAACAGCATTCAAGGCAATGAAGAGTCTCCTCTCATCCAACAGCGTGCTGATCCAATATAATGAAACGCTACCACTACTGCTAACCTGCGATGCATCACCATATGGAATAGGGGCAGTCCTCAGCCACCAACTGCCCAATGGAAAGGAAGCCCCCATCGCTTATTTTTCAAAGACTATGTCCAGTGCTGAACGAAACTACAGTCAGCTGGACAAAGAGGCATTGGTCATCGTGGCAGGCACCAAACGCAGGAATAACTGATCATAAGCCGTTGTTGGGGCTATTGGCAGGGGGCAAGCCCACACCAGCATACATGTCGCCCAGGATGACATGCTGGGCGATCTTTCTAGCCAGATACAACTACCGGTTAATCCACAGACCAGGCACAGCCATTGGGAATGCTGACGGATTAAGCCGGTGCCCAGCCCAGGAACCAGTGGAAGACCCCGCACCCACCACCAGCCTGTTCCACATAGATGCAGACAAAGACTGCTCAGTGACATCCGCCGATGTGGCAGCCCACACCCAGAAGGACCCAGTGTTCAAACAAGTCCTATCCTGGGTCCTGCGGGCTGGCCAAACGAAACAACAGTGGGCCAATGCAGCATATTCGCACGGAAGCAGAAGGAGCTGTCCACGATGAAAGGCGTTTTACTATGGGGAGACCGAGTGCTGATTCCAACCGCGCTGAGATGGAAGACGCTCGAGACGCTCCACAATGGACACCCTGGCGTTGTTCGCATGAAGGCACTGGCCAGAAGTTACGTTTGGTGGCCAGCTATAGACAAGGACATTGAAGGGTGGGTGGCCAGGAGGTAAGACCTGCCCCAGCCCAAGAAAGATCGTCGGAGTGGGAGGCACCCAGCAGCCCCTGGGCAAGGGTTCACATAGACTTTGCGGGACCGATGCAAAGGAAATACCTATTGATAGTGGTCGATGCCTTCTCGAAGTGGCTAGAGGCCATTCCCATGACATCCACCACAACGGAAGCCACCATTAAGGCATTGCGGTGCCTATTTGCCACCCATGGATTGCCCGATGTCTTGGTCTCAGACAACGGTCCCCAGCTGACTTCCAAGCCGATGGAGGAATTCCTGGCCAGCCTGGGCATCCGGCATGCTCTATCCGCTCCGTACAGGCCGGCCGGAAATAGTCAAGTGGAACAAATGGTGAGGTCAACCAAAGAAGCCCTCACCAAGATGGCACCGGGAGACTGGCAAGGAAGGATCGACATCTTCCTTCTCACACAGCACATCACTCCACATGCCACAACCAGGAAGAGCCCAGCAGAGCTCCTGATGGGCAGGAAGCTGAGGTCACCCTTGGACCGGCTGCACCCACAATACCACTCGGACATAGCTGCCACAGCCAGCCGGCCGCTGCAAGCCTTCGCCATAGGGGACCCCGTTTTTGTGTTAAACTTCCATGGGTTGCCTAAATGGTTGAAGGGGAGAATAGAGAGTGCAACGGGCCCAAAGTCCTATCGAGTGGAGCTGGAAGATGGACAGGTCTGCCGATGGCACATTGATCAGCTCCGGAAAAGATGGGAGGGGACGAGCCAAAACCAGCCTGACGAGGTGGGCCCGCAACACCCCAATGAGGTAGGCCTGCCACACCCCAACGAGATAGGCCTGCCATACCCCAGCAGGGAAGGTCGGCCACAGCCCTTCGAGGTCGACCACCGACAGTTTGTCAAGGCAGAACCACACCAGGACAGCGCAGCAAGGCAAACCAAGTCCAAACAAGTAGACCGGTACTCGCGGCTCGAGGGGGACCCGCACCACCCCGGCGAGGAGGGCATTTGTCACCCCAACGCCAGAGACCTCCATGCCAATGATGAGGTAGACTGGGGGCACCCCTGGGGGGAAGAATCACACACCCCCACCAAGAAGAACGAACAACACCCTGGCAGAGGAGACCGCCACAGCAGAGCAGTAGACCGGGAACAACGCAAAAAGGTCGACCAACAACACCCAGGCGAGGCTGGCCAATACCATCCCGGCGATGCCGACCCACGGCCACCAGACGAGGTAGCCGAACAACACCCTGGCAAGGTCAGACAGCAGACACAACGATCCGACCCGCAGAACAAGTCCCGGAAACATCTGCACCAACAACATCAGCCACCAGAACCAGCACAAGGAAAAGGAACACCAAGGGACTTACCGGACAGCCGAGACCACCCACCGAGCAATGTCCATCCACAAGGTTCCGAGGGGACCGGCCAGGGACGAGACCAGCGACACCAGCCAGAAAATCCAAAGGTTGGGACTGGAGGAGTAGGCGCGGGACCCACTCACTCGATGGCCGAGTTCCGGGGTTCCCCGGTCCGGGGACCAGAGAGGTCAGAAGCACCGTCCGCTCAGGAGAGTGACGACACTTTGAGTGAACTGCGCAGGTCTTCCAGAACGAGTCGGAGACCCGGCTTTCTGCGTGACTTTGTTACTAATTGATGTGACGGACGTTGTCTAAACTAAGGGGGGAGGAGTGTTATGTCCTTATTTGGGCATCCGTCTGGGGATTGGCTAATCCACCGGCGGGAGATTTGAGTAGCTGTCATTGGACAGCTACCCTGCCGGAGCGCTATAAGAAGGGCTCCGGCAGTACAGTTTTCGTTCTTGTCTTGAGCTGAATAAAGTTCTTGAATGAACCCGAGCTGGTCGTGTCTTTATTCCCTGCGCCGATCCAACAGCCACATTTATAACACTCTTTTGGCTTTCTATCAGTTCATCTTTGACTTTTCATCTGTATAGAGCCTTGTGATTTCTCTCCTTGGCTACTCCATTTTTTCTTTTCTCCCTTTTACAGGTTCACTTCTCTCAGGGTCTTGTCCGTGGTCTCCTTTGCTCCTTCTAGTGTGTCTTCTGCTTTTTGAGCTGCTTTCTGCTAATATTTGCTCCTGTCTCTGGGTACTGTTCTTGTACCCAAAAATATGCCGCATGAATTTACACATGGAGGAATTGCTGAAGGACCACCTTTTCCAGCATTTCCTCCTTGCTTAATATATCAGGTCTAAGCCACTTTCTTCCTAGCTCTCTTCCTAGATCAAAAAGCAAACCCACATTTTCTTTATTCCTTCTTGAAAATTGTAAGGATTATTCATGAAATCTTTGCTGGAATGTATATTGTGTTACTTCCTACTGATACAAAATAACTTATTTTACTCTTTTGTAGTCTGTTACTTCCTGTGCTGATAAATTGGTATAAGCTCTCTGTTTTTCTAGTTAGGCAAGATGCTAACCTAGCTATTCACTATTGGCCATTTACAAGCTACAGCAACTCTCTTTCTCTTAAACATACTGAAAAATGATTCAATATCTTTCTTCTCTGTGACCTTCTTTTCATTGGAAGAAAAATCTGGTCTGGTTTCAAGCCAGGAGAAAGATGCTGGAAATAAAATGGAGTCAAGCTCCAGGAAAGAAAGTCTCTGTTTATTTGGTAGCCAGAAACTAGTGATAGCAGCATGTTTCTGGGGTGGCTGACAAAATGGGGTTGAGAGTAGATGGGTTTTTATATATTCTTTGGGGTTTTATGATTGAGATCCCTGTTCCTGTGTAAGAATATGTCCTTTAATATTTTAATGGCTGTTGCCAGATTCCTATGGGGTCATGTAGGGGTCATGGCTGGCTCTATAGGCAAGAGGAAAAATGTCAGTTTGGGCTCTTTGCTTATTGTGTTGCTTATTTAGGGTTTCTGGCTGCTCTTTGCTTATAAATAGATTGGCCCAGTCTTTCTGAATGGATAGAAAATCTCCATTCCTAATGACTAAGCTTCAAGCTTCTGCTGTTTTCCTATGGCAGGAAGACTGGGGTTGCTTTCTGCCTTTGTTAAGATTTTTCTCCATTTCTCCTTTAGGGGAAATATTCTATCCTGCCTCTTTTTAATGTTAAGAATAAAGAATATCTTAATCTAGGGAGGGGGGCCTTCCTACACTTTGGTACCCCAAAAATTGCATTTGGAGTTACTGGTGTTTCTCCACCAGGTAACTTGTAGTTTCTGTACTACAAGCTCCTTGAACTTCCCTCTTCAGATTTCTCTTTCCAGTTTTTCTTTAAGTGGTCACTTCACTCAGTTTCCTTCCCTAAACTATCTTTCTCCTCTTTCCAATAGCTTTCCCTCACCCTCTTTTTTAGCCATTATGTTTCTTTCTCTTCTTGTTGCCTCAGAATCTCCCGCATAATATCCCTGAGGGCTTCAGATAGATCTGCTTTATTTTCAGAGCTGGCCTCTGCCTTCACGGATTCTGGTTCACCATCTTTCTCCATTTCTAGCCACCTTGTGTAAGCTCTAGTATGTGGATAATGCCAGTATGCTCCTAATTGCCCCCAAAGCTCTAATTTTGTCTCCCAGTCTCTTTTCCCTCAGGAACAGGATCACCATTTTTTTCATGCAAGCCTTTTATTTGCTATATCTGGATATTGTGCCATATTCCACTGCTGACAACATTTTTTAGGGTTTTTCTTCATATGCTACAGAATACAGATCAAAAGACTGCATTTGTTTTCCCCTCACACACATGCATACAAAACACCTGTTTTATTGTATAAAATTAAGCTCCTATTCTTTACTTGTAAACCTTGTGCTAATGCTGTGCTTGTTTTTATTTTCCCAACTATCTTATTCTACTCCCTTCTTTACAAATCTATAACTATTTTTATTCTTATTTAATCTATATTTCTATCTCTGTATTTTGGTTGTATGTTCCTACTCCTATATTTGTAGCTTTTTAAATTATTTCTTGGCTCTATAAATCTTTCCTTTTCTTTTAGCTTTTGCGGCCAATCTCAATCCATTTTGCATGTGAAAACTCTTTTCACTCCTCTGTAGGCCTGCAAATGGGCTTTTCTCTCTCTCCCACCCAGCATTTACAGTCTATTTTTGAAGCTGGGTTGTGGACTCTACACCTGAGCTATTACATTCAGTAAGTTGTTTTGGTTGGCAGACTCTGGTTGGGATCTTCCTCTTCATCTCTCAATTTTACCTCTCAGCAGGTCTTGCAACTCCAAGAATTGCAGTTTTATCTCCCTGTCTGAAGACTGCTGCTGAGGTGCTTCTCTTTAGGTTTTTTTTCCACTCAAGTCTCTGCTGTCTTCCTGGCTCAACTCCTTTCTTAACACACCCACATGTTTGCTTTTGGTTTCCTTTTATAGAACAAACTCTCTAATTAAAGGACAGGGCTGTTTTATCCCCCAGGCAGCATCAAAACTGAGGATCCCAGGAGGGAAAAATTCCTGCTCACTTTGGATGGCAATTTCGTCCACACAATGGCATCAATAAATGATGTTTCTTAGTCTATAGGTTGTTTTGATATATCATTAAAATGGTTAAAATATCTATACCAGAAACAAAGTGAAAAATTCACATTCAGATTTAGTCATACTTGCATTAGGCCAATGTATTTCAAGGACCTATTGAAAGCATGACTAATTCTGGATGAAAACTATAGAGTAGAAGAATAGCAATCTCACAATGCTGTATGATTTCTTAGTTATTTTTCATAGGTTAATAAATGGAAAACTAACATTAAATATAATAAAGAAAATTCAGCTTGATATATTAACATTTGTCTATTTCTGCGATATGTTTAAGTTGCTGTTTTTAAAAAAGTATATGATCCAATAAGTAATACAAGTCAAATGGCTTGAGTTCAAAAAGAAAGAGGTCTATTTTGATCCACAATAGGCTATTTTCTGATCCTGATATTAAATATATAGATCCAATCAGAGTAGGCTGAATACTTTTTTCAATTTTCCACCATAAAATAAAATTTTAAATCTTTCTAACCCCTTGCTAAATCTAACTGGATGTCTCAAGCTATTATTGCGTAAGATATCATTAAAGGACTTTTTGGAAAAAGGAATTGTTCTAATCCAGTACCATGCTAATATTAAAACTCCATGCTTTCTGGCTTCCTGAGCTCCATTTTCTCTGGCAGAGGGCTGCAGGAGGCCATTGTGACACAAGTGACATTGAGTTGGCCACTCCCACCCTGGCCATGTCCACACCCCCCCCCCCGAGGTCAAATACAACCCTGATGCATCCCTCAATGAAATCAAGTTTGACACCCCTGATCTAGAGAGTACATGGATGGCAATGGCTGATCAAAATAATTCATTTTAGTATTTTTGAATATACTGCACAATGACAAGAAATGTATTTACATTTACAGTCTTCTACATCTGTCAATGCTAATGGGAAAAAATGTAAAGAGAAATGTAGAAAGGAGGTTATAGTTTCATTACCATATGCAAAAACAAGTGAAGGCTTCTTTTTTATCAGGCTGATAATTGGAACTATTTGTGTAAATATTGGATGTAGCCGAAGAAGGGATTTATGTTTGGAAAAGAACTAAGGAGAACAAGAAATATTTCTGCCTGTCCCACAGTTTAGCAAAGAAAGATTCGGCTCTTTCTCTTAATGGTTGTTTCAGACTAAGAAAGCAACATCCTCTGTCCTGAGTAATGTGGTTGAGATACACAGCTACTGTTGTACATAGCTTGGTTTAGAAGATGACAAATGCCATATTTTCATTATTGAACATGCAGAACTTCCAGTCTTAAGAACATATTACTGGATTGCCCATGGACCTTCTAATCTAGCGTACTATGTCCCATAGTAGTCAACTAAGCACATTCAGGGAGGAATCTCACAAACAAAAGGTCTTTCATTGTTCTTGTCCCATTTAAGGTATGCTGCCTGTGATTCAGAAGGTAATAGATATAGCAGCATCCAATAGTAACAATTGATATTCTGGTTCTGAACCATCTGAATTGGCAGTTACACACCACTTTGATAGGAGTGAATTCCTCAGGATGTGCACCCTGAGAGGTAGACATCTGTATACATTTGTATACCATCAGAATCAAATTTTGTTCCCTATGTTAGGTCCAATGAATAGTCCCCACTTCTAACATTATAAGAGAGGCGAGGAAAACCTTTCTGTTCATGTTCCCCTCATTGTGCATTATTTTATTTAACTCTCCCATAACCCCTCACCTGCTCTGGAAGGCAGCTGCTCTAGCTTGGCTGCCCTTTTCTATACTGCTCTGGGGTATATAAACTAAAGAATGATATTTTTCTATTAGCATCATCACCAAGCAGACAAGTTGTCCATCTCGCCCCAACCCTTCTGTTTCATGCAGCTAATCTGGTATCTGTGATTCAATGCATGAGTCATCCAGGAATCTCTTCAAGTAGCTCCTGAATTTAATTTAGCACATTTTGCTCTTCTTCTGCCTTTCAGTTGGGAGATTAGAGAGCTTTGCAAAGCAGGCAGGTGAAAAAAAGGGTCTTCCTGCTCATCAGTGACTATTCTTCAAGCACCTTCGCAAATAATAATTTAATGCCCCTTTAAAATGTATGTTCAAATATATATCTCCATGGTAATTAATCATTGTTTTTGATAAAATGCTTGAGGAGATGTATATTTTTTTCAAGAATATCCAGAGGGAAAAAGCAAGCAACAATGAAAAACAAAAAGCCAGAAGTGGATTTGAACACAGAGAGAAGGCCTACATTTAAATGCAAGCATGTTTTTAATGGTTAATATTTTTGCTTTCATTGATGTTGTTGTGTACCACTTTAAATGATATATCATATGCTGCCATTACCACTACCCCCCAAAAATCAGCACTATCAGAATATAAGAAGAGTCTTTCTGATCTAGGGCAAAATATAGCTTGTAGCTAGCTCAATACCCTAAACCAGTGTTGGTGAACCTTTTTGGCACCGAGTCCCGAAATGGGAGCGAATGCGCTTGTGTGCCAGAAACTGGAAGAGCAGCCACCTGATGCGCATGTGTGCACCGGGAAGATGATCTTCCAGTTTCCGATGAGTGAATGTGCACCGGCCAGCTGGTCTTCGCATGCCAGAAACCAGAAGACCAGGTGGCTTGTGCGCATGTGCGCTTTGGAAACCAAAAGATAATCTTCCCAGCATGCAGATGAGCACCGGGTGTCTGCTCTTCCAGTTTCCAGCACTCCAACGTGACTGAAGACCAGCTGGCCGGTGCGCCAGAACCCGGAAAAGCAACAGGAGATGGCTTGTGTGCCTGGAGAGATGGCTCTGCGTGTCACTTCCAGCACGCGTGGCATAGGTTCGCCATCATGTAGCCAGTTCCGATACCTATGGAAGTTAAAACAATAGCCATTAAGGCAATAATCATCCATTGTGGTTGCATTCTATTTATTAATGTACAGAGGCACGAAGTTCTTTTAAGATTCATAGGAACCTTCATGATTGGTGAGGAAGCAGTCACACCTCTCAAAAGATACATATGCTGTCCATGGATGATTTAGTCCTTGTATCCCCAAATAAAATTATTTGTGGCTCAGACCCTGGATAGCCTCATAATCACGGCAGACAATATGGAAGTAGATGGTATAAGAAACTTACCGTCCTTGTTGCATCCACATTTGCTTTTTTTCTTCCATAATACTTTCTTTTTCCTCTGAAAGGTATGTAGCTACTGGTTTTCATCATTTTCTAATCAAATGATGATAAATTATAATTTAAAGAGAAAGAAAACACATAGTATTTCAAACATAGTCTTGCCACTTGGTCTTTATGATTATTCCAGATTTAATTTTATATGTTACTGATTAGTTCCTAGCAGGAGGAATTTATTATTTTACAACTGCTGATTTTTCTCTATGATATAGCAGAGTAATTCTGAGCTGGTTCTTCCTTTACACTCAAGAAACTGCACTAAGTAGGATTCTTTTCTTTATCACAAAACATAGAGTAAAATATGACACTTCCTTAAAGTGGATTTACTACAGCTTTCACTTAGAACTTAGAAAGAACTTATGTTTGATTAATCATGTTTCAAATTCTACAGTAAATTGTCAACAGGGCAGTGGTGAAATCCAATTTTTTTTCCCACCGGTTGTGTGGGCATGGCTTGGAGGGCGTGGTGTGGCTTGGTGGGCGTGGCAGGGGAAGATATGCAAAATCTCCATTCCCTCCCCACTCCAGGGGAAGGATACTGCAAAATCCCCATTCCCTCCCCATTCCTGGGGGAAGGATATTGCCAAATCTCCATTCCCACCCCACTCTGGGGCCAGCCAGAGGTGGCATTTGTCCGTTCTCCAAACTACTCAAAATTTCCACTACCAGTTCTCTGAACTACTCAACATTTTTGCTACCAGTTCTCCAGAACCTGTCAGAACCTGCTGGATTTCACCCCTGCAACAAGGTAATTATAATCTTAGCATATCAAGTCAGGAAGCCTACTTTACAATATGAAATGAAATAATAAAGGAGAGGAGAGGAGAGGAGAGGAGAGGAGAGGAGAGGAGAGGAGAGGAGAGGAGAGGAGAGGAGAGGAGAAATGTAATATTTTTGAGCGTATGGCTTAATCAATGTCTTATTCCTCGCACATCATTTGGCCATTGTACAATTTTTATGACTTCTATAAATATGATATGGGAAGATATCTTCACTGTGTGAGCAAAGCTCTGCACAACTGAACATATGGGACTTTTCTTCGCTTGCTTTTTAAAACATGTGTAGGTTGTAGGAAGAAAAAAATATTCCCTACAGGTACATTTATTGCCGTTCAATTGTTTGAAGGGTTGCTGTTTCACTGCTGCTCCTTAAGCAAATGCCAAAAAGTGAGCAGCAAAAATAACAATGAAACACATATGGAAAAAGAATCAAGCCACCAATGCTAATTTTTTTAGTTTATTATTTCAGTTTATGTATATTTCAGTTTTGAAATTATTCTTCTGACAGTCCTCAATAGTCGTGATATAATAGGCTCAAAGGCCTTAGTTTTCTTCTAAGATTTTGCCAAGAAAGATGATTATGCTGCTTTATTGAATGATCTTGTCCTCTCTCCAGAGAATGAGAATAACAAGGGTGGCAGGAAGAAAGAGGAGCCAGATTGCTTCCTCCATTTTGGCTGTAGAACCCAATGACACCTACATCATAGGCATGTAACCTCAGGCAAATTATTCCTAAGGGAATGAGCACTCATCAGAATAAGTTTCCTATTCTTTTATGAGAAGGGAATCAACCTTCTATTCAATTAATCAGTGCTTGTTCCATCCAAAGCCCAGGAAGCATCTCAGAGTCTTTTTTACTTTTTCTGGTGATGCAAGATACCTTTAGGACTGCTGTCTCGGCCATGGTTGTTTGCTACAATAGAAAGAGGTTTGCAGCATGTGAATGTTAAGTAGAGACATATTGCTAATGAAATGTTTTCTTGTTTTTTCCTTCTGCTGGCTGGCAAATGTCATGACCCATATTATTCAATGTGCATTAAATAAGCTGTCAGTTAAAATATATTGGGGGGGGATATCTGCTGAGTAATTTATGTTGCTGCAAGCAGATTTTCTTTCTTACTGGGTCTTCTGCATTTCATTCTCTTTGCCTTACTCATTCTAGACTAAGAGACTGTCCTCTTGTCAGCTAATATATAATCCTGTCAACTTCTATGACACAAGGAATGTAAATTGTATTTTAATTTCAAAGAATATATAAACAACAGATATAAGGCTAGATTACTAGCAGTGTGGGAGGGAAGTTACCTCTCAAACTGTGCTACAATCTCTACTGTTCATTAGTACTTGTTTTGTTTGTTTTTTTAAAAATAGATTTGAGTTTTTGGCTGTTCAACCAATAGATTTCCAATATTTCTCAGCATGAAAAGGACATACAAAATGAAGCATAGATGTGGCCTTCAGATGTTGCAGGTTGTCCAAATATTCCATTGAAAAAATGAAATATTCCCCTAAACATATACAATCCATTGCATGGTATCACCTGTAAAAGAGTGAAGTTAGGGTTGCTGTCTGCTCTTGGGGGAAAAATTGTAACTAGCCAGAAACTCTTCCCTCCCCCTTTTGTCACACATTCATTCACTTACAACTGTAGTCACAAGCTGATGTTCCAGCTGCCTGCAATAACTGAGCTATACTTTTGTGTTTTCAAAAACATGCAGACATCTGGAGGCAGCCTCATTCTACCCCGGCCCCCAGCTTATAAAACCAAATGATAAGATAGAGTATGGCTAGGTGCGTGGGAGAAAAGGAGATACCAATGGCATGCAGATGGGGAAGCAAATCAGGAGATTGGCCAGTGGTGAAATGTAAAATTTGTTACTACCGGTTCTGTGGGCATGGCTTGGTGGTGGTGGAGTAATGTGACTGGGTGGGCGTGGCCAACTTTTTTTTTTTTACTTTTAAAAGCATTTTTTCTATAACCTTAAGAGGTTGCAAAAAAAATGCTTTTAAAAGCCTCTGATGATCCCAGCTGAGCTGCGTGATCACCAGTTCTCTGAACCACCTGCCACCATCACTACCGAATCAGGCGATCCGGTCCAAACTGGATCTGAGCATCTGAGCTTAGGTACTATATGTAGAAAATATCTAAACACCTCACAGTTCTAGGGGCCCTCTCTAGGGCTATGATAGAGCAGTATTGGCAGTACCTCCTGCACTGCCTATTGTGAAATCTTCAGTCACACATAATAACATAATAACTGAGCCACGATGATGTAGTGGTTAGAGTGCAGTACTGCCGGCTACTTCTGTGGCTCACTGGCTGCCAGCAGTTTGGCAGATCGAATCTCACCAGACTCAAGGTTGACTCAGCCTTCCATCCTTCTGAGGTTGGTAAAATGAGGACCCAGATTTTTTGAGGGGAGGCAATATGCTGACTCTGTAAACCACTTAGAGAGGGCTGTAAAGCACTATGAAGTGGTATATAAATCTAAGTGCTATTGCTATTGCTATAATGTACTAGACTGCAGTTTTCCTGAGATTGCAGTATTGAGAAAACTTTTGTGATTCCCATGCTCCTATACATGTAGTCCTTGTAATAATATTTTATCCCACTTAGGTAAAATATTGCACAGTATCCATCGTGATATGTGTGTATAGACATACATACATACAGTACATACATACATAGATGCATATGCCACATACACATATACATTATCTTGCATATTTTTATATATGGAACATTGTCTAATTATAATGGACCAGATTCCTAGAATTTATATTTCACTTTGTGAATCCAGAAGCTTCTTTTACTACTTAACCCTTGTGGCTGATGCTGGAGAAATCCCTAATGTGACTAAAATATTCATAGTGCACAGTGGTACAGTAAATCAAGTTAGTTTCAAATCAGGTCCTGGGATTTCAAGATAAAGACCCAATTTGTTTCCTTAAATATTTTAAAAATGCACAGATTTTCAGAATTAATTAAACATTCCTGCATCTTTTGTTGAAAACTCAAGTTCTTTATATATTTCTTGGCTTTAAACCTTGGCTTTATACACAATTTATACACAATAGGGAAATGAGAGGAGAGGGAGAGGGAGTGGGAGAGGGAGAGGAGAGATTTCCTTGGACTATTATTTAAATAAACTCTGACATCATCACTGTTTCAGCTTAGAAGGATAATTTAGGACTGTGTGAAGGCAGAATTTAAATGTCAACCCATCACTTACTTTATTGAAGCATGAAGTAATGTCTGCTTGCATTGCTGAGGGGAAAATTGTCTGATTCATGAGATCAATGGCAGTTCTCCAGTAATGATATATTTTTGAGAAGCTTCAGGTTGAAAGAGAGCAGAAGACTGAGACAAATCTGATGAGGCAAAAAAAAAAAAGTGGGGGGAAATTAGACATTTTCTGCTGGCTTGCAAAAACTATGAAGACCACATTAAAACTCTGCATCTTGTATAGAAGGTGGGCAGAGGAGAGAATAATTTAAATCACTCAAAAAAATCTTAATTTCCAGACAGTGTATTATATGAAAATTTTAAGAGGTCTTTGAAAATAAAATTGATTGAATGAGGAATTGAGAAAGAATAGACTTATGCATGAACATGTACATTATTGGACCTATTATCATGAGTGACCTTAGAAGATTTGTGAGTTTCAACTGAACTGATTATCAGTAATTATTACCATTTCTCAAGTATTGCCATGTCCAGAAATTAATTTAGATCAGTACATGAATTGGTTTAAAATATTGTTTTCAGTGTATTTTTTAAATTTTTTTTATTTATATGCCGCCCTTCTCCAGAGACTCAGGGCGGCTTACAATGCATTAAGCAATAGCCTTCATACTTGTGTATATTTTATACAAAGTCAGCTTATTGCCCCCCACAAACCGGGTCCTCATTGCAGAAGCCACTAGATTCTTATGTCCCATCATAGCCACAGTTTCAGCATTCCCTCATCTCCCCTACAATATTTGAGAGTTTTTCAATACAGGTAGATTATAAAGGGAATTGATGACAAATTCTTTGTCTTGTCAAAACTTGTTTCAACTATAAATGGAAGAAAACAAGAAATTCTGGACCCATTGGAACATTTTTTTGTGTAGGGAATAGAAACAAGTTACATGAATAATAAATGGAGAATTATCTAGCTGAAGAATGCTTGTCTATTGTAAGAACGAATCATTGCACTGTCTTAGTAGTAATATTCTGAATTTGGAGAAAAAATGCCACCATTATATTGTGTTTGTAAGAAAAAAAGGGAGAGACACAAACATTAAAGCCATTTGATTTACATCGGTATTTAGAGGAAAATTATATTTAAACCTGTATTTAAGCTGATTGATTTAGTCCTAAACCTCTCAATTATGTTTAGATTTTCTGTTGTCTTATTTTATTGAATGTTTAATCTCTTTATACACTTCTATGAGACCATGTTCAGGATAATGGGGAGAATATAAATTCCTGAAATATATAAACAAAGTAAATACATTCTTTGCTTTGATTCAGAACAACCAAGTGTGTTCTGAAGGGGATGGAACATCTGTTTTTCAATTCTGTCATGGTTTATCGAGCTATAGAAATTATTATGTCACATGCACACTAATCGTATGCTTTTGTGTTGCAAGAATTGAAATCTGAAAATTCATTTTTCAGTTGCAGAAAATGAAAGTGAAAATGAAAGTGAAAGAAAATGTTAATAGAGGCAATGGAGAATGGAAAACACTCAGTGTTATATTGCATGCATACAAATTTAAATATTAAGGAACAAACCAGTATGCAATATATATATAAAGAAACATATGGAAAACTATAAACTTATCTTACTGTATGCAAAATGGAGGCTGTCAATTGTCCTGCTTCCAGTAAGGTATTAAATAATATAATTTAATCGGGGGTGGGGGAGGATTATTACATCTGAGGATAATAAAATGATGCAGCTGAGGATATAAATTTCAAGCAACATTTATTTCACATTCTTAAGGAGTGGAATGACTTTTTACATTAGAACTACAAAACAAGAACTTTGGTTTAAAATATTAACAGCAAAAATAGCAGTCATGTATAACTGCATACTTTGACTGTTGCACTTTCCTTAAATTGGTGGATATATTAACTAAATTAATTAACATTTAAGAATTTGGACTATTTTTCTTAATTATTTTGAAGTCTAACCAGAACAAAAGTACGATTTTCTTGAAAAACTGAACAAGGTCCTGGTTATTATTTGGATGGAGATCCAGATGCAAGGGCTATAAGGCTGGGAAACTGAACAAGCAAGCAAGCAAACAAATTAAAAATTACCAGCAAACCAGGGGTGAAATTCAGCAGGTTCTGACAGGTTCTGGAGACCCGGTAGTGGAAATTTTGAGTAGTTTGGAGAATCAGCAAACAGCACCTCTGGCTGGCCCTAGAGTGGGTTGGGAATGGAGATTTTGCAATATCCTTCCCCTAGAGTGGGGCGGGAATGGAGATTTTGTAATATCCTTCCCCTAGAGTGGGGTGGGAATGGAGATTTTGTAATATCCTTCCCCCAGGAGTGGGGAGAGAATGGGGATTTTTCAGTATCCTTCCCTTGCCACGCCCACCAAGCCACACCCACCAAGCCACACCATGCCCACCAAGCCACACCCACAGAACCAGTAGTAAAAAAAATCTGATTTCACCACTACAGCAAACTATTTCTCTAAGATTATGAATGAAACTACGTGAATGAATTCCTGAAATCATGAGGAGGTAAGCTCAGTTTAAGGGAAGCTTATATTTATTGAGAATATTAATGCTACCTTATACGTACAATAGCCAGAAATATTGATTTGCATATGTAGTGCATGCATAGAAACTCTTTCAGCAAAGCTACAGGTTGAGAAGCTCAGATTGACTTGAAGCAGCTTCTTGAGGAAAACTTTAATACATTTTTTTCATGAGTTGATTTGCATTGCTTTCAGGTCGCCAAGCTCCTCACTGAAAGGAAAGCACGACAATCTTGTGCAGACCTCCTATCTGTCAATACCAACATTCATCTCCTTCTTTCATCATTGTCCCCAGCTTGCTTTAATACCTGGGATATTGTCTTGATTGATTTAATGGGAATGGGTCTCCCATTTCATCCAGATAGGGTGTTTTCTCAACCTAGAAGTCAGGCAAGGCTTTGAAATTCTCTATCAAAATTATGAGAAATCTCAATTAGCAACTACAAAGGAAGATAACTTTCCCTGTAAAAGAAAGTGTTGAGGCTTTTACAGACCTTGAAGAGATTCTGTATTTTCCTAATCTCAAGTGTGACAGTGAGAACACAGTCCAAATAAATCCTTAGAGCAGTATAATCAGGCAGAAGCTGAATACCTCCTTGTCAGCAAGTCAACCAGCTTCAACTTTTCCAGTGCCCAGGATTAAACAAATCCAAGAACAGAGTGCTGTAGTTGTGATACCATGTGATATAAAAATACACATGGCTTCTATTTAACTTGGCGTTATAAATGATTTCTTTGAAAATGTGAGATGTTCTTTTCCAAATAATTCTATTGGCCTTTGATTTGCAGTTCCACTTTTAGTACTTTCTCTGGCTTGTCAGATAAAGTTTGCTCTTCAACTCCATTCCTTCATTAACATCTTTTGAACATAATATATCCCTAGAATCAAATATTATTACTGACATTGTTGATGTTGTAGCAGACTAATTTCTAGCTCTATTCTTCAAAGATCGCCTTTAATGTTTTCAATGTTATGATGTTTTATGTTATATTGTAAGTTTCAGTATTGACCAACACAAGTATTATTGTTCCTTCTATTAGAATTTTTAGTTTAGTTTCTAAATCATAAAGTTGCTTATCATTGCTATGAGCCAAGATAGCCAAAATAATTCTGGTTCCCATAAGAAGCTATTTATTTTTTTACAATACAGTTACAGTTAACTGTGAAAGTCAATATTCAAAATTTAATTGGACCCTTAATCCATTTGTAACTTTCTTAGATCAAAATCTCATTTAGCTTTTTGCTGTAAATTTATTTATTTAGCATATAGCAACGATACAATTATTTATATTTGTACATTGTAGTTATTTGACCGCTGAAGAATGTTAGTCCATTTAATTCACTCTCGCATGCTTATCCAGGATACACCATAAGGGGTGAACTAGCTCTGCACCAGACAGTCATGTGGCATCCTGCAGCATAATCCAGGGCATTCTCTCACCACTGATGTTGCCTCACAGTTGGGCATCACATCTGAGCAGGTCCAGCACTGGCAGAAGTCCGACAGTCCAATGAAACGCTGCCACATCTCCCACTGACGTGGTACCTATTTATCTACTTGCATGTAGAATCCTTTTGAACTGCTAGGTGGGCAGATTCTGAGGCAAGTGACAGGAGCTCACTCTGCCATGCAGTGATAGGATTCCAACCACTGGAGCAGAAATCATTTCCAATGTCTTTAAATCACTGAGCCACTGCACCTCTTTATTTCAAATATTTTAAGTTCTTAAATTTGTAATTAATTTTTATTTTGCTTAGAGATGAAGCTAAGTTTACTCTGCATGTCAAACTTGTTGTTTTGAAGGTCTCTAATAGCTTTAAACTGATTAATAGCTAATAGTTTTAGGATTTCCAAAAGTGATTAGAAAGGGAGGGTTGTGAATTAATGTCCTTAAAGGTTATGGCATGGTTACAAGCAGGATGTCTAATCCATCATCTCTCAGCATTTAAATCCACAGAAAACCACTGTCCTGCAGTTTATTCATTAGAATAAACTGAAGGAAAGTGGTTTTCTATGGATTTGAATGCTGAGAGATAATGGATTGGCCATCCTGCTTGTAACTGGATCACATATAGGTGATTTCCATTCCCTCTAAAGAATTGGTCTACCCCAGTTCTTCAGTTTTGTTATTAGCCCTGTTTTCATAAAATCATTTTCAGTTTGCCATTCCTTCCCTGGAAGGTTTGGTATACCAGCCAAGTTGTAACTAGGTCTGATTGTCTTTAGCATTTCAAGATCAGCCAAGGTTGGTATATTAAAAGTTTTTGAAGAGCCATTTTCAGATCACTGTATCTTCCCTGTAAATCCAAAAAATGTAGCTTTGTTGATATCCATTATTGCCTTACAACAGGGGTGTCAAACTCATGTCGTCACGGCGGCATCACGTAACGTATCAGGACTTCCCCCCCTTCGCTAAACCGGGTGGGGGCGGAACCAGCACATGACGCATCCAGCCCATGGGCCACAAGTTTGATACCCCTGTCTTACAATGATTGATGTGAGGGAGGGCAAATATTTCTGAAAGATCTGACATCAGCAGCAACTGGCAAATTTTATTAGGTAACTACATATTCCAACACAAAGTGTTAAAATAGCTAAAAATGCTACTTTGAGTGGGAAGAAGAGTTGGCAAATTGAGAACAGGGAATCTGGATGGATTTCAGCATCTGCATCACTTAACAAATCTACATCAGGATTATGAGTCAATTTGATTGTATTATGCCTCATAATTCAAAGTAAAATTCGAGACTTCACATAAGCATTATTATTCCCTCTTGGAAATGTATAAGTAAACAAAACAGTAATATAAAATGTGAAGACAGTGTGTTTATTTAACTTTATGTGCACAGGATAGAATGACCTTGCTATTTTCAATCCATTTTTTTCTAAAAACATTTTTTTTAAAAAAAGATATACATATACAGACACACACACACACACACACACACATATCCAGCAGTTCTACACTCTACCTTATTAATTTGAAGTTAGTTTATATTTGCTCACATTAACTGAAATCAGTTCTGGAAAATTTTCCCTATAGTACAGTGATGGCGAATCTTTTAGACACCGAGTGCCCAAACTGTGTGCGCGCGCATGCCCAAACAGAAAGGTGTGCGTGTGTGCAAGACATGCATGTGTGAATGCACAGACATGCGCTTGTGAATGCGCAGGCATGCATGCATGCACAGCAGAGACCCGAAGACCAGCTGGCCAGCAGGAGGCGGAGCATCCCAACACTGGCAGTGCAGCAAGAGGTAAGATTGTTTTCTTTTGTGAGCTTCTGTTTTGTCGTTTGCAGGGAAACAGAAGCTCATGAAAGAAATGCCATGGAGATCTGACCTGGGATGATGGCACATGTGCCAGCAGAGAGGGTTCTACATGCCACCTCTGGCACACATGCCATAGGTTTGCCATCACGGCTATAGTATAACAATATGTACATATGAGTCACTTGCATAGTATATATGAGCATATGTGTAATTGTGTGATGTTAGTACCCATATCAAAAAATCATGGCACCATCTTGCCTGTTTTGATCCATCATCTGGATACTTCTATATGTAGCCAAAAAGTTATATTTGCCTTTTAACAGCTTGGTCACAGTTTTGTCTCATCTTGTGATAAGGCTCTTTTCATATATGCTGTTATAATTTTCCTTAATATATCTGTGCATTTCACTTAATTTTTTGAAATGAATAATCTTGCTTTTTACTTTTGTCTCCATTAAATTTGATAAATATTTTGATGATAAAATCACTAAGTACATAATTAATAATAATATTTAAGAGTTATAAGGCCCTGAATTGAATCAGCCAACATCCTACTTGATATCTCCCTTCAGTTTGGTGAGGAACTATTCGTGATCTGACTTTGAATATGATTTGTAGGCCAGTTGAGGAATTGTTACATATGCCACCTAGTCCATACTTCTTAATCAAAAAGTCAAGGAGTATTTTATCAAAATCTTAGCTGAAATCAAGATAGTATGTCTACAGCATGGAATAAACCGTACCAAATCCCCAAAATGCCTAATGAAAAAAAATTGCCCAATAGCTTTAGCTTTACTCATATTGGAATTTCTGGGGCTATAAAAGGAATGTGCATGCACTTTATACATTCCTGATCTACAGCATTCTTGTAATCAACTACAGATCATGTAGGGAATATTAGTCTGGTAAGATGTGGTCTTCATTTTTAATAATTAGTGCATTCTTTTGAAGGTGTTTACAAACCTATTGGTTTAAGATATGCGTTAGAGTCTTCCCAAGCATTATGCTAGATTGATTGTTCTGTACTGATTATTTTTTATTCCTCCTTATGAAGAACGGGGAGGTATAAAAACATCTATTACTTCATCCATTCTCCAGGATTATACGAAGATAATAGAGAAAGCTTTATTCATCACATCAGCAAGTTCTCACAGTCTTTTCTATAAATGAGTTTATTCCTACTTTGGAAATCTTCATTCTCTACTCATAGTCACAGCCTGTTTATTTATAAAACATTTTCTAAAAATACACTGGGCTAATAGTGATTCACTGAAACTGAACAATCATGCAACAATGGATTGGATCTAGATGTGAATACAGTGGCATTCTGCTGGTGCAGAAGGAAAAAACTAAGACAACAAATTCATATTCCCCCACCCAATTTCTACTGATGCCCCTGTCTTCTCTGAAAGGTTACAGAAAATCTGGCAATAGCATGATACTCAGATCTTCAGGTAAAGTGAAACTGGTAAAAGGGGGATTGATAAAAAATATATATATCAGGAGGGGCATTTCCATGGTCATGTGGCTAGCATGACTATATGCCAAAGATGCATGGAATACTGTTATCTTCCCCCTGAAGTGGTACCTATTAATGTACTTTCATTTGCATGCTTTTGAACTGCTAGGTAGGTAAGAGCTGGGGCAAGTAGCAGGAGCTCACCCAACGGTGAAATCAATTTTTTTTTTTACTAGCGGTTCTCTGGGCATGGCTTGGTGGGAATGGCATGGCTTGGTGGGTGTCGCAGGGGAAGGATACTGCAAAATCTTCATTTACACCCCACTCCAGGGGAAGGATACTGCAAAATCCCCATTCCCTCCCCACTCCTGGGGGAAGGATATTGCAAAAACTCCATTCCCACCCCACTCTGGGGCCAGCCAGAGGTGGTATTTCCGGTTCTCCAAACTACTCAAAATTTCCACTACCGATTTTCTGAACCTGCTGGATTTCACCCCTGAGCTCACCCTATTGTGCGGAGCTTGAATTTAACCATACATACTTTGAAATGTATGTATTTTAAATCCAATAAATGCACACATGTAGCTGAGAATTTATGCAGCAACATGCATAGCAAGTTGTGAAGATGCCCAAATAACAATCCAAATCTGTCCCCTCCCCCCCCCTTTGAATCTACAATTCCAGGACAGATCCACTTTCTTCAAAGTCAGTGTTTCTGTTGTGGGCTTCTCATACTGGACCAACTCTGGTCCAGTTCTGTACCAATATCCTGCTGATGAAGCACTGAGCCCTTTTGTTTTTCCATTCCACTGGAAATAATAAAAATGATAATGTCTGGTAATGGTGATCCAGGAAGGAATAGTCTGTTGAAGAAAATGGAAGATTTAGATGAACCCCAAATCCCACCATATGGTTAATGTAGTGATTAAGGGTGATGGATTAGGACTGAGGGCACATAGGCGAACTCCAACTCAATCACAAAATCTTTTTAGGTCATAGATGGTGAGGCTTTGGCCAATTATTCTGTCATAGCCCAATCTAGCATGCTGCAGGAACAAGCTCATAAAGGGGAGGCAGAATATCAATGAATCAAATGAATAATCATGTGTCCAGTATCCACCTGAGTAATATCAACATCATACCCCCATTAAATAATGCATTAATCCCCTCTGGTAATGTTTCATGAAGTGTCATTTTCTTCTTGGAAGAAAGGCAGTTGAAACCTCTGATCCCCTCTTTCCATCTTAGCTTTGAACAGGCTTTGATGCCTATCATTGCCATTAAACTTAATTGCTGACTTGGTTTCATCTTCTATTCAATTTGCTGGTAGTTTTATGTTCATACCTTAATTGTTATCATATTGTCATTCCCTTTGGCCATTTTGGTGACTTATAGACAGAATACAAATACATTTTAAAAATCTTTTTTGCCTTTCGATGTAGATTAGACAAACCTTTTTAAAAATAGCTGTATCTCTTCAATCTGTGATTCAGGACTGTTTGTTCATTCAGTATAAATTGAATGGAATAAGGGAGTTACTTTTATTGATTCCTTCTATGCCTCCCCAAAGAGCCTGTGGAAGGTTGCTGAGGCAAGTAGCAGTGTCTTCTTACTTCTTCCAGTGGTTTGCTTCTCAAATGCAATTCCAAGCATAAGAAATCTGGATCCAATCCAGTCTATACAATAGTGTATGTATAGACATTGTTCATTTTTCTATTAAATTCCTTGAAACTTGTTTCATTGGGGTGATCTCTTTTTCTAAGGCCACACTTGGCATTCTCTGTGATCTTCTGCCATCTCATCTCTCAACCCTGTTACTCTGAAGGATTCTATTTTACATACTGTTTAAATCCCAGCTTGATAATGTAAAGGAAAGAGGGAAAAGAGCTTAACCTTATATGTTAGTTGAGGATTATGGGGTCATGCTGCATAAAGCTTTTGTAAAAGAATTTTGAGCAGCTTAAGCAAATCAATAGGTCAGCTTCTCATGGAGCAGATTAAGTTGCTGCAAAAAGCTCTGTTTTAATGAGTCAACGGAGGCTATTTCCCTAATAGCTTCTGTTATTTTGCATGGATATTTATCATTATCATTATCACCACTCATTCTAGTGAGCAGAAGAAAGCTGCCTATTCGTCACTGTGAAAGGAGCCATGATATACAATATATCACACTGTTACTTTTTAATAGGCTGTGAAGTTCTTGAGCATGATTTATCTATTTTCCTCATATTTTGGTAATTTGATGAAAGTTCTTCCATATAATAGACATTTTTCATTCTCTGCCTATATTCTTCCTCATGTCAGATTTAGGTTTTGTCTTCAGCAACTAATACTGCCTACTTTAGAACAATCATCTTCTTTTATCATCTCAGAGCCAAATTGTACTTTATTTTCAGTTAAAGTGTTGAATAGGAGACAAAGGATATTGGACAGCATTTCTCTTTAATTATTCAGAATTGTATGATCCAACAAAATAGAATCCATTCTGACAGAGATGGGCATGTTATTCCAAGGGTCAGACTTATATTTCATGTTTCGAAGTTCTATATAATAATGCAAAAATTGCAGAAATTTCATACAATATATTGTATGAAAAATATATTACAGAATGACACATACGAAACTGAGAAAGCTCTTGCAGATATAAAACCATGTGTGATTATATATATATTACACACACACACACACACACACACACAGAGTATATATATTCTTGCATTTTGAAAGATAATTCCTATGATAAATACTGAAGTGTCAAATAAATAGTAGATCTTATGACCTAAGAATGATTGTTTTGTGTCAGATATCGTATTTCTTGTAAGAAATCTGTGCGGTATTTGACCCACATGATTTGGTTCAGTCATGGCTCCCTTTTGGCTTTACAGTACCATGTGTGTTAACTTAAGTCTTCAGAAAAAAAGATAGAAATTAATGATTTAATAGCGATGTTGAATTATACTTTTTAGATATGAATTTGACATTTTATGAAGAACTCTGATGCTAGAGTTCAGAAAAGAGAAGTATTTTATATAAATGGATTAATGTTAAGGAATGGAATTAAGATAAATTTCTTTAATAATTTTTGAAATGTCATAATATTCTAAAAATTATTAGATGGAGTAATGTTTTATATAAACTACATTTATTAATAATATTAAGAACTGTTTAATTGTATATTAATAAAGTCCTTTTTTTTACCTCTAAGGTTTTTTTTTCCATTAACTGTGTCAATCATTCTAATATAATTTTGTGTGTGTTATTGCTGATATATTATTCTTTTCTTTTGGTTATATTTCACTAATAAAAAACTAACTTCAAGCATAAACACCAATTTTCACTTACACAGTATAAATGACTTCTTTACTTACAGAATTTGCCTTCTATTATGTATATATCCAAATAGCAAAGCAGGTTACATTTCTACATTACACAATATAATAAAATACAAATATAACAAAATGCTAGGCATAATTCAGACAATATATAAAGAATTATTATAAAAGCATTAGCTTTTTTTTTTTTAAACAAAACCTTATATTGGAATTTTTCCATTATGGAGGCTGCCTAATCTTTCCAGAGCATTTCTGTCACTTGATGGAAACCCAGCAAAGGAATTTCTGCTTCCATGCTGTTAAGAGTAGCTAAATTTCAGCATCTTAAATAAGATAGATACCAGCCTTGCTAACAAGAAAAAGGAACAATTTACTTAGAGTTGGAAACCAACCAGGCTATTAGCCTGCATAAAAAAGCAGCCATCTTGTATAAGGCATAATTAGAGGTCCATTGACACTCTTGCCATAGAAGGTAAGATACTCTCTCATTATCTAGACCAGGGCTGTCAAACTCCTGTCCTGCGGGCCAGATGCGTCATGCGCTGGCCACGCCCATGCCCAGTTTAGCGAAGGTAAAAAAAGTCCCAATACATCATGTGATGCTGCTGTTACGTGAATTTGACACCCCTGGTCTAGACAATATAGGAACCTTCAATTCTTTATTCCACTTATTTCTTAACATCTGCATGTCAAATATATTTATTGATAATAAATATCTATAAAAACTAATAGAATAGCATTTTTTTTAGTTTACAAGGGTTTAACAAGTAGTTCTAATATCTCAGCTTTTTCAGAAGTTGAAAATGCTGCTGGTCCACACAATGTTGTTATAACTGTAAATATTGCAAGTGGATTATCTGTGATAGATGATATTTATCTTTTAACACAAATTATGTTAAAAATTCATCTTCATCATGTATCAGTTGGTCCAAACTCAATATCTCTGCTTCCATCCTAAAAACAAAATTAAGTTATTTTAAGAAGGAAGATCTCAACAGAAGAAGATTGAATAAGTTTAAGTGATTTTCAGTTGACCCAAGACCTTTTAGTTCAATCTTTTATATTAACATCATTGCCTCTTACATCTGTCAATTGGCACCGACAAATTTATTATAGTTGCCATGCTAGTGGGGAATACTGAAAGCTGCATACCAACGTAAGATTTGCTTACGTCGTCTTGTATCTATTAACCCATATGTGTGCGTGCATTCTTGTTTGTTTTGAGTTTCCATATACGTTCTTTGATGGTTGCCAAGAATATGACATAAAACATGGAGATTTATATGCATAATATAAATCCAAGAGCCTTGGATAGTACAGTGGTCTAAAGCCCTGTTATTAACATCAGCTGCCTGCAATTATTGCAGGTTCGAATCTCACCAAGGCTCAAGGTTGACTCAGCCTTCCATCCTTTCTAAGGTAGGTAAATTGATGACCCAGTTTGTGGGGGCAATAAGCTGACTTTGTATAAAATATACAAAAGTATGAAGGCTATTGCTTAGTGTATTGTAAGCCACCCCGAGTCTCCGGAGAAGGGCGGCATATAAATCAAATTTTAAAAAAAATAATAATATAAATTCTCCTGGATGCACGGCTGTCTTTGGAAGATCAAATGACGGCCGTGGCCAGGGGAGCTTTTTATCAGGTTTGCCTGATATGCCAGTTGCATCCCTTTCTGGACCAGGATGCCCTGCGCACGGTCACTCATGCCCTCGTCACGTCACATCTGGACTACTGTAATGCTCTCTACATGGAGCTCCCCTTGAAGAGCACTTGGAGGCTCCAACTGGTCCAGAATGCGGCCCCATGGGTGGTTATGGGGGCGACATGGCGCACCCATGTAACACCTCTCCTGCGTGAGCTGCACTGACTCCTGGTGGTCTTCCGGGTGTGATTCAAGGTGTTTATTACCACCTTTAAAGCACTCCATGGCTTAGGACCGGGGTATATACGAGATTGCCTTCTGCCACCGATAGCCTCCCATCGGCCAATACGCTCCCACAGAGAGGGCCTCCTCAGGGTGCCGTCGGCCAAACAATGTCGAATGGGGACACCTAGGGGAAAGCCTTCTCTGTGGGGGCACCAGCCCTCTGGAATGAGCTGCCCCTAGAGGTTCGTATGATCCCCGACCTGCGTACCTTTCACTGCGCCCTGAAGACTCTTTTATTCCATTTAAGCCAGGCTGGCCTAATAGGAATGTTTAAATTGGGTGTTTGTTAGTTTTTAATTTCGTGGGCCAAATTTTATATATTTGTTTTTAAATTGTTCTTAAATTTTGTGGTTTATATGTGTTTTAATATGGCTGTACACTGCCCTGAGTCCTTTGGGAGAAGGGCGGTATAGAAGTTCAATAAAATCTAAATCTAAAATCTAAATAATGATAATATGTCATATGAGAAACATTTTTAAATATGATGGGCTAGTCATGCCAGGCTCTTTAATTACTTTTCTGTGATAATTGTAACATGTTCTCAGACTTTCACTTCTGCTTCTCCAATTCCATCTCAAATTTTTCTTTGGTAACATATTTTCACATCTTTTTCATTAAACAAACAAACCATTTTGCAGAGGCAGTTTATATTCATCATTTCTTTTATTGCTTGAATGTATGACTGCATCCATTTGGAATTAGATACTATGCACTTCTATTGCAGAGTGGAGGGTAACTATTCTAATCATTAATTTCAGCATAATTGATACTCAAATTAAGTGTAATTGCAGTTTCAATGTGCTGTCTAGAAGAGAATTGTTGTTAAAAGAGGAAGGTACATCTGGATTCCCAGGTGGCCTCATTTGGAGTATGGAAATTGAGGGGGCAATTCAATACAAAAATAGCTTATAAAAGGAAATACGAGTACCAAAATTCAATGTCTGACAAATGATAAAGGATTTTAAATCTGTTCTGAAGAATCTGGATTTTGTTTATCAATTTTCTGGCTGTTTGGGACAGAGGGTATCATTTCTTACACCAATATCTTAGTCCTACCATGAACCTGATAAATGCCCTCTTGTTCTCTTGAGCCTGCTGCATCCTCCCAGTTTTAACTGATGAGACATAGCTAAATGAATCCTTCACTTCAAAGTTCTAAACACTCAGTACACAACAAATCCTCAGCCTATCCGCTTGAAATGTGATAGCTTTTATCTCCATTGTTGTGGCAATGAGGCCTGCAAACCTCATCAATTTCTATTCAGAAAAAAACAAAGGTAATGACTATTTTCCACAAACAGTAAAATTAACCTGAATTAAAAAGAACCAACAAAACCCCTACCTCTGTTTTTTTTTTAAATCTAGCAGTATGTACTTTTCCCAAATTGCTTATTGTTCCTCCAAATTTCATACCATTGTTTTGAAAAGACAAACACATTATTGCCAGTTTGGTATTTTCTGAGGATGGTCAATGAGATGCAAGAATCCTGAGTCCAATTGGCATTTTTCAAAAAAGGAAGCTTCTCTTTAAGTCTAAGACAGATTGGACTCATTTCTGATGTTCTAAATAGGGCATAAAGTGAATCTTGAATCATATGCTCTACTATATTTTCCTGAACTTGTGCCATCTAATTGTGTGATACATGGTTTTACTCCTGTGAAAATGTGGTGTTATGTGTATGTCTCAGGATAATCAGCAAAAGATATACTTAACCATTTGGATCTCTCTCTCTCTCCCCCCACATCTCTCTCTTGTCAGTTTACCATTTCATATCAAATCAATGGACCACTGTAAACTACAATAAAATAAGATAAGGTAAGATATAGTAAAATAAGGTAAAATAGACTAATGTAAGATAAAATAAAATGTAATATAACAAACTATCGAAAAGATAAAAGAGTGGGATAAAACAGTACAAGGTAAAACACAATGCAGAGACCTAAAATAAGATGAATATAAAAGTACAAAACGGTATATGTTTAGATGAATTCATCGATTTTATATGCAATCCCAATGTGTTCCATAAAATGTGTTTTCAGTTGGATAGCCCTAACAGTTCTAATGACTACATGTGTTTGTGTCCTGAAGGAAATAAGATAATTGTTTGCTACAGTCCCAATATATGGTTCTGTCAAATAGTATTGACAGGTGAATTGGACATGTCATAAACAATGTCTTCTATTCTTGATGCTCCACAAACAGACATTCTCTCAGAATATGGCACTTGGTGAAATTATATGTATTTCACGATCAAATCCAGCTGCTCAAATCTTGCTCTGGTAAAGCCAATCCTCTTGTATTGAATCAAATACATTGTCAGACATTTTTCTGTTTGAAAAGACACTTTATTCTTGGCCAGCCATTTTAATGACTTGGTGTTTTCAAGTGACATAGTATCACTTTGGGTGTTAACCTGATATCTGTCTGAGAGTAGATTTTGTGTTGAGAAGGTAAGTTGTGAGGTGATTTGGAGAAGTTGTTCCATGTAATGGATTGAAGTATTTGTTCTTCAAGGCACTTTTGGTAATCTTCCTGGTTACATTGAGAAACTCCTCCCCCAGTACTTAGACTATTATAAATAGATTAGATCAGGGGTGAAATTTACTTGCCTTCCCTACTAGTTTGCCAATGTGTGTGTGCTGCACATGCGCAGAGGCTTAAAATGTCACGAATGATGTCCATGTGGGTGAGCAGAGCCTCCCACAGCCGCTGCTACCAGTTCACCTGAGCCGGATAGAACTGGATGGATTTCACCCCTGGAGCGGATGCCTGTTTCAGCTCTTTCTTCTGCTGCAAGTGTATTCCTGCCAGTCCACAGAATAGATCTTAAATAGCATATTTGATTTTGTTTGAGTAGGGGAGCCTTTTATAGGTGCCACATTTCTGTACCGTATGTCAGTACTGGTGCAATTTTTGCCCTGCAGACCTTTAAATGGACAGTAGAGTGCTTGGGTGCATATAACTAAATAATTTAGTTAGCATTTTAGAGTTTGCTATGACCTTTACTGAACTCCATTTGAAGTGGTTGACCCAGTGCCCAATATCTGTAAAAATCAACACTAAATATGAAAGACTTTTGTTCTATAGGCTTCCCATCCAAGCTACTTAGATGGTTGTATTTGGACCAGCTTCCCATCCAAGCTACTTAGATGGTTGTATTTGGACCATCTTTCTCCAAAACCACTACTTTGGATATAGTCTTACTAATATTCAAAGAATCAAAGTTGTAATAAGCACCAAATTTTCCCAATCTTCTCGGGACTGTTTGGGAGTGCGTCATCAGAACCATGTCATTCATTTACAAAGGAATGTTGATATGTCTGTTAAAGACCTTTGGCATGTGAACATCCATAGAGTTGAGGAATTTTGACAAAAAACAATGTTGTTCATGACATTGAAGTTTATTCCATTGACATAAACAACATGGGACCAAAATATATCTTTGTCTGACACTTTTGTAAATGGGTGTTATCTGTGTGAGAGAATCATTCATTTCAGTTATGGGGACTTTCAGTCATGTATTTGTACAGATGGTCTTTACCAGATATAGAAGTCTGGGTTCCATATTTAGTTTGGCCAGCTTCTTCCATAAGGTATCTATGTTTATGGAGTTAAATGCTGCACTACATTTGACGAAAGATGTAAACAGACTATTACCATATGTTCTGTATTAAGTTGTAAGAAGTGCAGAACAAAAGTTATCTATTGTCTAAACCCAGCATTCATCTCCTAGCATGCTATACTCAATCACTCATTCTTCTATTTTTCTCAAGAGATCTTTTGCATATATGCTTGCTATTATATCAACAAGGCTTAGGCTGTAATTTTTAGGGTCTTCTTTGTCTCTCTTTTTGTATATAGGAACTATGATGGAGAGTTACCAACCTGCTGGGATATGGCCAGTGTTGTCTATATAGGTAAACGGCCCTCCCAACAGTAAAGTCCACAGTCAATGTTTGCCCTGAAAAGTTTTGAAGGTCAATGTTTGCCCTGAAAAGTTTTGAAAGTAGGACGTCTTTTCCATTACATTTATTAGATTTCAGTGACTGAATCATGTCTTTAATTTCTATCACTGCAACTGGTAGCCAAGAAGAGTGGTTTTCAAGGATCAGAAACCCAGTAATCATCATTCCTGAATAATTCTGTTGGAGTTGGCAAATAAATGAGTATAAAAAATCCGTCCATATCGATGCTGATATAATAATACAATAAACCTATAAAATAATGAACTATTGACTTGGTGGTTGTTTTATCATTAAGTTGTACATTTTTTTTACCAATACACTGGATACAAATCTCAATTCTTTTTATTTCAGAAAGAACAGCATTCATCTTTCGTAGCTTGCTATTTAACCTGATTGCTGGAAAATCCTTCCAAATATTTAACCTAAAATCTTTCAATTTAAGACTATAATTTCTTAACTTCCTCCAGTAGCCCTGGAGAACAATGGATTCTATTACTCTCCTACAGGGGTCTATTACATGTTTGAGAACCGAGTCTACTACCAAAATAATTCTACTGTGCATTTATAACAGAGGAGACAATCTAAGCCCTTTTCTGAGATACAAATTGAACAATGGTAAATGGGGAATTAAGGTTGAACCAAATGTTCTCCAATGAATATTTTGGTACTCAGAAGTGATTTCAGAGAAACTGTTGCTGTGACTGAAGCAGCAGGGTGGATGGTAAGAAAGCAGGGTATTTCCACCCCCCTTTCTGCCTTCATCTATTTCTCTTTCACTGTGAATGCTACTACAGTTGTGTTTTACAACCTCGACAACTTTTAAGAACTATGGACCAACTCCCAGAATTTCCAAAACAGCACTAGCTGGGGAATTCTGGGTATTGAAGTCAACACATCTTAAAGTTGCCAAAGTTATGGCAACACTTATGTTGAGAGACATAGTTCTACCTAAAACTATATGAACCTACTTAAATGAACTTCAGATGTACAATATGTGGCAAGCCCATTACATCATTTTATATTCTTAACATAATGAACTTGATAGTGGAACCCTTTAAACGAGCAGCTACCAACTGGTGGTTCATGGACCACTGGTGGTCCGTGAGAATATTTGGTGGTCCACAGAAAAAATATTTGCATTTTTTATATTGCACTAAATCAGGGGTCCTCAAACTACTAACCATCTGTTTATATCAATGTTGCACATACGTTTGCGAACGGTAGGGAAGGTAAGTGAATTTCACCCCTGGATTTAACCATCAATGTTAATCTAATATTTATTTCAGTATTAATGTTGAGTTTTATCTACAATTGAAAACATGTTTCTTTTAGATAATTAATTCAAGATTTTTTAAAAAATACAAACACCAAAGTCCCAGTTTTCGTAGTTTTTCATAGATTCAGTACAGCAGTGGTGAAATGTAAAATTTGTTACTACCAGTTCTGTGGGCGTGGCTTGGTGGTGGTGGTGGGGTAATGTGACTGAGTGGGCGTGGCCAACTTTTTTTTTTAACTTTTAAAAGCATTTTTTCTACAACCTCTTTGGCCGAAGGGGTTGTTTAAAAATGCTTTTAAAAGCCTCTGATGATCAGGCAACTCAGATGGGGTCGTCAGCCGAAGAGGTTGTAAAAAAAATGCTTTTAAAAACCTCTGACTATCCCATCTGAGTTGCCTGATTGTCATAGGCTTTTTTTTTCTTTTAAAAACCTCTGGCGATCCCAGCTGAGCCACGCAATCATCAGAGGCTTTTGTTTTTACTTTTAAAAGCATTTTTTTGGGCAAAGAGGTTGTAGAAAAAAAATGCTTTTAAAAATAATTTTTAAAAAGCCTCTGATGATCGCGTGGCTCAACTGGGCATGGTCAGAGATTTTTGCTAACGGTTCTCCAAATCACCTGCCACCATCACTACCGGATCGGCCGATCCAGTCCAAACCGGGAGCATTTCATCCCTGTATTACAGCCTATAGGAGGTATCTGAGACTTATTCCAATAACTGAGTAATCTAATATTTCTATCTGTTTTGTGCAATATTCATAGTTATCAATAAGATATATCAACATTATATACTAACAATTATTTTCAAGTTCACCTGCTTTTATATCCAGAATGTTCTTAAATGCCAGCATTTGAATGTTTAAATAGTTTAATAGCCCAAGGTCTCTGTCATTATTTCAGTTTTGATAACAGAAACTAATCAAATTGTCAAATTAATCTGACTTTTTAAAAACTATGTCACAAATATATTGGATGAAGGTGGTGCCGTGGACACAGCCTATCTTGATTTTAGCAAAGCATTTCATACAGTTCCACATAATGAGCTCATTAAAACATTGTACAGGCTAGGGCTTAACCACTGGGTGGTCCAGTGGATTGGAAATTGGCTCAGGGATAGATCCTAGGGTGTGATTGTTAATGGGGCACTGTCTGAACAGAGACAAGACACAAGCAGTGTACCACAAGGCTCAGTCCTAAACCTTGGTCTGTTCAAATGTTTGTAAGTGATGTAACAGGAGGTGAGATTTGTTTCCTTTTTGTTAATCATGCATAGAGTTGATGTTCCTGAGGACATTTGTAATATGGAAAACTATTTGATATTGCTAGAAAATTGGACAAAAATGTGGTAACTGCACTTCCATGCTTCTAAATGTAACTTCATGCACTTAAGGAAAAAGAATTCTCTGGTAGCATACCATCTTGGGAGTACAGTGTTAGACATACCAACAATGGAAGAAAAAGATTTAGATGTGCTCATAGCAGATGACTGCAAGATGAATAAACAATATGGCCAGGCAGCTGTGAAGGGAAGCAAAATTCTGAGAGGCATCATTAGAGGGATCACCAGCAGGAAAAAGAAGACCCTAATCCCATTTTGGACTCTAATCCCACTGGGATGTGGTGGCTCAGTGGCTAAGACACTGAGTTTGTCTATTGAAAGGTCAACAGTTCAGCGGTTTGAATCCGTACTGCCGTGTAACGGGGTGAGCTCCTGTTACTTGAACCAGCTTCTGCCAACCTAGCAGTTTGCAAGCATGTAAAAAATGCAAGTAGAAAAATAGGGACCACTTTTGGTGGGAAGGTAACAGTGTTCTGTGCGCCTTTGGTGTTTTGTCATGCTGGCCACATGACCACGGAGATGTCTTTGGACATCACTGGCTCTTTGACTTTGAAACAGAGATGAGCACTGCCCCCTAGAGTTGAGAATGAATAGCACATATGTGCAAGGGGAACCTTTACCTTAATCCCACTTAATCCCAAAACCCTATCCCACATAGGGCTTTAGTCAGATCCCATTTAGAATACTGGGTCCAGTTCTAGAGACCTCATTTAAAACAAGATATTGGTAAGAATGAGCGAGCCCAGAGATGTGCAACAAAAATGATGCAAGGTGTAAAGAACAGAACATACCAGGAAGATTGGAAGAACTGAATATGTTCAGCCCGGAGGCAGTGCTTTCAATATTAAGCAAAGGTCAAGGACACAGGGACATAACCTCAAACTGACAGAAAGGAAGCTCAAAAGTAATGTTAGAAAGTATTACTTCACAGAAAGCGTAGTGGAAACTTTGAACCAACTTCCAGAAGAGATAGTGTGTCAATCATTAGTAACTGAGTTTAAACATGCTTGGGATAAATACATGTCTATCACCTGACAAAAATTAAATAAATAAATAAAATGAAAATGAAAATAATAAATAATTTAAAAAGAGAACAAAGCAAACAAAAAATTCAAAGGCTAGACTTGATGGATCATTGGGCTTTTGTTTTGTTTTTTGCCATCAGTTTTTTAGGTTTCTAGAAAATAGTTTCATTTGTAATAACCTTGTCTGAAGGATTAGAATAGCACATTTTAATCCAATTATTAAAAATGAAAAACGAAACTTGCTCCCACAAGTTAAAATACACCATACCAAACATCTATTTTTATATGGTAAAATCACTTTTGCTAATTCCAATATTTCTAAAGAAATATGTAAAATATCAATCAGTAATTTAATATTACCTGAGTCTTGTCACTCTTTTATGAAAGCAAATTACATGAAGGTCAATTTAATAATTATGTGCCAGGATAAGCATCTTGTTCAAGAATTTAATGCTGATATGTCTACTTATAAAAACAAAGAAAACAAAACCTTCAAACTTTGTTTCACCTGTTTAAAATGTAAATATATTATTAATTATGTATTTAAATATCATCTTGAAAAATATAGGTTGATTTTTTTTCTTAGAGCATGTTACTGGACCATGATCAGATATTACAAATAAATCTATAACACAGTTATAATCAATCAACTAAGAATCAAGATAATAAATGATCAAGTCTGATGTGGAATTGAAATAAAAAAGTCTAGGCTTCCTGTGAAGGATATTAAAGTTGTCATATCACTATGAAATTAAAACCCAATTTATAAGCTCTAGCACTTTTCGTATATGAGAATTAAATTTAGCTGGAAGAATATTACTTTTAACAAAATATCTAAAATATGATTAAAGTCTCCTGTTATAATTTGTCTCATCTGCAGACAAATGGGAAAAAAAAATCAGGACCCTTAGAGCAAACATTTGATATTCCTAAATAAGACCATAGGAATAAATGCAATATAATTATTAAAACATTTAAATGCTGATTTTCTTCTTAAAAATTCCTCTGGAACACTTAGTTGTTTTAACAGAATATTTGACATTTTGTTAACCCTATCAACAATATATAATTGTTCAATCCCTCCTCTAGATAGAAGAGGTTTCTTATAAATTTCTTGAAAAGAAGTTCTGGTGTTGAATAATTGGTTTAGTATGCATTTCTTTTCTCTTAGGACTTCTACAGCTTTTCAACTTCATATAAAACTAAACGTTATATAATTAAAAAGAAAACATTTAAAAGAAAAAGCTGTTTCCATAAGTAAAGGAAAAAGAAAATAATTTTCATTTAACTAAACAAACTTTTTTGATGAATTAAAAATGAAGCATGAAAAACTACTAATAAGATAAATTAAGAAAATAAAGACAGTGAGTGGGAAATTTATCTACTGTATTAGATTTGTTAAGGCAGCCTGATTCCAAAGAGACTCTAGAACAGACTTCCTCTATTACCTAAAAATAATAGATTAAAAAATGAAAGAAAAGTCTAAATCAAAATCATAATTGAAAAATAAAGGAAGAGTATTACAAGGATTTCTGGACAGAAGGTACAGAAGAGCCTGAAATACAAAATAGAAGATCCTCTCCTTCAAAATTAAAGTGACTTATTTCCCTCTAAAAATGTAATCAATTTAATCTGAGACCAATCAACCATTCTGTAAAAAACATTTAAAAAAACATTCACCTCATGATTAAGGAATATATAAAAAAAATCACTAGAGAAAGTATTTGACTACCAAATTATTTTTTTTAGATTGCACTACTGAAATGTTATGAAATATTTAAAAAAAAACAGTATATTCTTTGCTTTCCATTCCAAAGTACTTCCTGCCAAGATAAATGAGGAATATGAACCCACAGAGTAAATCATAAAACCTAATTACAAGAGATCTGGGTTTCTGTAGGACTAAAAATATAAAAATCATATCTTGTCTACCTTTCTTTAAAATTCTGATCCTAGTGTGGGATGGAAACAGCTTTGTTTGTGCTTTTGAATAATCTTTGGTTAGGGCAGGATGGCATCCATTCTTGCTCTTCTTGACCTCTCAGAAGCTTTCGATACCATCATTTCAGACTATCAGGGCCAGTCCAGGGGTGGATTCTACTTACCTTTACTACCGGTTTGCTACTTACCTTCACCTCTTCGGTGAAGAGGTTGTAAAAAAATGCTTTTAAAACACTCTGACGATCCCAGCTGAGTTGCCTGATCGGCAGAGGCTTTTTTCTTTTAAAAATGTTTTTTTTTCTTTTCTTTTAAAAGATATTTCACTATTTGAGACAATTTCATAATGATGTTATTTGTTTACAGGAGACTCATGTAAAATTGCAAGATCAGAAATACTTGATAAATTCAAAATTGGGAATGCAATTTGTTGCTTCAAATTTGGAAAAGAAGAATGGAGTGGTGATATATATAAACAAGAGATTTGTAGCTAAAACTATAGAAGTAGATAAAGATGGAAGATATATTGCAATTGAAGTTATTACAGATGGTGGACCAATCTTGTTGGTCGGAATATATGCTCCAAATCAACAACAGGAAAATTTTTACAAGTTGCTTCATTTAAAAATTCTGGATTGGGATTATTCAAATATTATAATAATGGGCGACTGGAATGGAGTAATTCAACCTAGATTGGATAAAAAAACTACGGCCAAAATAGGGAATAAACTACCACAAGCTTTTTTTGAACTGAAAGAGGATTTGGAATTGAAAGATATTTGGAGAATTCGAAATCCAAATGAATTGGACTTTACTTTTTACTCAGACAGGCACAAATCCTTTTCCAGGATAGACTTTTTTCTCTTAACTTCTAACTTACTTTCTAAAGTAAAGAAAATAAAGATATTTCCTAGGACTTTGACTGACCACAGTCCGGTCTGGATGGAAGTCGAGATGGGCAAAAGAGAAAGAAGATCCTGGAGAGTAAATGAGAATCTATTTAGATATGAAAAAAATATAATTGAACTTAAAAAGCATTTAAAGGAGTTTTTTAAATTTAACCTGAACAAAGGTACCCCTATTGAAACAGTTTGGGATGCAGGTAAAGCATATATGCGGGGAGTACTAATTCAAATGAACTCTAAACAAAGACAGAATCAGCAGAAGAAAAGACTACAACTGGAATCTGAGATAAAAAAGAAAGAACAACAATTGATACAAAAACCAACAGATGGAAAATTGCAAATGGCTATAAAACTTTTGAAGGATCAATTTCAAATGCTTACAGCAGACCAAACGGCAACTAACTTAAAAATTGCAAAGCATAATACCTTTTCCAATGCTAACAAACCGGGCAGGTGGTTGGCGTATACTTTGAGGAAACAAGCATCGACACGAATTATTGATAGTACTGAATATGCTGATAAACAAGTTTATCAACAAGATCTAATTAAAAAAGCCTTTTTGGAATATTATACTAAGTTATATGCTAAAGATGATATACAGAATATTACTATAGATGAATATTTAGAAAACAAGAGAGTTTCAAAAATTTCAACGATTCAAAAGAAAAGTTTGGAACAATTGATAACAGTGGAGGAGATCAGTTTTGCTATAAAACAATTAAAAACAGCTAAAGCTCCAGGGGCGGACGGCTTGACTGCAATTTATTATAAAACTTTACAAGAAGAGATGATTGAGCATCTTAAAGATTTATTTCGTAATATACAACTAGGAGGTAAGATACCTTCCTCATGGAAAACAGCTTTTGTTTCATTGATTCCGAAAGAAGAATCAGGTCCTAAGAAACCAGAAAATTACAGACCAATATCTTTATTAAACACAGACTATAAAATCTTTGCAAAAGTACTAGCCAACAGATTAATGCCAGTTATTCAAAAGATAATTCATCATGACCAAGCAGGATTTATTGAAGGCAGATATATGAAGGAGAATGTTAGGCAAGTTATAGACTTAATGGACTATCTAGATAAGAATAAACAGATCTCTGCAGTGCTGGTCTTCTTGGATGCGGAAAAAGCCTTTGATCGAGTGAATTGGAACTTTATAATTAAGACTTTGGAAAAAATGGATTTGGGGGAGCGGTTTATACAAGCGATTGGTGCAATTTATCAAGAACAATATGCACAACTTATTATTAATGGATGTTTAACATCGAATTTCAACATACAAAAAGGCACCAGACAAGGTTGTCCATTATCCCCGCTATTATTTATTCTAACTTTAGAAGTCTTACTTAACGCAATACGGGATTCGAACTCTTTGACTGGAATAGCTATAAGGCAAGAGGACTACAGAACTAAGGCATTTGCAGATGATCTGATTGTTACCCTATCACAACCTATGAATTCAATAATCCAGATGAAAAATATCATAGAAGATTATGGCATGGTATCTGGTTTTAGGCTGAATCAGAAGAAAACTAAAATGATTGTCAAAAATTTGACGGAGAGCAAAAAAAAAGGAACTGGAAAGATTGGCAGGTTTTGAGATTGTTTCAAAGGTCAAATATTTAGGAGTACAAATCACAGACTCCAATGCTAAACTGTTTCAAAATAACTATGAGGTTCTGTGGCAAAAGATACAAAAAGATATGCAAAACTGGAAGAAACTGCAGTTATCACTGCTTGGAAGAATATCAGCAGTAAAGATGAATGTTTTACCTAGACTTATCTTTTTATTTCAAATGATACCGGTGCTTAATCAGACAAACCATTGCTAGAATGGCAAAAAGGACTGAATAAATTCATTTGGAATGATAAAAAACCAAGAGTTAAACTGAAAATAATGCAAGATACTCGTGAGAGAGGTGGTCTTAAACTCCCAAACCTTCGACTATATTATGAAGCAACTGCATTGATACAATTAAGTGATTGGTTTGGGAAAACTAAGACTGATTTGTTGAATATAGAAAGTCATGACCTGGTTTGGGGTTGGCATGCATACCTATTTTATGATAACAAAGTGGACAAAGTGTTCAATAGTCATCTACTCAGAAATGCCTTGTTGAGAGTCTGGAGAAGGCACCGAATTAATTGGGACTATAAGATTCTGTTTTGGCTGGATCTTGCTGATACCATGTGGAATACAAATATTAAGTCACTCGGGGGTTTCTTATATAAAGAGTTACTTTACTTTGAAGAGGGCAGGTGGCGACTGAAGACTTTGGATATGCTGTTGGAAGAAGGGAAATCGTTGACTTGGTTGCAGTACAATCAATTACAGATGAGATGGAAAGAAGATCAACAAACTGGTTTAATGGAATATGAAGTAGAATTGGTTGAACAGATAAAGCGGACAGGTCCAATGCATATTAAGAGAGTTTATAATGTTTTGTTAGAAAGGGATTCAGAAAATGAGCTAGTTAAAGATTGTATGATTAAATGGGCACAAAATTTCTCTCAACCAGTTATGATGGAAACATGGGAAAAAATATGGGTTCAGAATGTTAAATTTACACAGTCACAAAATTTACGAGAAAATTTTTATAAAATGTTTTATAGATGGCATTTAGACCCCAAGAAATTGTCTTGTATGTACCCTAATGTGCAGCCAAAATGTTGGAGATGTGATTGTTTAGATGCTACATATTATCACATCTGGTGGACTTGCAGGAAAGTGAGGGCTTTTTGGATAAAAATTTGGTGGGTTATGCAAAATGTTTTAAAGAAAAAAATACAATTCTCTCTGCAATTTTTTCTATTGGGTATAGCTAAAGACTTTACACTGGGTGAAACTAAATTGATTTTGTATATGGTGACAGCAGCTAGGTTGTTGATTGCCCAACATTGGAAGAGTGATGTTTTACCGACTGTTGACCAATGGAC
>WNWU01000018.1:16462979-16487727 GCA_012654045.1 Ptyas mucosa | reverse complement strand
AAAAGGGGGAAAAATTTGTATTGGTAAAACTTTTTCAATAAAAAAATGTTTTTTTAAAAATGTTTTTAAAAGAAAAAAAGCCTCTGCCAATCAGGCAACTCAGCTGGGATCGTCAGAGGCTTTTAAAAGCATTTTTTCTACAACCTCTTTGGCCGAAGAGGTTGTAGAAAAAATGCTTTTAAAAGCCTCTGATGATCCCAGCTGAGCCACGTGATCATCAGAGGCCTTTTTTTTTTACTTTTAAAAGCATTTTTTCAGCAGAAGAGTTGTAGAAAAGATTCTTTAAAAAAAAAAAGCCTCTGATGATCGTGCAGCTCAGCTGGGCATGGAGGGTGGGAGGCAGGGATTTTTGCTACTGGTTCTCCGAACCACCCGCCTCCATCGCTACCGGATTGGGCGATCTGGTCCAAACTGAGAGCATTTCACCCCTGATTTGTCTAAATGCCAGGTTTCCAAGAATTCCCTAGCATTTTTCTTGGTCTAGGATGCTCACAATTTTTCCCAGTTGAAACTGTGGTTAAGTCTGTCAATCTGTTGTGAAAATAAGTTTTCATTGTGTCTCCTAACTGCTAGCTGGTGTTCCTGGATTGGCTCTGCTAGTCTTCTCCTGTTTGTCCTATATAGTGACTGTTACAATGCTTTTACTGTATGTTGCAGATGACTCCTATTTTTGCTTCTTTGGCTACTTGGTCCTTTGGTTTAGTAAAGATGTTTTGGACAGCTTTAGTTGGTTTGCATGTTACAGTGATGCTGTCTGGTGTTTATAATAGTCTGCTGATTGTTTCTGAGATATTTTTGATGCATGTCAGTCTTATTCTTTTTATAGCTTGTAATGGTTGTGCTATAATGGGTTGAGTGGTCAGGCAATTTTTGATAAAATTATGTGGTTATCCGTTTTGTTAGAAGATGTTGTACAGGTGGTCCTCATCTTACAACCACATTTGAGCCCAAAATTTATGTTGCTAAATGAGACATTTGTTAAGTGAGTTTGGCCCCATTTCATGACCTTTCTTGCCACAGTTGTTTAGTGAATCATTGTGATTGTTAACTTAATAACATGATTGTTAAGTGAATCTGGTTTACCCATTGATTATGCTTGTCAGAAGGTCACAAAAGATGATCTCATGATCCCAGGACACTGCAACTATCATAAATATGAGTCAGTTGCCAAGCATCTGAATTTTAGTCACCTGACCATGGGGATGCTGCAATGGTCATATGAAAAATGTCAATGATGTTGTAACTTTGAATGTTCACTAAATGAAGTGTTGTAAGTTGAGTACTATCTGTATAGGCAGTCTGTTTCCTTTTTCTGGTGTTCTGAATTGCTGCAATATGCTTGTATTTGAATAACAACCAATAAAAAAGGCATTACTGCTGTAGTGCAATATCTCAGAATCAAGACTAGGGAATTTCTGAGAACCCGGCATTCAGAAAAATCAGCCATCAATAGACACATAGAGATAAATCACATTTATACATCATTCATAAGAGTCAATAAAAAGCTAAGAAGGGGAAAATAGATCAGAAAACATTCTCAGCCAACACCCAGATAATCAGGAATTCAAATCAGGCAAATAATCAAGCCAGAAACGGTACCCTAATAAAGAACAACCAAAGAGAAAACCACACCACCACAAATACTGGCAGGACAAGCTACTGTATATAAACAGGAATCAAATCCCACATTCACTAGCATTGATGATGTTACCTAGGTAATGAAATGTCTGAAAGCAAAACAGCCAGGCTCAGAGAATACCAAAGACTCCACTTTCAATATTGTTTCAACATCTGTAGCACAATATTTATCAGAGTTTTAAAGACAGGTAATTTTTTTTTATGGAAATCAATCACTAAAGCAATAAACAGATGAGGAGCTAACCCTTTATGTTGAAGGATTGAAAGCATTAAACAGAACATTGCTATAAGAAACCAGAAGTCTTGCTTGGATTGATGTTATTAACTAAGCTCCTTCTTGCCTGAGTGTTTTATAGAATCAATTTACATTTGGAGGGCAGAAAAGTTTTCTTGTAATTTAGCTGAGCTGTACTGTATGAGCCCCAGCCAAACTATCAAAAGCAGTACTGTAGAAAACAGAATAGGGATACAAGTCAAAATGGGCAAGAAAATGGTAGAAGAACTTCCATGTTCTCTAGATGAGTTACCAGATGGATTACATCAGAGGACCAGAGAGATTACATTGGAGGTTTCTGAAGGAGTTGGCAGATGTGATCTTGGAACCATTGAACAAAATCTTTCAAAGCTCCTGGAGCACCAAGGGAACTACTAGAACAAAAATGGATCCAGGAAACTACAGCCTAATCAACCTAATATTAATACCCATGAAAATCCTGGAAAAGATAGTCAAGAAATGGATTTGTGAGCACCTAAGACATGAGCTATTACTAGAAGCCAATATGGCTTTGTTAAAAACAGATCATATTAGACAAAACTTATGACCTTCTTTGACAAATTCACTAAATTAGTGGACAAGATAAATGCTGTGGAGATAATATACTTAGACTTCAGTAAGGCGTTTAACAAAGTAGACCACGATTTACTGCTTGGTAAGATAGAAAAATGTGGGATAGACAGCATCACTACCAGATGGATTTGTAACTGTACTACTTGAGCAGGGGGTTGGAATAGAAGACCCACAGTAACTATTCCAACTCTTTTATTCTGAGTTGTATGTCCTAACATAAGAAGGATTTCTCTCTATATACATCTTCCACACCATACATTTTCTACATGCATTCCACATGCATGTTTTTTCTAATTTTTCCACATTAGGCACAACTATAACATTTCTCCTCTTTTTGTTCATCAAATTCAGTGGAACATACAACTGACATCCAAATAGGAGCAAATTTTAGCAGATATTTATTTATGAAATGATTTATAGAGTTCCCACTTCTGAAGAACTCAAGGTGGTTCACAACCACCATGAGAAATGACCAGTCTAAACTAACTAGGCCAGTGATGGCTAACCTTTTTCCCATCGCGTGCCAAAAGCATGGGGAGTGTGGGGGGGTTGTGTGCACGCGTACCCACACTCATAATTCAATGCCCGCACACACACCGCACCCCCGCTCATGCACACGCGACACCCCCCCCCCGTGCTACCTCCGCTTTTGGCATGTGATGGCAAAAAGGTTAACGGTGGGCTCCTTGGAGCCTGGGGAGGGTGAAAACAGCCTTCCCCATCCCCCCAGAGGCCCTCTGGAGGCTGGAAATGGCCCTTTTCCTGATTTCCAGTTGGCCCAGAAGGCCCAAAAATCAGCCGGCCAGTGCGCACATGCACGCTGGAGCTTAGCTAGGGCAACGCTCATGTGCCAACAGATATGGCTCCGTGTGCCACCTGTGGCACCCGTGGCATAGGTTCACCATCACGGAACTAGGCAGTCCAAGAAACATCAGCAATCAAATGCCCATAGAATAAAAACATTTTCTTTCAATACTTTGTTGAAGATCCGCAAATTGGAAACTTTCCATATCTTTGAAGGTGTTCCAATGCACAGGGACAGCCAGAGAGTCATATCTCTCTGCCAGATATCTGGAGATTCTTCTTTCACAAAAATGCCCAAATAAAAATGCATTACACCTCTTCTGAATATTTGCAGGTTAATAAAATAAGCCTCCTTATACTGCTACTGATACTTAACTCATACTGATTCCTTTATATACTTGATGATTTTGTCTATAATAATTACCACCAATTTATCCAGGATATGTGTTAAATCAAACACTCTGTAATTTTCTAAGTGCTCTTTGGATCCTTTATTAAAAACTGGCAGTGGATCAGCCACGTTTTGCTTTTCTGATATTAAACGATATTAGGAACACATAAACATGTTTTTTCAGACTAGTTAAAGGTCAGCTTATTATTTCACTGAGAATAATATGGTTTAATAGTGGGCTGTATCATCTTCCTGCTCTCTCTGTCTCTCCCTCTCTCTTTCAGTTATTATGCAAACTCTAGCATCCCATCTTTTGATATTCCTTAGCCCTTTGCTTTTTATTTAAAACTAAGTTTTGCTTTGGAGCCACATCTTAAAATAAAAGCAAAGTAAAGGAGGTGAAAGAAAAAGTCACTGTTTTCTACATGACCATAAGGGAGAAAGGAATGGCTTCCTGTTGTAATGTAAATTAACTATTAAAGGAAATTAATTGATTTGATATTATCTAGACCTTTCAGCAGGATTTTCATTTTCCTTTTTTAAAAAACCTGAGGTTACATGAAAGGTACCTCCATAAACAGTTCAAATACAAACTGAACAACACATAATTAAGTAGGGCAAGGGGGCTCTGGGAATTAAGGTGGAAGAACAATCCAAGGTATCATTTTGGAAAAGAATATAGGCTTCTGCTTTCCAATCTACCAATATACTCTGCAGTTTGAAGATATACTCAGCACTATGAAGAAATCTACTAGGCTTTCCCTAAATGTTGCTGCTTCTTCTTAACCTTCTCAGATTACATTCCTGTTAATTCTAATTGTGGAAATTCTCTCCAACTGTGATTACTCTTTCTTTTGTATTGATGCTGGATAGATTAGTTCTTATTTTTTTAGCAAGTCATATGCATTTCAGGACTGTGTTTTATAAATTACTTCAAATAAGAAGAGAATTTTAAAGCAATTCCCATGGCTAGAGCAAGGGTGATTTTCCTTTCCACAGTATAGGAGTCACACTCATTCATTTATTCACTGATTGATTGATTGATTGATTGATTGATTGACTGACTGATTGATGATGTTTTTCAGGATGGTGTCTGCCTTTCCATGTAGATCTAATCTGCATTAGATCATCCTTATTTTGTAACATGCATATTGTTAGATCTATTTGCAAATTCTTTTAGATCTCCTTTTTTGGTATTGGTATGTATTGGTATGTATACTGATATTTTCAATCTGTTGGGCACTGTGCCATTCTCTAAATTTGCTGGTATAGTTTGATTAGAACCTTTACAGATTCTTTTTCTTTTGCTTGCTATATTTCTGTAAACATTCTATCTATTCCTATAGCCTTCCAATTTGGTAATGACCATGTTGCTTATCTAACTTCATCTTCCAGTACTAGAAGTACTTGTAAGTTATGAAGTATCATCTAAGGTAACTTTCAATATAGTCTTCACTTCCTTTTACCAATATCATAGATAATTTGATTTCTGTGTGCTCCGTGTTTATATGTATTATTCTGGCTGCTTGAAAAATGTGGTAGTAATGAAGAAATAACTTGAACTGAAAATAAGTCATTCTTCTGCTTCGTATCTCTTTCCTAGGCTGTGCCATCCATCTATATTTCTGTCTTTATTGTTTCCAGCTTTGGTATTTTAGTTTCTAATCAATAGCAGCATATCTGCTTCTATGTTTTGTTGATTATACTTTCAACTTGACTATAAAATCTGTCAACTTTCTCTTATTCTGCATCAATGGATAAAGTTGGATAGCCAACATTTAAATGGTTGTCTGCAAAGTCTAATTGAAATTATGAAGTGATTGAATTGAAACCAAGTACTCTCTTTTTTATATCCTTCCTGATTATGGAAGCAGCACTGTTTCTTCTTGTTTTCCTTTTTTTTTTGTTCCAGATAGTAAAAAAAAAATGGTTCTTCTGATTAGGACTATCCAATCTCAGGTCATTTCAATTTGTTAATGCCCAAGATGTCAATGTGTAGGACATTTGTTCACTTTGTCAAGGTTACTCATGTTCATGCTTCTTGCTTTCCATGTTCCCAATGTAATTCAATATTTTCAGCCTCAGATTATTTTTCCCTGCATGATGTTATTATTACCAGCTAAGTATCTGAAGGAGTTATCTGGCGATAACATAAACTCCATTATTATTTCAAAATCTCTTCAGGTCTTCCTCAATATTATGTTGAGTGCCATCTGATCTGAGGGACCCATCCTCTGACACTATATTGTCAAACACTTTATTATTTATTTATTACTTATTTATTACATTTGTTTGCTGCCATCTTGCTGTGAGGTGACTCTTGATCTTTCCTATCCATGTGGTTTTCAGAACTGGTCAATCACTGCCTTTTCCTATGCAATGTGAAATTGCATTGTTGTGATAAATGGATCCTTTTAGTGATCAAGTAAAAGGATCATCTGCCTTCAGCACTTTCTTATATCACTGCTAACTAATATAGCTGCTTGCTTGCTTTTGCTGGGTAGCTGAGATGACCTTTATACCTTGGGTGACCCCTGGAGATACAGAGGATCCCAGATCTCCGCACTTTCCGCCATGCTTAAGACTCTCCTATTTCAGCAAGCCGGCCTAGCCTAACCTTTTCCCCTTTTCTTTTAAATTCTTTTAAATTGAAATTTTTAATCTGCTTTTAAATTATTGGGTTTTTAATTGTCTTGGGTTAAACTATTTAATTTGGTTTTATTTATGTTTTAACCTTTGTATCTATGTATTTTATTCTGTGCCTGTTCACTGCCCTGAGTCCTTCGGGAGTAGGGTGGTATATAAATCTAAATAAAACAAAACAAAACAAACGAACTTGAAACATATTCTTGGCATATATGCATGGTATGCTTTACTAATGACATTACAGGGATATCTCCAGGGGTGGGTTCTACTTACCTTTACACTGGTTCACAGCGGGGCCGTATGCGCAGAAGCATTTTGATGACGTTGGGGTCAGTGGGTGGAGCCTCCCGCTGGTTTTACTACTGGTTCTATACAACTGGTGCAAACTGGGGGCAACCCACTACTGGATATCTCTCACCTGCCAGGACGAAGTAGCATACAGGAGAGAAAAATATCCCTTTCTTCAAACATACATATCCATAGAACAGGGCAAGCTGACATTATATTTCATCACGTTCTTTCTATGATTTTCTTTTTAAAGCATTTTGTAGAATAATCTCAGGCATTCTACCCTTTCAGACTCTTTACATAGTTAAGAAGGATATATAAGACAAAGAGAAAATATTTAGAACTTCATTGGTAGCTGGTAGCCCAAATTCCTATTTAATCCAGAGGTTATAAACAATAAATGCTGTTTCTAAGAATCATGATCTGCAGGGGAAGTCTGAACTTTAAGGACCCAATTAGGATTTCAGATGTTTGAAGTGTGGGCTGCAAATGTTTTATGCATGACTCCAGGTGTGTATTCTAAGGAAATGAAACATCATTTAAATGCAGCAAAGCAGGTGAGTGGTGCCTACGGGCAAAATGGGGCACAATAATCACATTTGGGAATGCAGAAAATTGCACTATTTTCAACATTTTACAGAATAGCCATAACCCTTAATTTCAAATACTTAATTTTGCCTAGCAGTGAGAATCAGAAAAATCAGAGAAATGAAAGCTGTTCAAAGACTGTTTCACTTTCCAAATTCTCAGAAGTGCATTTTGCAATATGTAACCTGACTAGCAGTCCTTTCTTATAGAAAGCAAAAAAGTTGTTGAATTTGGTTTTGTTTAAGGACATCCTTTCTCTTTTTCTTTTCTTTTCTTTTTCTAGCAAGAACATTATCTAGCTTGCACTTACCCAAAATATAAAGGGAAGGGATTTTACTGTTTTCTTCCAATGCTTTCTATTGATTTGTTTTGGTATTTCATTTTTTATCCATTATGTTACATGCAAAATGCATATTTTTGTATGGAAGAGTATAACAAACTAATGCACAGGGCTGCAATTATTCTTGGTGTGAATTCTGTAAACCTACAAATGAGCCAGAATTTCTAAAAACTTTACTGTAGTGTACATTCAGTTCAAGAAATCTATCTCCTCCAGTCTTATGGAAGAAAGCTATGACATGGTTCCATCCCATAATATGATCTTCCCCTCCTTGGCACAGGAAGATAAAACTATTGTGTTAAAATTTTTGATTGATATAAATTTGGATGTTCTGCTCCCATTGGATTTTCAAACAGAATGAATACTAGCATCAAATAAAATTAATTAGCATTCATGTTTCTGTGATTTCAATAAAAAGAACGGTCTAAAGAAAGAATTATTGTGTTGGAGAATAGAGTAGAGTAGAGTAGAGTAGAGTAGAGTAGAGTAGAGTAGAGTAGAATAGAATAGAATAGAATAGAATAGAATAGAATAGAATAGAATAGAATAGAATAGGAATTCTTTATTGGCCAAGTGTGATTGGACGCACAAGGAATTTGACTTGGTGCACACGCTCTCAGTGTACAAAAAAGAAAAGATACATTCATCAAGAATCGTAAGGTACAACACTTAATGATAGTCATAGGGAACAAATAAGCAATCAAATCATATTAAAAAACAGTAAATTGGGGGAGACGACTTCCGGCTCCAGATGGCAGCAGACGTTGTTTGGGTTCTTTGCCCCAGCGTCTGAATCTCCCCCCCGCTTGGAGGCCCCTCGGGGCCGGGTGCCCTGGTTTGGGGGTACCCGCCGTTAAGGGTGGCTCGCCAGGGGTCCCCTGCCTCAATTCCAGGGGCTGGGCGGCCAATGCTGGCGCGCCCGAGGCTCCAGCGAGTGTGGGCAGCACGCAGCAGCCATTCCAAGGCCGTTACGTGCCTATGTGCCTGTAGGACCCGGTGTATATCGAAATTAAGGCAGCAGGTAAAGAGGCGATCGGAAGAGGAAGAGATGCAGGCCGGAGAATAATTAGAAAAGGAGAGACTTTGACTGGCGAAGCAACGAGGCGTCCTGTGGGTGAGAGGGGGGGGCTGAAGTTTCTCCCCCCCCTTGCAGCTGGGAAGGGCGCCGTAGTTGAGAAGAAAGAGCGAGAAAAAATAAGGAGACCTCTTACTTTACTGATTTTTTGTGGAGAATGGTGGAGGCAGAATTTGGGAAGGGAGGCTGGAGCCCTCTGTCCTTCTGGAGAAACATGGCTGGAGCTTGATTTCCTGCTTCTTTGTATATAATTGATGACATCACCCACCGCTGGTTTCCTGTTTGACCTACTCTACAAGCCGGACTCGTTGCTCCTGTGAGCGCCCTCTGGTGGATCGTGAGGAAATAGAGCTGATTTTTAAGAGAACCTTCTCCTTCTGGATGCTTGTGCCTACCTGAGGACCTCTCATTCTTTATTACTGTAAGATGGCTAAAGGACAAAGACCAGCTGCAGCTGACATTGAAAACATTTTGCAGAAATTGGCAAAATTGGATGAGAAACTTGATAAACTGGATATCTTGCAAAAAGGGCAATTGGAAATAAAATCTGAAATGGTAGTTATGAAAAAAGATTTAAGTGCTGTTCAACAGGTGGTTGAGGACAACAAGAAAAAGGTGGGAGGTTTGGAGGGGGAGGTGCGGGCAATCCAGAAGAGGGAAGAAATGAGAGGAAATGTAATTTTAACTTCGCAGCTGGATAGAATGTCTTATTTTCTCAGGTTTCAAAATGTGGAAGAAGTGGACCAGGAAGATCTGCAAGAAGTGATGGTTAAATTGTTGGGCGAATTTATTGAAAGAGGTTTGGATTTTATGAGATGGGACATGGATCTAGTTTATAGAGTAAATTCACAATATGCAATTTTACATAGTGTCCCAAGAGAGGTCCACATTAAATTTGTGAGAAGGGAAACGAGAGATGAAATACTGAGAACTCAAAGATCGGGGGCGCTGATATACAGGGGCAAGGAGGTCACCATTTTGAAGCAGATCCCTAGACAGGTACGAGAATCAAGAAGAAATTATTATTTTTTATCAAGTAAATTGTACCTTAAGGGAATAGGCTTCAGGTGGTTGATGCCGGAAGGTTTGATGATTTTCTGGGAGGGCAGTAGGAAGAAAATTAATAGTGTGATGGAGGCTCAGGCCTATCTGGAGCAACATAAGACCCTCCTAGAGGGTGAAGATACAGGAACCGAGGAAGGGGAGGTACTAGATGATCAAGGAGCAGGGGCGGGCAAGGCCGTGGCGGTCCAGGAGGAAGGGGGTGCTAAGGCCAGAACTTTGAGATCTAGAACCAAGAAATGATGAAGTGAGAGGAATATATTATTTTGTGCCTTTTATGATATCTCTTATTTTTGTAAACTTTAATATTACTCTGGATATTGAATTGATATTTTTTATATAAATCCGGTTGCTAAATTTGTAATTTTAATAAGGGAAGATCTGCTGTATGTGAAAAAAAGTAATTATATATTATCTTTGTAAAAGGATAATGAAAATTCTACATATTGTAAGCGATAATATTGTTTATTTTTAACCAATAAAAACTTTTATAACAAAAAAAAAACAACAGTAAATTGTAAGGATACCAGCAACAAGGTTACAGTCATACAATCATAAATGGGAGGAGATGGGTGATAGGAATAATGAGAAGATTAATAGTAATGCAGACTTAGTAACTAGTTTGACAATGTTGAGGGAATTATTTGTTTAGAGAGTGATGGTGTTAGAGAGTGATGGTGTTAGAGAGTGATGTGTCTAGTTGTTCTGGTGTGCAGTGCTCTATAGCGTCATTTTGAGGGTAAGAGTTGAAACAGTTTATGTCCAGGATGCGAGGGGTCTGTAAATATTTTTACAGCCCCCTTTTTGACTTGTGCAGTATACAGGTCCTCAATGGAAGGCAGGTTGGTAGTAATTATTTTTTTCTGCAGTTCTAATTATCCTCTGAAGTCCGTGTTTGTCTTGTTGGGTTGCAGAACCAAACCAGACAGTTATAGAGGTGCAGATGACAGACTCAATAATTCCTCTGTAGAACTGAATCAGTTCTGAATAGTATATCTCAAAATAAAAATTAGTAGGTACCAAACAGAAAGGACCTTTACTCTAGCACAGTGACATGCTTTTCACTCAGCTGTCCTATGAAGGCTGATTCCTTTCCAGAGACAGAATGCCCTGTGACTCTGGACAGACAGAATAACAGAATAAAGAGTTGGAAGGGACCTTGGAAGGACTTTTCTAATCCAACCCACTGTTTAATCAGGAGTCCCTATACCATTTCAGACAAATGGTTCTCCAATCTCTTCTTAAAAACCTCCAGTATTGGAGCACCCACAACTTCTGGATCCAAGTCATTCCACTGATTAATTGTTATCACTGTCAGGAAATTTCTCCTTAGTTCTAGGTTGCTTCTCTCCCTGATTAGTTTCCATCCATTGCTTCTTGTCCTGCCTTTAGGTGCTTTGGAGGATAGGTTGACTCCCCCATCCTTCTTTGTAGCAGACCATTAGATATTGGAACATTGCTATAATACTCTTATTGGAGCTAACAGAGCATATGCTTCTACAGTACCTGTATTATAGAGATACTCATACTAGCCTTATAACACTATTTCTGCATAAATACACATGCCACACAGGACAATTTTACAAGACCTTGTTGCTTTCTGATATCAGCCCAGTGGTGGGTTCCTTCCGGTTCAGCCCGGTTCTCCCGAGCTGGTAGCGGTGACGATATGATGTCACTGAACCGGTTCTGCCCCCCCCCGTGTTATTCTTACCTTTTATTTGGCCCCACCCCCAATCTATTGCTGGCTCCTGAGTCCCAGCTGATGGCTAGAGGGAAAAAAACTGTTTAAACTCTTGCCGCAGGGCTTCAGCTACAGCTACAGCAGATCAATGTTAAAAGAAAACAAATGAGTAGACCGATGCCTGAAAAAATACATGAGTAGATCAGTGCCTGCAAAAATACACGAGTAGATCAGTGCCTGCAAAAATAAATGGGTAGATAGGTACAGCTCTGCAAGCAGTTAAAAGCCTGGTAGACCAGTACCTCTGCTAAATCCTAAATAATTGTCACATGGCCATCAAGCCACGCCCACAAAATAAGCCACGCCCACAGAACCGGTAGTAAAAAAAATTAGAACCCACCCCTGTATCAGCCCTACTACAACACACAATGTTGCCAGGTTTTTTGCAGTGCTCAGAATTCATTGGATGATGGCCTGTGCTATAAAACCTAGATTTAATGAACACCTAGTTCACCACATTAGAGTGCTCTGTAATTTGATAGTCTTCCGTAGAACCTTTAATGCTCCCCTACATCTATCTAATGCTTCTACCCTTTCTTTTAAATTCTTATTTTCATATAAACTTTCTATTTTTAATTCATGTCTCTTTTATATCTTCTAGCTTTTCAGATATTTTCAGATTTTATTTTTACTCCATTGTATCCTCTATGCTTTTTTAATAACTGTACCTCACTTCCCAATGCTGGTGTATGACCATACTGCAGTAAGATAAAGATTAGTGTGTCTCAAAGGAGAAACATGTTGTGAGTTGCATTAAACAGGGTTCTTGAAGAATTTACATTCAAACAGAAAAAAAAAATTCCCACAAGACAAGTTCAGTATCTGGTGATATTTTCGTTGTATTCTTCACAAAAATAAGGAAGTGGCTTGCCATTGTCTTCTTCCAGAATTATCCTAATATTGTCTGCAAGCCAGATCTGATCTTGCATAGTATTTTCAACATTAGGCAATGTCAGCTAGGTGCTACCACTTGGTGGCTCTGTGACACATTTTACATTAATTAGATAAATTACAAGACTGTAATATAAAGCTCTACTATATTATGAGATATGAGCATAAACATCCCTATTTTTTAAAACAAAATTTTCAGAAAAAGAAATGCTGGGTCTGAATATTGTCCTGCCTACCACAAATAAGAAAGCACATAGGATTTTTAGCAGTTAACATATTTTTACATTCAAGTAATGATGACAATATTTGCCTAACACCAGAAATTTCTAGTGAACATTGTTACACCAGATCACCTGTTAAGGGAGGTGGCTCCTTTTCAGTTTAGAATCTCATACAAACAATTCTTCCAGATGTGCAAAGCTTCAGCATCTATATACCTTTCTATGCTTTGGTCTTCAAAGAAATAATTACTACAATTCATGTCCTTTTTCTATATAGCTCTTTGATACTATTTTTCAGCTGGCATTGAGCAGCAGAAACCAGTTTGTATCACTCTTTCCCTTGGTATTTGCAACCAGACTCATACCTCCCCTTTTCTTACATATTCAAAGTGATAGGAAACTATGAAGCAGAGACATACAGGATGTTCTATAAAGGGCTGGCAATCTCCTGCCAACAGAATTGTTATGATTAATTGCCATCTCTATAGAAGGTAGGATGTTTTGAAGCAAGGGAAAAGATAAAAATGGCCTCAAAAATTTAAAGGGTCAAGCAATTTAACTGGCTAGAAAATAACCAATTAAGCAAAGGAGAACATGTGAAAGGTGAATCGGTTCTTAATGACAAGTGATAATGACAGGTCACAGAAGTGCTCTTGAAATCAAGCAAGATCACATTTTGCTCCCCCCTCTCTCTTGCGCGCGCTCTCTCTCTCTCTCTCTTAGTCTTGATGTGTAAATATGGGGGGGGGGGGAATAAAAATTGTGCAATCACATTAATTCATGAATGACAAGTTTCATGAGAAGAACTCATGCATAGGGATGAAAAACTGAACAACAATTAACTGCATTGGCTCTCTTTTCTCTGAAGCAATGACCGAGGTAAATTGTGGTAAAGGCCATAACTAGGGTGAGATTTAGTTGTTCCTATATACTATCAGTGTTCACATTCTAAAAAAAACAACCCTGGGTTTAGCTTGATCTTACTCAATCTGCTGTTCTCCGAATGCATTTCTATCTAGCATTGGAAAGATGTATAATTCTTATTGCTCTATTACAAACCAATCACAGATCATGTAAATTTGCCAACTACAGTCCCAAGTGCAGAAATTGCACTAATTTGATTTGAATGTATCAGTGGCGCTTGTTTTAACAGCTAGCTACTTTCCTTTCAAAACATCTGGCCATTCGACCTGGTAGACTTAGTCTAATAATTATAAAAATAAGTTCTAAGGGAGCGAGGGGCCAGTGGTCATGATAGGGTTACCTGCTAGATCCATGCAGATCGAGTCAGATAGTTAGAAAACTCCTCCTGCTGCTGCTGCTGTCTTCCAGCTTTCTGACTCGATCTGTTTGAGATCAGACGCAGCCTGTCATATCTCTGCCTTTGGCTTCTATTCCAATTAGATCTTTCTCAGAAAATCAAAATTTTCGTTTCTTGAACGTCCTCGGTGGGTCCCGCCCTGTAGGTCTCGGGCTTTGGCACGTCCCTATCATGACCACTGGTCCCTCACTCCCTTAGAAAGGGCATTGTCTTACCTGAACGCCCATTCTGAGGGCTGAGGGGCCAGTGGTCATTCCCGCCCCTTCTTCCGCTGGTCCGAGTGGCCTGGCGACTTCTCCTTCTTCCTTTCTCTTCTCAGGTCTCCGGGGTTCATTGTCAGACACCTCAAATCTCGTCCAAAAGCTGGAAGACAGCAGGAGGAGGAGGAGGAGTCTTCTAACTGTCTGACTCGATCTGCATGGATCTAGCAGTTAACCCTATCATGACCACTGACCCCCTCAGCCCTCAGAACGGGCGTTCAGGTAAGAAAATGCCCTTTAACAGTTATTATTTATCTCTTAATATATTTAACATATTTAAAATGTTTTAACATATTTAAAACATTTAAAATATATTAAGAGATATATAATATTAATAACTGATAACTTATCTTTTCTGTTCTCTCTGCTTTCAATTGGGTTTTCTATGTTTTAGTAAATTATTACATTTTTTAAAAGCTTCATATATTGCTGGGAATAGGACTGGGTGATTGTTTTGATGGAATAAAGGTAATGGACAAGGCTTTAAAACAATGAGTTTACCATGGAGCAAAGTTGAAAAAAATGCTTAAAGTGATGCAAAAATGGGAAGTTATGAGTTAAATGCTTAATTTAGACTTAAAAAAATATTTAGAGCTTAGAACATTTCAGATATCCTAAAAATGAACAATATTTGTAACCGTCTATATATGTATGTGCATATTAAGCACAACAGGAGTTAGAATAATTGCTATAATTATTACTCAAAGCTCATATTTCCCCTACCAACTCAAGTACTGCATAGAGCAATCTCACATATTTTCTTTTGTGACAACAAAAAGTCCGTGAGTTTGGGGGCTGAGAACTAGTGAGAGAGCTCCATGGTAAAATACTGACTTAAACTTGGATCTTGCCAACTCCAGTCCAACATTTTAAGGTTGACTCCAATGCTACCTGTCTCCATGTGCATCTCCCACAATTCTAATTGTACTAGTATTTCTAAAGATGTTGAGCATTAAAATCCAAGGATATTTGACTGAACACATTCAAAAGCTGTCCTGCATCTGAATTCACAGATTAATGTAGAAATTTAGTAGAATGAAACATGCAAAAGGGAAACAGACCAGAAAATCTTACATTATGACTGGTTTTGCTACAGCACAAGCCAGGGATGGGTAGTTCAATTTATTTCCAAGTTTTCTTTCTGTTTAATCATAAGTCTGTTCCATCTCACAAATTGTAATTTGTGATTTCAAGAATACACAAGCATACCCATCCCAATAAATATTTCTATATCATCCATCCATCCACTCACCCACCCATCCACCCCCAATTGCATTTTTGCATTCATGTTATCCTGAAATGCCCATTCTTATATGCTTTCTGAACCATGATTCAGAAGAAATTCAGAAAAGGGTGAGATACAAAGCATAAATTTCATTTTAATGTATGCTGATTAGTGTACGTTCAAAGTGACAATAAAGTTATTCTATTCTAAAGTTATTCTCATAATTGCATTCCAAAATAGACATTAGCTTCTGCGGTATAAATTTGATAATGTGAATGAAAAATGCATTCCATTTTTCATTCAACCAAACCATTACTTGAGCATTAGAAATACTTCTTTTGTGTGCTGCAGATTCCCCAAGATTCATCGCCTTCAGTGTCAGCTATGGAGAATTGCTGCCAGTCACTGGCAGAACTGGATCAGTTGCTTTTAAATTTATTTAAGGCAGATTTTTATTTCTAGTAAGGACTTCTCCTTTATTTGCAACCTGGTATTTGGGAGAGAAAGAAAGGGCAAGAAAGTGAATTTCTACATATACCTTTGGCTTGTTCCCTGCCACTATTTCAGCTGCACACAATATATAGGCTGAGATTGATAATTTCTGGGGCAATACGACCCCTGAGAGGAATATACACACAGACAATATTTGGCTTCCTCTAAACTAGTGTTTCTTAAGCTCAGCAACTTTAGGTTGTGTGGCATGTTGGCTGGGGAATTCTGTGAGATGAAGTTTATATGTCTTAAAGTAACTGAAATTGAGAATCACTCCCCTAAACTAGTATTTCCAACCTCTCAATCTGGGAAAGATCTTGGCCAGTTCATGGAAGATGAGGGGGAAATAATATTTTTGTCCTTCACTTCTACAAAAGGAATTTCCAAATGAATAACAACAAAATCTTTATCCATCAGAAAACTGTATACTGTTCTAGGATAATCCCTCATCATTTTGTAGACTTTCCATGCCTTTAATCCTTTCATTTTTCCATCCACAGTGTTTTACAATAATAGATGAGCAGTGTCATTGTTGTAAGTAATACTGCTCTTGGCTATTAAAGCCTTGGTCTTGCCCATGCAATTGTGTCACTAGCAGTTCACTGCTATGCATACAAACATAACTACTTCAGCCAAACATCTCAAAGTCGTGATAGACTACTAATCAAAGGAACCTTTTATTCAGGTTTGAGTCCTGCCTTTTGCTCTAGTCTTACAACAGATTCATCTCACTCTAGGCTCACTCCAAATTCTCTCAGTGTGTTTGTCTAGCATCTCCAGCAGAGATCTCTAGGCTGTTTATGTAGCTTTCTTCATTCTGTCCAAAACAATAGAAACTTTTGAATTGTTTAGACTTATTGAGAACAAAAAAGTGTGTTGAAAGTGGTTCACTTCATGGAGATTTGAACTTCAATCTTCAAGACATAAATCCAATATTCATCTATTTTCTATCACATTGGCAAGATCTGTTTTCTTTGTCAGCTTCTTCCTTTATTCCCTACTATTACTACTAGGGTACTACCAAGTGACTAATCTAATGAAAGTAGGGTTCTTTTCTTTGGATGATTTTTGATATTTCTCCTTTGCATTATAAGCCACCATAATGAAAGACCAAAGTGGAGGGGAGGGGGCTTACATTTTCCCAACTTCAGTTTCCAGACACATCTTAATGTCTATTTGCATGAGGTCTGCACACTGCAGTTTTCTTACTTGTCCGTATGCTTTTTGAATCTTATTAAATTGCAATACTTTGTCAGAATGCTTCTCATATGACGCTCAACCCCGGTGTCTTTAAAACATAGATATATTGTTACCATCATCCAGGTTATTTGCCTATTGTGTTCACGGTAACTTTGAACAAAAAAGACCTATAGGAATTATGAAGAGCTTCCTTAAAATAATTGTTTAATAGCTAACTGCACTGGCTTCCGGTGGTCTTCCGGGTGCGCTTCAAGGTGTTGGTGATCACCTTTAAAGCGCTCCATGGCATAGGGCCTAGTTATCTCCGAGACCGCCTGCTGTCACCGATGACCTCCCATCGACCCGTGCGCTCCCACAGAGAGGGCCTCCTCAGGGTGCCATCAGCCAAACAATGTAGGCTGATGACCCCCAGGGGGAGAGCCTTCTCTGTGGGGGCACCCACCCTCTGGAACCAGTTGCCCCCGGAGATTAGGAGAATTCATGACCTCAGTGCCTTCCGCCGTGCCCTAAAAACACATTTTTTCCAACAAGCCGGGCTGGCTTAAGAAGAAATTTTAAATATTTTTAATATTTTAATTGGTCTGTGAGTTTTAAATTTTGTAGCCAAATTATATATATTTTAAATGTCTTAATATTTATATTTTATGTTTTTTATGTCTGGCTGTACACCGCCCTGAGTCCTCAGGGAGAAGGGCGGTATATAAATTGGAAATAAATAAATAAATAAATAAATAAATTCAGTCAAAATTCTTAAATCACAACCCTACTACTAGTTCAATTGAGGTTGCTGGTATTGCTGGTAACATCTCAAGTACTTCTTCAGTCTACCTTATAACTTTTTCTGATTCCCAGATCTCACTGGAATTATATCCTCATATAAAACAAAAGCTTTTCTGCAATTCTCCAGAAACTAAGCAAAATATAATTTCAATCTTACAATGTTCATCTTATATTATTCCTATATCTGGAATGAAGTCATGTTTCTAGGTTTGATGGTTTCTTTTCTTGATTTTTTTATCATATACATTCAGGAACTCTACTGTGTACAAAGATCATACTTAGGAAACCAGTGCTAACCATACTGGGAAGGTAGTAGTCTTATTCAAGATTGATCCGGGGACTTGATTGTTGCATGTATAGTCATCTTCTAAGGACTGTCTCACTTCTAAAACACAATTTGACTGTTAATGGTATCTGCCACCCACAAAATGCTAAAGACATTTGGCACATCAACTTCTTTATGTATACTCTATGTATATGACTGTAGAAAGAAAAGGGAATGTCCTTGAAAAACAGTAGGAAGGGCAATTATAAAGGCAACAATTATATAAAAGGAGCTTCAGCCTAGGCCAAGAAAGTAACTTGAGAAAACATCTCAGACAAACTCCTCCCTAGTTCACACAAGATAAAGATAGAAAGGATAAAGCACATTCAGACTTGCAGGTTGTGTAATTATAGCTGTTACAATACAAGTAGTCCTCAACTTATGACCACAATTGAGCCCAAAATTTATGTTGCTAAGTGAAAAATTCGTTAAGTGAGTTTTGCCCCATTTTATGATTTTTCTTGCCACAATTGTTAAGTGAATCACTGCAGTTGTTAAATTAGCAACATGGTTGTTAAGTGAATCTGGCTTTCCCATTGACTTTGCTTGCCAGAAGGTCACAAAAGGTGATCACATGACCCCGGGACACTGTAACCATCATAAATATGAACCAGTTACCAAGCATCTATATGCACATCACATGATCATGTGAGATGGTCATAAATGTGAAAAATGGTCATAAGTCACTTTTTTCAGTGCCATTGTAACTTCGAATGATCACTAAGTGAACGGTTGTAAGTCAAAGACTACCTGAAGATGTAGCATTGACCCACATGGCTTTGGTTTAATCTGGTCTACCTTGTAAAGTTGACTGTTACAGACCTCAAATTAGACATTGCTCTTCATTTGCGAGCTTGATTTTTCCAATAAATTCTCCAAGCTTCTCATGCCTCTGAAAATAAACTTGCCCTAATTTCATTTCCCCCTCCCCCATTTATAGGTCTTAAATCTATCCACTCCATCTCTTGCAAGGTTCACCTTGAAATATATTTCAGTCTCCTAAGATTGCCTTCCCATTTCCTTCAGTGCCTTTAGCTTTTGTGATGAGATGCAGCATCTCCCCTCCTTCACCTTTACAGATAAAGAAGACCCGTTTTGTCAATGTGCCATATCATATTTCTCTACTTCAGCAAAATTTACACATGTGCATGCCCATTCATACTCTGCAAATATATTGCACTTATTCATTTTGTACTTTTCATTTGGTCTGAGGGAATAAAGATAAGAGAGAATAGTCTCAGTATTATGAGAGAGATAAAACAGCATTTCCAAAAACAACTATACATATTGAGACTACGTTTTCCTGAATTCCCAGTTAGCATGTTTATTAGTAAAATGGCCTGGAAAGTTCTGGGAGTAAGAGTCCCAACACATCTGGAGAGCATAATACTGAAAAAAAAGTCATAACCAAAGAACACTAATTTGGGCAAGGTACTATTTTTTTTTTGTCTATTTAACACTACCAATATATTCCCAGGAACCAATACTAAATTTAGTCATCAGGGAAAGATGAGAAAAAAATGGAAAGTAAATAACATAGAGATAGTAGTAAACAGGGAATCAACATAACAAACTAAGCAGCTACTAAACTTCATTATTCGCTTTGTATCCATTTATTTGATTTTTATTAAATAATAAATTGAACATACTCATCTGCTTCTTTTTTCAATGGGATTTTTGTCAAACATGTTTAAATTTGTAATTTTATAGGAAGTCTTATTTTAAGGGTCATATTCTAGAACTGAGAACCTGGAAGCCAGAAATGAACCCTTGATGACCTACGGTAGAATTGGGTTGATGGTAAGCTTGATGGATCAAGCCCAGTGGTGGGATCCTCCCGGTTTAACAATCGGTTCGGCGATCATGCGATTTGCATAAGTGTACCCAGTTTAAAGAAATCTTTACTTCCTGGTTTCTTTGGGGGAGTAACACAGCTGATTTGTGCGGCAATCCGCTCTACTGCACAAATCAGCTGAGAAGATAAAGGTAGGAAAACAGCATGGGCGGCAGGCGGGCCCATCTAATCACCAGGACAAACTGGTTCTCTCCCAGCTGATCATCGGAGCTACCGGTTCGCCCAAACTGGTCCAAACTGTTAGAATCTCACTCCTGATCAAGACCAAATAAAAGACAAAATAAATGAGATGCTGGTGACATGAGCCCTTTTTGAAAAATAGATCAAAAATGTTATGTTGAAACATGGTCTTAATCTAGATTAAAATGCCTTCTGCTTTATTATAACATGGACATTTTGTTTTCTATTGTGTTTGAAGTGTGAGAGTTATTGTTCCTTTTCCCCATTGGCCCGCCCAGATGCATGAAGGGAAGCACAGGCCTGCTATTGTTTGAATAAACTGCCTGGGAACAATCAAAGAATGGTCTCCCTCTGGTATTTGCTTTTGTTGCTTTTATTTTATTTATTCAGTCAGAGTTTAATGGATTTCTAATGCAGAAAACAGTTTTGTTTAAATAAAACTGTTGGCATAATGCATCTAAGATTTTGAGGGATTGCTTCCTCTCCACACATCTTCTGGCCTATTAAAGCCTTTCTTTTGTATTTTTCACTCACAAAGAGCAGGCACTATAGAGCTATCATCTTGCTCACTGACTACATTTATGGGTCACTGAAATGTCAGACAATATGGAGATAGATACATGACTCATCAAATATTTCATATTACACACACATACACAAAGTTTAAACACAAGAATAAGATTAAAGTAAAATAGAGCAAAAACAAAAAGGACAGAAAGGAGGGAGAGAAAAAAAAGGGTCTTAAAAGCAAAAGAATAGAGAAAAATAGAAAAGAAAGGAAAAAAGATAAAGAAAGGGGCTAACTTTGAGAACTGAGCTGAAAAAGAGAAGGTTTATATGATAGATTTATATAGACAATATTGTGCAATGAGAGGAAAATACCACAATTATAAGGTGACCAATTGTTTCCTCCTTTAGGGAGGACAGTCCTTCTTTTGTAAGTTCTGTCCTCTCTTGAAAAGTGTCCTCCTACATGTCCTCCTTTTCGATATTTCAAGACTAATCTGTAAATCTCTGTATTCGATTGATGCTGAGCCGATCTGTTACGTGTGATGTGACGTATTTGTATTTGACATAACGTTTCATCAAGGCTCGGTACAGTGCAGTGACAGGTGATTATGAGATGCATGCGCTCCGCACAGGAGAATTGTTTTGAGAGAGTGCACCATGCACCATTGGCTTTGTTTACTTCTTACCGAAACACGACACGGCACACACACACGCATTAGACTCACTTCTCTTTTTTTTCTTCAATTTATTTGAGTCCTCCTTCTCATTGTAAAGAAGTTGGTCACCTTAACAAATAACATTGTTTTTCTCAACTAATTTTAATATTTGCCTGGAGGAGGTGGTGGAGGAGGAGGAGACAGAACTATCAATTGAACTTAAAAGTACGAAAATGCATAGCTTTGGTGACAGACTCATCTGAAGGCTCATAAAAATGTATGCTTTGGGATAAAAGAATCCCAATTATGCAAAGGGAAGTCAGCTAAGAGGGTCACTGTGAGGCTGGGATTTGCCCTGCTAGCCCCACTTTCCCAGAGACAAAAAGTATTCTCTGACTCACATTTTAATTTGATGTGCAGAAGAATTTTTAACAACCTTATGCTTTCCTTGCCTTTGAAGTAAATATTACTTTATCCCTGAAGGTTATGTTCAGGTCTTCACCCTGCAAATTTGCCAGTACTTAAGCTGGAGGGGGGATCATTTTCAATGGAAGGCTACCATAACAGAGCCAGATACTTTCACAGACAAGAGGCCTATTCCTAAAATATAAATATGTCAACCTAAACTTTACAAAGCATACCCTAACTGTGGTTATATGTTACTGTATATATTTTGAAATTATATCTTTGTTTTAAATAAATAAATTATATATATATATAATTGTGAAATAATCATTTGCAGTTTTCTCTGAGTTAAACATCTATAATTGTTCTTTTTCTCTTGCAGTGTGCAATAATTTCTGTTATTCAAGTCTTATATGCAGGTGAATTTGCTCATATGAACCTCTGAAAACTGATTAATATACTGTATAATCAGTTTTCAGAGGTTTCTTCAGCTAAAATGGAAGTCATTAACCCTCACCCTTTGGGGAAAAGTGAATGCTCTCAAAATGAATATTATACCTAGATTAATTTACATTCTGAGAGGAAATCCTGTTTAAATTTCAGGATTTTTTTAAAAAAATAAACTCTCTGTTTAGACATTTTTATGGGGTTCTTCAATTCTGAGAATATGTTTACAGAAAATGGAATTACCAAGTAATGAGGCAGGATTTGGTTTCCAGAACTGGAGCTACATCACCAAGCATATCTGTTGTCAAGTATTAAATACCAGAAGCCAAAAATTGATGTTAATTTTTTATTGGAAATGTAAAATTTAAAACTTGGAATATATATATACAACACCCTTAGTTGGATGAATAATTAATGGATTAATTATTGTATTCCAGAGATTAATTATTGTATTCCAGAGATACAATAAAACACTAGTATCTCTGGAAACAATTGTATCAGTTACAAAGCTATGGAATATGATATCTAATAAAAACAGATTTGATCTCCCCCCCCCCCATTCTTAACTGACTTTATGAGGACATCCAACAATAAAAATAGGGGGGAAAATGATGATATAGAAAAATTGGATGAAAATGGAGATATTGACTTTGGATCAATTGATGGATGAGGAGGAGGATTGTTTTTACCAGATTTTATGCTGTGCTGAAAGACAAAATCATCTATCAGATATTATTCAGTGGCAATATTTACACTTATAGCAGTTGTTAGCAACACTGTGTGGATTAGCAGCATTTTCAGCTTTTGGGACACCCAAGGTACTAAAACAATTGGATTTAAAACTTTAAAACTAAACCTTTAAACTAAACCCTAAAGCAAAAAAATCTTCTATCTATAGATATTTATTATCAATAAATCAATTTGATATGGAGATGTTAAGAGATGAATGGAATAAAGAATTAGAGTGTCTTATAGTGCCTAGACAATGGGAGAAGGTCTTAACTTCTATAGCAAGAGTGTCAATGGACCTTAAACTATGACTTATACAACAAAAAAATATTTACAATTTAGACAGACACAATTATATCTGAATAGAAAAGGATTTCCTATACAGATATAATGTTTAGCATTTTCTTGATAATGTAAGAAGGGCAATGCTTCTTTAAAATATAGGCGTTCAGCTGCCTGCAATTAGTGCAAGTTCAAATCTCACCACGCTCGAGGTTGACTCAGCCTTCCATCCTTTCTAAGGTAGATAAAATGAGGGCCCAGATTGTGGGGGCAATAAGATGACTTTGTATAAATATACAAAAGTATGAAGGCTATTGCTTAACGCCTTGTAAGCCGTCCTGAGTCTCTGGAGAAGGGCAGCATATAAATCAAATTTTTTAAAAAATGTGACTGGCTGACAAAAACTAAATTTTCAGAGAAAAACATTGTCTTGAATAATGTATCTAATACATTTGAGAACCGAACAACATAAGTGGATTCTCTATGCTCTTATTATAGATAAAACACTGATACTGCAACATTGGAAAAATAAATACATGGTCCTTCTTAACTCAATTGATTGAAGATCTGATTACACTTGCTAATGTGGGGTACTTTCAGGACAATTACAGATGGGTTCCTTGCTGTTCATACACAAAAGCATGTCCATCTCACACACCAACCATCCAAAAGAAAGATACAGGCTATGTAATTGAGGTGTCCTATTTATTTCATAGCCACAGATAAAATGGTCACAAATTGGAGAAGTCAACAACTAGATCAGTGGTGGGTTTCAAATTTTTTTACTACCGGTTTTGTGGGTGTGATTTTGTGGGCATGGCATGGTATGGCTTGGTAGGCATGGCAGGGGAAGGTTACTGTAAAATCTACATTCCCACCCCACTCCAGTGGAAGGATACTGTAAAATCTCCATTCTCTCCCCAGTCTGGGAGAAGGTTACTGCAAAATCCCCATTTCCTCCTGATCAGCTGGAATTTGGGAAGCAGAGAATAGATGGGGGTGGGGCCAGTCAGAATTTTTACTACTGGTTCTCCAAACTACTCAAAATTTCGACTACCAGTTCTCCAGAACTGGTCAGAACCTGCTGAAACCCACCTCTGAACTAGATGGTAGATACATTCCACAGTAGCCCTGAACTGAATTCTCAATTCCCTCTTCCCTGTGTCCTAGAATATAGTGTAAAGAAAATCTTGTGCTTTTATCAGGGAAACACTATTTTACTCTTGAAAAATTTTAGTTTTTGTTTGGTTCGGCAGCAGGCTGATGACAATTTGAAGCCTATATTGTGAGGCCATGTTCTTAAGGAATAGTTTGTGGAACCCTTTCATGCCACATAAAGCAAATGCACAATCCATTCTGATGCCAGCAGTTGCAATACCTTGTTTATATTTTACAATCTTTTTGTCAAAAGCAGTTCTTTTTCTATTGAATTGCATTAGAAAATTATTGTTATTGAAAATTATTACTAGTCAATTATTATAGCAACTTAAAACCTCCTTCCTTCCTTCCTTCCTTCCTTCCTTCCTTCCTTCCTTCCTTCCTTCCT
>WNWU01000018.1:16443286-16462969 GCA_012654045.1 Ptyas mucosa | reverse complement strand
CCTTCCTTCCTTCCTTCCTTCCTTCCTTCCTTCCTTCCTTCCTTCCTCGCCCCTTCCTTTTACAAAAATATAATCACAGTGTTAGGCACTCTACTTTTTCCTTCTATCTTACTTCCCTGAAAAGAACAGTCAGGGCTCTGATAAAGGATTAAAAAGATCAAATAATTAACTCAATGCTTGGCCACTAGGAACACAATCTACAAGTGCCAGATGTTACATAGGTCGAAAGACTAAATGGACCAGTAAGCTCTACATTGAGGACAATTTGAGAGCTGCTAAATGGTATGAAATGTGCCATCCATCCTGCTCTTTCTGAAGAAGAAATGCTCATTAAAGTATATTTTTTCAGAGTTTGAGAAACATTTCTAAATTTTGCTAGTAAAGTATCCATAGACTCATTAAACTTCTGATTCAGATTGCTAATACTACCATTCAGGAATTTCATTCACTCCTGGAAATCTAATATATGGACATATGGAGGTTTCATATTGAAAATAGGCTGGACTGACTCCTTCACTTAGATCAATCGGATTTACAACTGGATTAAGATTGGAAAAGGAATATTTGCCCAAGTTTCTCTAATTCACACCTCTGAAAACTGTATGCAATTGTAAATATATTCATATAGAAATATTTTCAAGGCAATTTGCAATGAGTAATTATTAGTAATCATAGAACAGAGTATGTGGATTTTTATTTTTTTTTTCATTAAAAAAATCACTTTTCATTCAGCACAACCCACCTGATAGTACAGAGATTTAGATTTAAAAAAGATGATAAGTGTACATGTAGCATTTTAAATGCAGTACTAAACTGGAAGAAGCAGTCTAGTCCTGCAAGTCCTGCATTATAGCTATGGTCACTAGTTGATTTTAAATAAGCTTTGAATCTTCTTTCAATTTCTCTTCTTCCACCTGATTCTCACCCGGTTTAGGATTTATTTCAATTATATTTGTATATTCTTTATTTTCTTTTTGTAAGTGATGTAGGTGGTAACCTTGGTATGGTTGTTTTATACTGTACATCCCTCCAGCATTCCGCAGCATCTCTAGTTGTCCGTAGTTCTTGGTCTAGAAAAGCTTCAAGCAGGAGTTTCAACATCATGTTTTCCCTTAGGATTTAATAAACACTTGGTGAAGCTACAGGCCTTTGAAAAGATTATAATAGAATAAAACACAGGCCATTTGGCCTACTTCTAACTAAATAAATATAAGAACATCACAGTTAATTCAGAAAAACTTTCTCAAAATTCTCTTCTGCTCAGAAAATCAGATATCAAATTCTTTCATAAAATAGTAGAAAAATGCAGAATAATTTTTTGATAAAATGCTAATATTGGTAAAATTGATCTAGATAGGCAAAAGAAATTAGATCAAGGTGACTTAATGGGCACTTCCTTGTTGCTTTCTTGGTAACAATATGGAAATAGTATTCTATTACCTTTTTCTAGGATTTTCTTTTTTCTTTTTTACTTCCTAGTTCAGTCCAAGACAATACATTTCTTGGTGATCACTCATTCAAGTTGTAGGGAGAGTAAGAAAGATGACCTTAACAGAGATATGCAAGACCTTGATTGATTGATTGAACCATTACCCCTAACCAAAAGGGGCTACAATAGGTTTTAAGTTATGAATAATGAGATAACATTGAAGTATAAGAAGAAGGAGATACAGCACACTGACACTTGCAAGATTTTTATTATATAGCCAGTCTCCATAAAATTAGTTTCAGCCTTCATGTGGAGTTGATTTCTTAGTAAGGTTGACAAGTATTAACCAACTTAAATACTGATTAGTTTTGTAAAGATATTGTTTCTTTACTTATTTATTTAAATAGTTGCCCATCTTATATTGAACTTTCAGATAATCAACATATGCTAGTTTTGGCATACCTACTTCAATGGGATGAGTAACTTATGTTTACTTTTCATAATGTGTACAGTTTGGTCCAGTATTTAGAGTACTAGGTTAACGCTTGGGAACCAGGAGATGAAAGGTTCTAATCCCAGTTTAGGCCCTAAAAACTGGCTGGGTGACTTTGGGCCAGTGAGTCTTTTTCAGTCCAACCACCTAACAGGGTTGTTGTTGAGGAAAGATAGGAAGAAGAAGGAGTATTAAATATGTTTGCCACCTTAAGTTATTTATGAAAAAATAATAAAGATGGGGAAAAAACAATAAACAAACAAACAAACCCTCTAGAAGCACTCCTTTCTGGATTCTTTTTCCTGATTTTTTTTATTGGAAAAAGATGTGGCTGACACAAGCCTGTACTGAAAGGTAGAGCTTCCTCCTTTGGTCTATCGTATACTTAGTTCCACAGGTGAATAGGGCTATACTTTTGTTTTGACACTTTCATGAAGATTTGAGAAACAGAACCTAAACTGACAATTCTGTCTCTTGCTTTAATAGCTAGTAAATTAACAATCATCCCATGGGAATTAAACATACACTGGTGTTTGTGCTATTCACTTCCACAAAATATGATGACATCCACCACCAACTTCAATGACTTTACAAGAAAACTAGAGAAATCTGTAAAATGCTATGGTATCAAAAGTTATTCATGGTAAATAAATCGCATGCAAATGACTTCTGTTGTCCCGAAACTAAACACATTTCTTTAAGATTAAACACCAAGAAAGAGAGGACACAAGAAGTTGACAATTATGTTCGTATAAAACAGGCTTCAAAGGGTTGCTTTATTTGTGCAAAACAAAATGCTCACATCTGAAAACAATCACATTCATTGCTTTGAAGCATTCTCTACTGCCATGATCTATGCTTCTAGCCTTCACTGGGAGCTGTCCACATGCTGAAGCCTCTTTCAGCTACTGGAAGGGTCATTTGAGATTATGGCAGCACTTGAAATGCTTTGACAAGCAAATTACATTGCCCCCATGCCTCCAAAAGATAAACCTCATATGCTTTAACAGTGAGATGTTTTTCTCAGATGCTTCTTAGCCTTTAATTGGCATTTTTCAAGAGCACAATAATATTTATTTCAGTGACGTTTTCATCTGAGGTCGACTTAGATGCCTGTCTTAACACTCTTCTTACTGAAGGAACTTTTAATCATGCCCTTTGACACAAAGTTGGCTAGAATAACAATAATCTAATAAAGTTGAAATTTAGTCTCGGAGGAGCTATCTCAAGGCTCAGCTTCTCACATCGCTATCTTAAATGGAAACCTCTGAAATATATATTTCATTTCTGATGTGTTTTTTTTTCCTTTCCCAATGCTAGTGAAATTCCAGCAATCAAAAGAATGGTGGGATATTTGGTATGAACAGGATGAAGGACCTTCTATGATAGTGCTTTATGGAACAAGCTACTGTTGTGGTCCGCCAGCAGCCTGCGGACCTGGCAACCGAGTCAGACAGTGAGGAGGCTGGGGAGGACAATGTGCCAGTCCTGGAGTCAGGGGAAGGCCCGGATGAGGGCTTTGCACTGGAGGTAGAGATGGGGCCAGGGCCAAATGGGATTGATGCGCGGACTCTGGATCCTCCAGAGTCAGACAGCAGAGAGGCAGAGGAACAGGAGGAGCCTGTTCCTAGTGCACGCATGCGAAGAGCTGCCGGAAGGCAAGAGCAGCTGAAGAAAAAAGGGCAACTCGGGAGTAAGGACCATTGGGTTCTTTGTAGAAAAGCAATGTCGATTCCCATGCTTCTTGTCGGTGTCTCTTGAACTTTATAGAGATTTGTCAAGAAAAGCCTTTGGCCAGTTGCCAAAAACATCAAAAGTTGGTGATAAGGCCGACGGACTGGTTATTAAGAATTTTGTTTTGGACTAAGCTGAGAATGAATTAATTCTCAGCTGTTTTAATAGTCTTGGATAGTACAGTGGTCTAAAGCACCCTGTTATTAACATCAGCTGCCTGCAATTATTGCAGGTTCGAATCTCACCAAGGCTCAAGGTTGACTCAGCCTTCCATCCTTTCTAAGATAGGTAAATTGAGGACCCAGTTTGTGGGGGCAATAAGCTGACTTTGTATAAATATACAAAAGTATGAAGGCTATTGCTTAGCGCATTGTAAGCCGCCCTGAGTCTCCGGAGAAGGGCGGCATATAAATCAAATTTTAAAAAATAAATAAATAAAATAAAATAAGTTTGTTGAGGACTGAATTGTGTTTGGTAATCACTACTTGGGCCTTGGTCACAACAGCTACCACAAGATGTAGTAATAGTTTTGACCATTGAAAAACATAATTCTGTTACCTGTACACTGCACTTTATATCTTTTGATGATGTGGTGGGGGTGAGGGTTCCACCTTTTTTATTTATATTTATTTATTAATTAAATTTGTATGCTGCCAGTCTGACTGATAAGGTGACTCTGGGCCACATAGGGGGAAATAAAAAAATTCCAAATAGCATAGATATACACAGTTTATATTTTGGACACAAATACATGCATAAATACACACCATACCCCCCCCCCCACACACAAACCGTGAATGCCATTGCTCTGATTTGATCTTTGTAAGAACAGTAAAATGATATAAGAACAGTAAAATGTAAACAGTGATACATGCCATCAGTTAAACATCACAAAAATAATTTCTTTCTACCTTTTTATCAATGCAAAATCAGTTCCAAAGTGACAGTGTAATAATGTTCATCAATATGCATACCATTTGTCAAAATAAGAATGTACTCTTTACTCTAAGATTCTGATAGCTATCTTTGTTCAGCAATATTTTCATTAATTTTCAATATCCTTTCAAGGGGATTTCAAGGGGAAAAAGACTGCATAGTCTTATTCATAGCCCACCAAAAGCCATAAATGCCAATAAGCTAATAAAAAGTGCCCAAAGTTATTGCAAAAATATTCAAGAAGGCTGTCATATACTTGCCGGATTGCCTTTCATTTAAAAAATGCCAGTTACTGTGGAAACATTTTATTTAAATAAACAAACCTAGAAGAAGATGAAAACCATCACTCAGAATAATGCTGTTTTAAAGATTCTATCAAAATGCTTCAAGGGTGAGGTGGATTTAAATAATGCATTGGACGTTAGTGTCTAGTCCCTGAAAGTAGAGCAAATTGAGGAAGGTGAAAAAAAGTGGCTCATAAAAGTCGACTTAACATATACTATAGCCGCTGAGTTAGCAGCATTTTTTTTTAAAAAAAGAAAAGAAACTGAAGTAAAAAGCTCTCAGAAGCTGAATGCTGATGCTAAACTAAGTCAGTAAAAATGATTTCAAATTGGGGGGGAAAGCTTTAGTGAGAAAAAGGCTGTTTGTATAGGAAAGTTATATCTGAAAAAAACAAACGTTGGAAGCTCATCTTACCAACCATCTAAAGTAAAAGAAAAAGCTATCAGATCATTCTTGTGCATGTATTCCAGACCTCTCTTTCTAGCTTTACATAGAATATCAGTAAAGTTGGCTTTACCATTGCAAGCTCCAAGCGAAAAGAAATGTGAAATAGATCTGAAGTATTATATACATGGAATCACCAAGATTTCTTCCAATCCTTAAAGTCTATGATTCCAGAGTTTGGAATAAACATGGAATCATAGATTTTAAGGATTGGAAGAAATCTTGGTGATTATGTCCTGCCTGTCTAGTGCAGGAATCCACTGTATTATAATCCAATGTATTATATTTTCTCAAAGAAATAATCATTCAGTTTCTGAGCACTTCCAGATTACATTCCATCTCAAGGCAGGTGGTTCCATTATTCCACATTATTGGGATTTTGTTTTCTGATATCCAGTTAAAAAGACTTCCTTGTAATTTAAACCCATTGATTTTGTCTTGTCTTTGGGAACAACTTAACAGTTCTGCCCCCTCCCCTACAGTATATCATATTGAAATCAATTATGAATATTTTGAGCAGCACCAAAACCAAAATGATAGAATTTTAATATATCATCTAACACTTCCTTTTGACTTAATATAGAGACATTGATGTGCATTCATTTGTTATGGTTGATTAACTTCTATGTACATCTAGTATAGACCACCCCATATTTTGCCATCTTGGCTACTAAATCCCATGGGAAACTATGTCAGTTGCTTGGCTGACATCAAGACACACTATGTCCATCACATTTCAATGGTCAGTGATATTAGTCACTACCAATAAAAAGGGATCTGATTGATTTGACATGATTTATTCTTGTTAACTTGTTCTGGTTCCAGCCAAGAATATGTTCTTTTCTAAATGCTCACTAATCAATAATTTGTCCCATAAGCTAGCCTAATATCAATGTTAAATTGTCTGGAAAACATTTATACTTCTTTAGTCCTCTGGTACTACACATATTCTCCATGATTTCTCAAAGATGAGCACTATGCCCTAGAGTCCGACACAATTGGATAGGGAAACCTTTACTTTTGTTACTGACATAGCTTTCATTACTTTTAGCTTCCTTATAATGGTTTCTTTTGAGGTTTATTATTCCAAAGTTTCTTTCTGTATATACTAACCACCATCTGATATGTTTCCTTGTTGATTATGCCTATCTTCCATTTTTAATACATCTCTCTTTTAACTTCCATTGATACATCCACATGGGTTTCTATGCTTCTCCCATTTTTCCTCATTGCAAAATCAGGCAATCGTACTTCTTAAAATACGAAATACAAAAAAATATCTTATTTTTAGAAATTCCCAACTTTCCTGTGCTCCCTTTGATATGAAATTTCTTTCCATGGGATCCTTTCTGGTATTTCTATCAAATTGTTGAAACTGGCTATACTGAAATCTAGTATGTAGCTATGCCCCATTTTTTTTCTGTTGTGTTCTGAACCCCAGGATGAAATAAACATTCCTTCCTAATAAACACACATTTTTCCATTGCTTTTATCTCCTTTGTTAGCACTTCTTTAATGTTTACAATCACATTTAAGACAGCTTCCTTCTCCTCCTCCTCCTTCTCCTCTTCCTCCTCCTCCTCCTCCTCCTCCTCCTCCTCCTGAAAAAAGGGGGATCTTGAAATCTTAGCTAGTGTAAAGTTACATTCCATCACTTCCCAGAACATTTATGTACTGTTGGTCAGTTTCATTGTTTTACTGAAGATTTTTTTAGTCCAGTCCAATCCCACATACCCAGTTGTGTTTCTGATATTTCAACTTCAAGGCTGTATCTAACATTAGAAAAAATGAGTTTACCACTTCAGGTGGGTAAATACTGGACAAAGGTAAAAAAAATGTTGTAAGTGAAAGAGCTGTATGCTTTGCCAGCCTGATCACTTTAGGTCCAAGAAGAAATTATTTACTTTGTATATGTGTGACTTTTGTGAGTGGAGTTTGAGGGAGTTCTATCTGGTTCTTTGCTTAGAAATGCAGCATTGTTTCTGGAGTAGCCTATTCAGTTGGCTGCTTTATTACCGTCTTAAACTTTACCTGGGCAGGCTCAAATCTTTTTTGTCTCCAGCCCTCCTTTCCACATACCCTGTCCTTATCAATGGACAAAACAGCCACCTGTGCTTTTGAATAACATTAGATTCCAAAACAAAGCCCACTTTGCTGTAATATTGAGCACAAGAAGACCTTAATTGTGCTTAATCTCTACATTCATACATTCAGAGAAGCAACCTGGAATTAAGGAGGATTTTCCTAACAGTAAGGAGAATTAACCAGGGGAACAGCTTGCCTTCAGAAATCATGGGTGCTCCATCACTGGAGGTTTTTAAGAAGAGACTGGACAGTCACTTGTCTGAGATTGTATAGGTCCGTGATGGTGAACCTATGGAACCTGTGCCAGAGGTGGCCCACAGAGCCCTCTCTGTGGGCATGTGAGATGTCAGCCCAGCTCAGCCAGCTGGTTGTTGGGTTTCCAAGATGCACATGCGTACTGGCCAGCTGGTCTTTGGGTTTCTGGTGCTCTGGCATGCACACGGGCCTTCCGGTTTGGACACTCTGTACCTAAAAGGTTTGCCATCACTGGTATAGGTTCTCCTGCTTGGGCAGGGGGTTGGACTAGAAGATCTCCAAAGTTTCTTCCAGCTCTATTCTATTCTAATTCTAATTCATACAAAAGACTGATTCACCTCTTGGTTCTATAATAAAAGAAAATAGGAAAGGGCTTTTCAAAACATTACAGTGATCACACCCATCACAAAATGTGGCAAAATGTGTTAATATAAATGTAATAGAGGATTGTTTTCTTTGTGGTAATGTGTTAGGTTTTTGCCTTTGTTTTGTTTTGTTCAGTAAAAATCACATTTTTCTTTAGCACTGTTGTATGCATTCCTATTTCTTAGCTAGCTTGGAGATTGTTGTCTGCCAGGGGCAAACTGTGACTGAATAATCTGATTGATTGCCTTTGTTTGTGTAGAAGAGACTGAAGTGTTAATAAAAACTTTTCAAGTGCAAGCTGTAGGCATTGCAAGATTATGGATCCAGTTCCAGAATGTTCTGACATTTAAATATGTGCACAAGCTTTGAAAATGTCTAAAGGAATAGGCTATATGACTCTCATGAATGAGGATAATTTTTTTGGCTTTTGTTTTATGCTTCAGCAAACCAAAGAGCTTCTTTGAAATTCACCAGATAAAAAGAAAAACCTGCTTTTTAATATATTAATTCTACCCTTCCTTTTAAAAGAAATAACAGTTATGAAAACCAATAATTCATTAAAATGTATTTGTATGCTTATAGGAGTTGATGAAATAACAAAATCCATGCAAACATCTATATACCTGTGTAGGTTTAACCATTTTGACTTTGATGAGAGTTAATTGATGTTGTGTAATTAAGAGAGCCAATCTTGAAAAGAATTCTCAAAAATTTTATTGGCTTAATCTGTCCAAATGAAACTATACCTAAGAGAACAGAAGTGGCAATGTGAGTTGTCATTCTCTGATGATTTATTTATTTCCCAAAGCTGTTAGAAGTAGCTTTATTTATACATTAGACAGAAAATTAAGACTCTCCTTAAAACAATAGTAACCAAACTTTTTACAGATTAAGGATTACTCTTTGTTTTCATGTGGTATATTTGAGGCTGTATAACACAAAGTGGGTGGAACTGAATCATCCACCCCAAATCAAAGTATTAAAATCTAATACTAAGAAAATCTGAAATTGAACACTTCCAAATATTATATATAAAAAAACTGCTTTCAAAGCTTCTTGTCAAACTATATTAATTAATTTTAGCATCCACAGTTGATGTTTGCACTTGAAAGTAAATACTTGGGACAAACCAGTAGTGGGTTCCACTTACCTTTGCTACCGGTTTGGAATTGGGAGCGTGCTTCGCTCATGCGCGGCACCTCTGCACAAGCACAGAACCTTCTGTGCATACACAGAACATCCATGATGATGTCCAGGTGGGTGGGTGGAGCCTCCTACCGCTGCCACTACTGGTTTGCCCAAACCGGGGCGATCCGGTAGAAACCCGCCACTGGGACAAAACCATACCAGGATGCGGTGTGGGAACACCTGATCCTGAATTATGTGTTCAGTTTTAAGTTAAACAAACTAATGGTATTTTCAAAATAGTAGAAAATGGCAAGTGATTCAGATCAGAGCTATAATAATCATCTTGTTGCCCAAAATGCTTTGTGACCCGCAAGGCAAACTATATCAATATCTATAAAACAAATACAGATTATGTTTTAGCAATATTGAACTCTCTAGATTCTGCTGATATTTTGGCTGACAATTCCTGCCTTCCTTCAGCTCAATGAACTCTAACTAAATTAAAGCACAATGAGGATATATAGAAACCTATATAGCGGATTGTTCCTCGCATTACCCTTTTGCAATAACCATGATTGGAAGCAATCTGAATGCACATTTATGTCCAAATGACTCTGTTCTTTTTCAAAAATAAAAATATAACTGTTCTCTGCATGAATGAGCAGAACCCTGTCTTCCAAGGGAGGTAAAAAATAGAGCTTATAATTTCACAAATCTTTGTGTGAAAATCCTTGCATTCTTAATGGTGCATTGAAAAGTAACAGATTGGCCAGATCTACCCTCTGGGGAGAACGCTGGATATATATTGTAACATTTTGGTTTGTACCCCATAATACGATAATTTTCTGGGTAATCTAGTGGAACCAAGTTTAGAAAGTGATAATCATCTGGTCATCCTGGGGATGTCTCTATCTAGTTAGATTGAAAGAGCAGACCGAAAATTTGCCACAAACAAAGATAGTGTAGGGAGAATAAATGCATTGAATGGAATAGGAAAACTGAAGAATCTTTAGTTGCATGGTTTAGTTGTACATCCACACCAGAAATCAAACAACAACAACTGATACTTGACAAGCTTTCATAGTTATATATAATCAACATCAGGGAAATGAAGCAACACAATATATTTGCCAAGTGTCACTATTACTTTAAAGGACCTTACACTAAACAAATAAATTTGGGAAACTAAATTGTACTCATTTTATTTATTTTAAACACACACACACACACACACATAAATATACACATCCACACACACACACACACACACACACACACACACACACACAAACATATACATACATACCAGAGGTGGGTTTCAGCAGGTTCTGACCAGTTCTGGAGAACCGGTAGCAGAAATTTTGAGTAGTTCGGAGAACCGGTAGTTGATGGTAATAGATGGTAGTTGATGGTAATAGATGGTAGCCCTGCCCCATCTATTCTCTGCTTCCCAAGTCCCAGCTGATCGGGAGGAAATGGGGATTTTGCAGTAACCTTCCCCTGGATTGGGGAGGGAATGGAGATTTTACAGTACCCTTCCCCTGCCATGCCCACCAAGCCCATGCCATGCCCACCAAGCCACACCCACAGAACCGGTAGTAAAAAAATTTGAAACCCACCACTGATACATACATCTTATATTGAACTCTGTGAGGCTTCCAACCAACAGTTAAAGAACAACAATAGTAAAGCAACATATATTTATTTAAAACATTAAAACATAAAACAAACTTTAAAAAGTTAAGCTTTCATAAGAGTCGACCACTAAATCTTTTCATCTATGTCATCCTATCCCAGTACTTGGGGAAAAAGTCAATTCTTAAGTGTTTTTTGGAAGGTTAGAACTGTTCTCACAATACTTTGAGCCTACCCTAGCATGTTATATAAACCTGGCTATTGGGTTTTTTTGCATGGGTTTTGATAAGTGAAAAATGGGCACTAGTAAATTTGATGAGATGGGAGCTCAGTGGAAAAAAAGTCTTCTCTTTGCAAGATATATAGCTCTGGAGTTGGTTAATATTTCATCTGAACTGCTTCAGGAGTTGTGCAAGAGATAAGAGACTGGCCACTATATTGCCCAGTCATTCCATGTCTTTATCCACTCAAAACATAAGTATGCTGCAAAAATTACTGCATGATAAATGTTCAGATTTTAATGGAGCCCATTCTATAAGGCAATAAAAGATTTTATCTATTGTATTATTTTTTTATGGTTATGGTGGTTTTAATTAATTTAGTGCTAAGTAGCAACAGGAGGAATTTTAGACATAATTTAAATTCTCTTTACTTGCCCTTAAAGTTGTTTTTAATTCCCTTTGGAAACCCGTGTGCATTTTTTTCTCACTTTATATCTGCTGTATAATTAGATACAAGCAGAGTAATCACAACCAATGCATCTCATTTAGTTGTTCACATATGATCAGTGTTAGAATGTTGGCCAATTGGTCTTGGGTTAATGGGGAGTTGAGGAGGTGAGAAGGAGAATGTTTAACTGGATATTTAAGCCCTATTCATTATTACTTTCATGTAATGTATTTCTGCATTGAAACACAATCTGGGTCACATTGTTAACAAGCCCCCAATGTTGAATTCCATTACGTATCATGTTAAACACAGTTGTCCCTAAAGAAACTTCAACAGAGTGGCTTTATCTTGGATGCAGCGCTGTCCTGACCACATGAGAACTTTACATGCTTACATGGTTCTAAATCAGGGTAAATACATCAAAGTGCAAATGTAATTACCTGTTAAGAGTGAAATGGTACATATTGGGCAGAGAAAGAAAGGTGGGAAAAAAGCATAAAAAGCAACAATCTTCCAAAATATAATGACCGGAACTGAATGGGCAAAGGGACCTTGATATTTTAATGAGTAGCTCAATGAAAATGTCAGCAGAATGACTGGCTCCTGGGAAAAAGATAAACTCCATTCTGGGATTTATTAGTGCTGAAATTAATCAGCCAATATCAGAATGGTTTAATATCAATTTTATTCTGAGATTGCAATAGCCTTAGTCAAAATGAACACTGTAGAACTGGAAAAGAGGTAGAAAACAGAGGCTGTAATAATATCATCATAATAATATAATAGAATTGTTTGCAAATTATATGTACATGAGAGAAAGGAAATAGTATTCTGTTCTCCTTATTTTCAGATTACACTAGAACTAAATGGTGACAACCATCGCAAATCATAATAATGGCAAACTGACAATATACATATGGTAATGTCATCATGAAGATGCAAGTACACAAATTATGGTATTTGTGTGATGATCTCATCATGCGTATTTCACCATTTGCTCTCCCCTGCACTCACTGTCACCATGAAATGGAAGATTCGGGAAAGATATGGAACTAAATGATGGACAATTTGATAGACCAAATTATTCCACCCTCACTAATATAAGCCTATAAGCCTATGCAGTTAGAGAGCAATTACTGAGGAACTAGCAATGTCTACTCATGGGACTCTAGAAACATATATTTTCTGCTGCTGCACCTGTGTTTTCAAAAAAGCTCTTCCCAAAGTGTTGGATCCCCAAACCCTGTGAACCTTTCACAGAGGTATGAAGACCTGGTTTTTTTTCCCATGGATTGTGCCAGGATAGTAATTGAACATATTCTATTTGGAGAAGGAATATATTTTTTTTATTTGCAACTTATGCTATATATATAACAACTGTGCTTGCTATGGCATTTGTTTGCTTGCTTGCTTGTTTGTTTGTTTATTATTTATAAAATGGATATGACTTCCCAATTTGTATAAGGTCTCTGAGCAGCTAAGAACAGTACACAAATGAAATGCAATCTCTATCAATCAAGTGGAAAACAAATTTAAAATAATTGTAATACAATAATATGCCATAATCTACACTACACAATCCCTATATTGGACTCATCTAACATCATGGCCCAGTGCCTTGGGAAAAGCCAAGTGTTAACAACCTTCTGGAAGGCCTTGAAGATTGGAGCCGTCTAGATTTCAGAGAGGACACTGTTTAATAGGGCAGAGAACTGTTAAATAAGGAAGGAACATCTCCTAACTCCCACAATATAACACCATTGAATAGAGGGGACATAAAACATGCATCCACTAACAGATCTGGTGAGATAGGCAGAGATAAGCAGTTGTGCAAGTAACCTGGCCCTGTAACATGCAAGATTTTAAGGTGATATTCAGCACTTGAACTGCATTACAGTGGGAGCCATTGCAGCTTGCACTATAATGGTGTTACATAGGCCAACCTTGATATACTCAAAACTGCATTCCTATTGCATTCTGGACCCTTCTAAGTGATTTTTTAAAAAGATTTTACTTTTTTTTTGCTTTTATTGTTTTTTAAATAAATAATTCAAGATTGTGGGGAAAAAAACCCTAACACTCCTCCCTCCTATTTCCCCACAGCAACAACCCTGTGGGGTGAGTTGAGAGAGAATGATTTGCCCACAGTTACCTAGTTGACTTTCATGCCTTAGGGAGGCCTAGAATTCAGTCCCCTGGTTTCTAACCTGGTGCCTTAACCACTGCACCAAACAGGCTCCCCTTTTCAAGAGCAAACCCATATAGAATGTGTTACGGTAATCCAGCCTTGAAGTGACTAAGGTACAAGTGACTATGTAGACAAGTGACTACAGATCTCCCAGTCCAGAAATGGGTACAACTAGAGCACAAAATAGATTTGTGTAAAAGTTTGGGTTCTGATTGTCTTCAGTTTTTATTAATATATACTGGCCAAAGTTATAACACGTGGTTGGACATTTTTTTAAAAATTCTTCAAAAAATAAAAATATAAAAATAGCTCCAACCCAGCCAATTGTGTTATTTTAATACATGTGTATAAACAAACAGTGCTATTAACATATTAAAAATGCAATAATTGCCATTATTCATTATACCAAGTATCAATCTCATATTGCAGTGAGCTGAAAACTTTGCAGGCAACAAAAACAAAATTGCATTCATGTTAATGTACATATTAATCAAGTTTCTGCAATGTGCACTTAATTGACAAGTCAATTTTAGCAAGGCTAAGCCTCAACTACAAGTATACTGAAGGATTTAACTTGAGTCAGGCTCTGGGACCAGAGTTTTGGTCTTCCAAGCTTTTGCACTTGTGCTGGAGCCCGTCTTCAGGGAACTTCTTTGTCTCCAGAATGTGTGCACACTCTCCAGAATGTATGCACAGTGCACACATCCTAGAGAGAAAGAAGTTCTCTGAAAATGGGCTCTAGCACAAGTCTGAAAGCTTAGAAGACTAAAACTCTGATCCTGTTTTAGACTCAGATTGGATCCTGCAACATTATTCTAGGACAGGTATATTTGCCTTCATTTGTATAAGTATAGTGAATGCCCAAATCCCTATGACTGGATTCCTTCCCTCTTTCTCCCAAATTAGTGGAAATGGTGGCAAGAGAACCCTTGAAGAGAGGATGTTTGAGAAAACAGTGCTATGCTTTACCTGAGCTTTTATTTTTATCTGGTAATATAATTTATCTAGCTATATTATAATTAATTAATTAATTAATGATTATCTAATTATCTAGCTTTCACTTAGCTAGTTCAGGGGTGAAATTCAGCCAGTTCTATCCGGCTTGGGTGAACCGATAGCGCCAGCGGCAGGAGGCTCCACCCACCCTCCCGGACATCATCACATCCCGTTTTTGACCCTCTGTGCATGCGCAGAAGGCTTTGTGTATGTGTGGAGGAGGCGCACGCTCATATTTGCGAACCGGTAGCAAAGGTAAGTGAATTTCACCCCTGAGCTAGTTGTACTAGGAAAAATGAAATTATCCTCTTGTCATCAACCACCAGAAAACGGATTGCTCTGCTGGTGGTAAGTTCACTTCCAAAGCATAAATAAGTATTTGTTGCAGAAAACTCTTCAGATTTCATTCATTTCATTTACAAATACAAGAATAGAATTAGGCAAGAATAGAATTAGAGGAAGAGTGTTTCTCTTTTGTTTTTTAAGATTATAATGCTCTGGCTTTGATTTTCTTGATGTTACTAAGCAATGACCCGGAAGGTGAGCAAAGCTTGGTCCTCTTACTTTGGATGATGCTAAAATATGTTGACAATTCTGTTGGAGCAGGAGACTGGTATAAACTTTCTCTTTGTGACTCCACCTTTTTATCATGTTGAGAGCTTTATTCCCTGCTAGTTGCCTACAGCAATATGTTTGCATTCTGTCTTGATTTGAGAGGGTAAAGACAATTGAAATGTGTTCAAAGAGACTGCAGGAGATATTAGCCAGTTACTGTATGTGCAATTGAAGATAGAGCTTGGCTAATGGGGAAAACAAAATAAAAACAAACTCTTGTTATAAACAGAACTCTCAGCATTGCATTAGCTAAAAAGGATTCCTCTATTTTTAAATTGTTTATTTGCAGAACTCCTGTAATATGCTCATTTTATTAAGAATGTATAATTTTTATTTATTTATTTATTTATTTTTGTTGAGCATGTATAAGATAACATGTATAAAATTATGAATACATGAAATGAATGCAATTAGGACAGGGACGGTAGGCACATTGATGCAGTTATGCACGCCCCTTACAAACCTCTTAGGAATGGGATGAAGTCAACAGTAGAGAGTCTAAGGTTAAAGTTTTGGGGGTTTGGGGAAGAAACTGCAGTCAGGTAGTACATTCCAGGCATTGACCACTCTGTTGCTGAAGTCATATTTTCTGCAATTGAGTTTGGAGTGATTTACCTTAAGTTTGTATCTATTGTGTGCTCGTGTATTGTTGTGGTTGAAGCTGAAGTAGTCATTGACAGGTAGTACATTGTAGCAGATAATTTTATGTATTACGCTTAGGTCGGACCGAAGACAGTGTAGTTCTAAGTTGTCTAAGCCCAAAATTTCAAGCCTGGTTGCATAAGGTATTCTGTTGTGAGCAGAGGAGCGGAGGACGCTTCTCGTGATATATCTCTGGATTCGTTCAATTGTATAAATGTCCGCTATGCAGTGCGGGTTCCAGATAGATGAGTTGTATTTGAGAATTGGTCTAGCAAATGTTTTGTATGCTCTAGTTAGCAGTACAATATTACCAGAGAAGAAGCTACTCAAGATTAGGTTAACAACTCTTAATGCCTTTTTGCCAATGTTGTTATAATGGGTTCTGGTAAATCCACTCCACCATGACTGGCTATGATAGCAGAAAACTATATTCCTCTCTATTGTATTCTAATACATTTTCTTTTTTTAAAAAAAAGACTCTGCATACATTCTTAATCCCATTTTCCTTAGCACATATTATTTTTGCATATAATTTGTTCAATGTGCACAGCTGTCCTTACAAATACTCTTATATACACTTCCCTGATGTTATACTTCCTTATTGAAAAACCTAAATGTAAAAAAATGCTGCTGCTTCTTTTCTTCTTCTTTTCTCTTCTTTTCTCTTCTTTTCTTTTTACAAAATGTTAAGAAACATATATTTTTACAGATGCTCTTCTCACAAATATGCAACTTCTTTTGTGTGGATGTCTGACAGTGAAAGCTGGATATTACTGAACTTTATTCAGTTTTGCTATATGCTATACCAGAGATCTTGCAAATCTATTGCTCTAGAAATGCATGGCTGGTTTTGTTGACATCCTAGATTTGTTTTGTTTTTCAGAACATAAACAACTGGTATACTGAATCCTGGTAAAGATCTAAAGATGATGCAAAGTCTTTGGGAAAGAAAAAGAAAAATACTGCATTTTGTTTTTGTGTTTCCAATCTATGAAAGTAATGAGTCATATCAAAATAAGGTCTTAATTTTTGAGTGGGAATAAAACAAAATAAAACCAGATCTATGTTTTTGAATGAAAAATTATGCACAGGCAAGTTAGCAATGCATGCAATTTACTAGAATAAGTTAGAATGGCAAACATTTTATCAGTATGATAATAAGGTAACATAGGACTTTGATATCCTGAAAAATGCAACACAAATAGAAGTGTGTTTGTAGATTGAACCCTTTCCCCCACCTCAGGGTACAGGATTCCCTCTTCCAAGAATATATCCACCAGTTCTTTTCCATTTCTTGCTCTAGCACAATCTCAATATTTTCTGTGTAAGTCTCTAGAGTAGGTATCGAGGCATAGAGATGGCAACAAAGGAAGTGCAACTACTCATTCTACTTTCATGGAAGGGGAAGCTCAAAAATTAAGTATTGCACATTATAGCTATGCTGTGCTTTGATGTGCAACAGGGTTCTCAGGTAGATTGTGTGTCTCTCTGTGTATTATTCCCAACTTAATTTTAATATTAATTTTGTATGTTGTTTTATTTATCAATTATATTATATTGTACACTACCCAGAGCCCCTCTTTCAGGAAGATGGGTGGTTTAGAAATATGAAATCCAAATATTGTTAACATGGGAAAAATTGTATCCTACAAAGACATTTTAAATGAGAAAGGGGAACTTAAAACAAGACAGGAAGTATAAAACCAAAGGGTGGATTTAGCATGGTGGCCATACCTGCAAATCAGGGGTGAAATGATACCGGTTCGGACCGGTTCACCCAAACCGGTGGTAAAAAAATCCTGCTTTCTAGCAAATCTAAATCGTGCGGCACAGCTGTTCCCCCCTCGCTGTTCTACTTACTTTTGCAGACTCAGAAAAGGCTTCTTAATCCTCCTTTTTCAGTGCTGCGTGGTAGCGCCTTAGGTGTGCATGCACACGCAAAGCACACCGTGCATGCGTGTGTGAAGCAAACTGGTAGCGAAGTGAACAGGTAGCAGACTTCAGAGCATTTCACCCCTGCTGCAAATACAATCGAGATATGAAAAAGATGAGAAAGCATGGGGTTTCTATAAAGAACCAACAACACTTGATAAGTTATTATTGGGACAGATGAAAAACTGATAAGAAAACTATATAACTACTTACTTGTTCTGACCTAAGCTTCCTGAAAAAGCATAAATCACAATCTTAGTCCCAAAAAACCTCTTTTATTGAGACAGCTGTGAATTATGGTCATTCACAGCCCGTAATGATTCACAAACAGTCTGTGAAGATTCTGACAGATGTCTGCTCGAGTTGACACAGTCTTTCAGGGTAATGTTGATAAGCACCCACCTTTATTTTCCTTGAAATGCTGCAAGAGACCTAATTTTCAATTAGTTTTGCGAGGCCAAACGGAGCACAGAGTCAAACAGACTTTTCAGAGGTTGAATTGACTATATGAACTAATTGCTTCCTGCAAAGGCTCATGTCCGTTTGCTCCTCTTTTATGTTTTATGGGAGGGGCCAATCATCTCCAAACCTTACTCTTGAGTCGGCCTTTTTTTTCTTAATTTTTCTTGTCTTCTGGCAGTTCTGCACATGCACACACTGGGAACAGTCTCACAATGTTCTTCTGCCAAACTGATGTCAGATTCCGGAGGCTCCAGAGACAACACATAACTACCAGATGGCCCTGGCCCCCTCTCTGCCTCCGACGCAGAGCCCTTGTCTGAGCCTTCCCCATACTCCAGGCCCACGTTCCTCCCCAACCTCCTCACTGTCTGAATCTGCTGCCAGCTCAGCTGGCTGCTGGTGGGCCACAACATTACTAAGCTTTAAATGGAAGATGAACAAGTAAAAGAAACAATGATAGTATGGGCAAAAAACTTTGACTATACTATAGAACTAGATAAATAGCAAAAACTTTGGGATAGAAATTATAAATTGACAATGGCTACTGCACATAAGGAAAATCTTTTTAAAATGTTTATAGGTGGCATGTGCCACCGGCAAGACTAGCAAAAATGTTTAACAAGAGCCCACCAAATGTTGGAAATGTAATTAGACTCCAGGTACTTATTATCATATGTGGTGTACATGTATGAAAGCAAGAAAATGTTGGATGAAAATACATGGCTGGAAAAGATGATTAAGCAGCATATAGATTTAAAACCAGAAATATTTTTATTAGGTATAATACCAGAAAGTTATGATAAAGGGACTATATAGTGAATGCTACATATATTAACAGCAGTGAGAATTGTATTTGCACAATATTGGAAAAATGAGAACACCCTACCAGATGAAAACATAACTCAGAAAATTTTGGACTGTGCAGAGATGGATAGATTGACATTGAAAATAAAAGATAAAGGAGATGCAGAGTACTATTCAATGTGGAATAGGTTTTATCAATGGTTAGAGATAGGCAGAAATTAGATGAAGAAAGATTATTGTTATAGGTAAGTAAAATATGAATGTTGTTTATAACTATAAGCATGCTAGTACAATTAACATGATCATAAATATACTAATATAATTATAAATATGGTTGTAATTATTACAGGTATTATCATTATTAGTATCAGTATATCTGTTATTTTGTTCCTTCTTTCGTAAAACGAAATGCCCGGACAATACACTGTCTTCAGAATATTTATATATAAATAAAAAACTTGACTTAGAAAAAAGAAATATGAAATGAATGAATGAATAACAAAACAAAAACATGTTTGTTTATGAGGAGAGGAGAGGAGAGGAGAGGAGAGGAGAGGAGAGGAGAGGAGAGGAGAGGAGAGGAGA
>WNWU01000018.1:16428660-16443276 GCA_012654045.1 Ptyas mucosa | reverse complement strand
GAGGAGAGGAGAGGAGAGGAGAGGAGAGGAGAGGAGAGGAGAGGAGAAGAGAAGAGAAGAGAAGAGAAGAGAAGAGAAGAGAAGAGAAGAGAAGAGAAGAGAAGAGAAGAGAAGAGAAGAGAAGAGAAAAAGATTAGTGGTATTTTTCTTCAACCATGCTTTCACTTTTAAAATCAAAATTTAAAATCATGCATAATTATTTTCAGGAGCAAGAAAAATTGGTGTCATCACTCCAAATACTAATCAATTTTAGTGGTATCTTCTACAGGGAAAAAAAATGTTATTTTCTTCTTTCAGAGTGCAAATCACAATACCAAAAATATACTTGAATCATCATCCATCTATGACCTAATGTATAACTTGACACATATTTTTTCTGCCAGGAAATGTTTTTTTAAAGAATGTCCTATATTTGGAGGTATTTGCTACTCAGTAGTTGAGATGCCCAGAGTTATTTAACTTTTTAGCATAAAATCATGATGAATAGTAACAAAATGCTATTTTTGCTTTGAGGCCTGGTGCAGATGAAATACATCTGAGTCATCAGTCATATGTGACAAATGCTCATTGACTTACTAAACGCAACACCTGAGAAAGAGAAAGCATCTGTTATAAACACTAAGACAACTCTAAAAAATTGTTTTTTTAAACACACACTCATACATACATACATACATACATACATACCAAAGCCTGTTTCTATTTTGAAGTCTGCATGTGACTGCAGTTAGCTGGAAAAATTCAAAAGGTCATCAGATTGTGTACTTGATCCTTCATATCATCAAAATATTTAAATATGCAAAAGAGGATCTTCAGCAGCAGAAAACTCATCCTTAGCAGAAGGACAGTGTTGGCAACAAATTAAAACTCTTGACAAGTGGATGACTCAAAGGGAACAGAACATTCCCTCTTGTCTTTGCTTTCCTGCAGTCTGTGCAAAGGACAAATTTGCCAACTTAAACCTCCCAAGCTTGAGACTTTTCACTTTGACAAATGTAATGGAAGATAGGGTAGCTTTGTACATAAATGATTCTGAAAATAAAACTTGAAGAGAAACTTGTTTTGTTCAAATCAAGAAAAACACATAAATGGTTAAAAAATAAGTGAATAATTTTTTAAAAATTAAATACAGAGTATAATATGTTATTACATGAGTAAACAATTACAATTCTAAAATATCTAATATGAACATTATGTAGAGAGAGAGAGGGGTGGGGTGGGGGAGAGAGAATATGTTAGGCATGAAAGACCAGTACCACAAATTCCAATTATACTGATTTGTTACCAATCATGCCTATGCACAAGAATCTATTCAACTATTAGCACTATCTTGATGTTAGATAAGGGTCAATGGAATTCAGAAGAGATTGGACTTAGTCCTACATAGAGACTCTGGGCTGATTCCTCTTTTGATGCCACCCCCAAATGCTGCTCCTTTTCACACACACACACACACACACTTATCATGCTTTTTAAAACTTACTGTACTTTGTACTGTATAAATGAGTCCCATATTTCATTATACTTAGCCATACAAAGTCTATATCTATAGGCAACCTGCAATAAAAAGTAGGTTGTGGATAGGAGGAAAGCAATTTATAGCAGTGCTATGTGGAAGAACCAATAATCCATATTTATATTTGGAAATACTGCCATAGTAATAGTCAGCAGCAATTCGAGCAAGCCAAGGTTTTGTCATAATGATGAAATGTGCATCACAATATCGTAAACTCTGCTGTTACATAATCCCATGTGACATCAAAAGGAATTGAGTTTGTGTTCCAATGTCACAAAAAACTTTTTGTTATAGAATAAAACAGAACAGAACCAAACAGAACAGAATAACAGAATTGGAAGGGACCTTGGAGGTTGTCTAGTCCACCCTCCTGCTCAAGTAGGAAACTCTAAACCATTTCAGACAAACGGTTGTTCACTCTCTTTTTAAAAACTTCCAGCGTTGGAGAATTTACAACTTCTGGAGGCAATTAATTGTTCCACTGATTAATTGTTCTAACTGTCAGGAAATTTCTTCTTAGTTCTAGGTTGCTTCTCTCCTTGATTAGTTTCCATCCGCTGCTTCTTGTCCTGCCCTCAGGTGCTTTGAAGAATAGGTTGACCCCCCCCCACTTCTCTGTGGCAGCCCTGAGATTGCAACACTGCTGTCATGTCACCCCGAGTCCTGCTTTTCATTTAACTAGACATACCCAATCCCAGCAACCATTCTTTATATGTTTTAGCCTCCAGTTCCCTAATCATCTTTGTTATTCACTCCCTCCCCCCGCTCTCCTGTAGACTGCCATGGTAACAATCCTTTTGTTCTAGGCTGAAAAAAAATTAAAAGAACGAATCTTTGAGCAAAGCAGATTCCAAATCTGAAAACTCTGAGAAACATTTTTCTTGATGAAAATAAATTGATTGCTAAAGCAGATCTCCAAACAAAATGGCAAAGCTGGATTCATGCTCAAGGTACCATAAGATTGTTACTTTGTTGTTTCAGATTCACATAGCTATTTTCTTGGAACTCCAAGGTTCACCTTCTCAAGGACTTGTTTCCTGCTTATAAAATGAAGTCCAAGGGACTGATAAAGCATCAGTTAATGAAGAAATAGTTTGAAAGTGACTGACATATATGGTGGATTACCAGAAACACTTGATGTTTCTTATTGCCTTCTGCCAGTTAAATAGTACCGCTCCTGTCCAGAACCTATAAAGCTCCAAACGGAAAGTGTTCTATTTATTATTAGGCTGAACATTTCTCATGCATTTTTACAACATTCTCATTCAATGTGATAGGGAAAAATATATTTTTTTCAAAGAAAAGAGATTTCATTAATAGTCTTTGTACTCCAATATCTATACAAGATCACTGGAGAAGTCAGCCGAGGGCACCTGGTACAGTATCATCAGGATACTGATGATATCCCATTCTACATCTCCACCCTTGGCCAACTAATCTGCCCTGATGCAGGTCCAGTACCTGAGGTTGCAATGTTTTGAATGAAGCAGAAACTGCTACACAACTTGGAGATGTTTACAAAGATTTATCTTGTATGCCAATTGTGTCCATTGTACTAAATCTATCAGAGTGGGTGCAATCCAGGTCCATTCCCTCAATCACTGCCATCTAGCGGGACCTAGGCAATATGCCTCTTTGGTAAAAGTACCTGATTTTTTGAGAAAGATTTCCCCTGAGATCTGGAAGACAGCCCTCCTTGTCTTCCAAAGTACTGGCTTTTCCCACAATCCTTGGGATTGTACAAACTAGAGCTCAATAAAACTCTAAAGTTTGGTCAGAATGGTTTTTTTTTTTTTTTGCTTTGCTTTGTTTTATTGTTTTTACTGTTTTAGTATTGCTTGTGAAATATCCAGGGTTATGCTACATAAGATGGTGGTCATAAAAATCTAATAAATAAATAATCATTCACGTCAGTTTAACTGAATGATATCTTTTTATTGCTGCAGGTCTACCAAGCTTGTGGGCAAGTCATTATTCTCATTGACAAGAACCCTTGCCCGCCCCAACCTCCCAAACTTCAACCAACATTTTCCTATCCCAGGAGAGCTTCAACAGCTCCAATGATATTTTCTGTGTTCTTTAAAATTAAACAGAGAAATCAATTTGCAAGTTTCAAAACTCAGATTTTTGTTTCTATTTTTGCAAACAAACTGGACAAATACAGTATTAAATGTTAAGGAAAGACACTGATGGAACCGCTCCCATGAGGTTTTCTCCCATGCTAATATTTTCATTAAGAGAGAGACACCCCACCTCAAGAAATCCTTGGGGGAAAAAACTGGGAGAAATAATCATTCCAAGTCTTTCTCCAGTAGATAATTTTGAAGAATTTTTATACCCGCCTCTAGGCAAGTATTCCAACAGAGAACAGGATCCCATCATAAGAGATCACAAAGTGCAGTAGTTATCTCTACAGAATCAAGGTTTTGCTTACAGTAAGTGAAACAGATATAGAGAATAGATTGATAAATAGAATATACTAAGGCAAAATGTTAGCATGCTGTGCACTGAGAGATTCTAAAGCAAAGCAAAGATAGGAAGTTCAGACCTCCTCAGTTCTTTATCAGCTTGAGGGAGTAACAGCAACTGTGAAAAACAGACTAACAGAAAAATGGTTCAACAAGGTTCACTTGTTTTAGCCTGATCTTGCAAATAAGATAGATATCCAATATTTCCTTTGTTTTCCCCATCTGTGCCCCTTGCTACCCCATATAGGAAACAGAAGGTTAACCTTTCTTCTAGTATCCCAACCTCCCAGAACATCCTGGAGATGGTAGTCATAAACATCTTGGTCTATGAAGTAAGGAGTTTTCCTCCATTATGATTGTTCAATAGCCTTGTGCTTATGGGGCTAGCTGAAACAGTCCCTGCTATGGAAAAGGCAGACACTAAGTTCCATAAATCTGCTTCAAAGTGAGAGAGAAAATAGAACAATAAATCTGCATCAAATATCAGCAGATAGGAAAAGGTAGCTTTAAAAAATAATTCAGTTTCTTCCAAAAAGCAAAGTAAATCTCTTATTTCAATTATGTGGGGGCCCAGGTATTTTATCTGGAATTAAGATTATTACAGCAACCTGTTAGGGTGTACAAATGTTATGGATATTTACTAGATTTAGAAGATGAAGACTTTCACAATCTTCAGAAAGACTTTCCAATCATCATTATCGACATCATCATCTTCCACTACCACCATCATCAATTATCCTTACTGTTTTATTACCCTAAAGCAGATTTCCTTTTTGACAGTCAACCATATTGTATCTTCATAGAATGGGTTCTAGACTGTGACCGTCCAGCATATCTCATCCTGGAAGTGCCACATTTTGCCCCTGGAATCTCAGGATAGTCTTAGTTCTGGATTGACAACTTTCTCGTGACTGGAGTTTGTACATTTTTATTTTATTTCATTGTTAAGTAAAAAGTCATTTCAGACCCACACATAATGTGGCAATATTCAATCCAACAATATTGGTATGTTTTTATTTGTCTTGTTTATTTCAGCAGCCTCAGGAGGGTTTAAGGCATACCATGGATATAAAAAAGGCTTACATGTAGTTCACAGGCTGTGATTGTCCTCCTGGGGTCCATCTGAAGTCTATCTGAAGCCTCTCTTAGGTACTCTGGTACCTTATTGTAGAAATTCTGATGATCAGACTGAAACCAATGTGGAGTAATTTTATCTAATATAGGTAGACTTACTGATTTCATCTGTTAATCAGATATGATACATATATTTACTGTATCTTTCATTTATAAGATTTTTCATGCTCTTTTATTATTTAGTGGTACTTTGGGGATAGGATATGTTAATCCTTAATTAACAATGAATAAACATCTAGTAGACAATGTCTTGGTACCTCAGCGTGACAGAAACAAATGCATGCCAAGCATTAAGAATGATTATCTCTGCTGTGCAATTTACCTTTCAGAAAAGGGTAGTCACCAAATGAATCAACACTTTCTCACAGAAAAGCTTCATATGTCTTATTCAAAATAGGAAGTTCGATAAAGCAGATCATGAGCTCTTGGAGGAAGAAAAGGGTTAAAGAATATACATACTGGTAACTGCGCAGAACCAGCAAATCAGTTTTGACCTCAAGGTGTTCCTCAGGAGCGATATGAAAAAAGAAAAGATAATTAGTAATAAATATAATTAGCAATTATGAGTGCAACTAAGCAGATGTTTATCTTCACAGATTGTTTCCACAGAACACCTTGTGGGCCTCACATCACTGGTGACTCAGTCTATGTGTGTGTGTGTGTGTATGTGTGTGTTTTAGAGATAACTATCTTTTCTCTGCCTATGTTATTCAGATGTTGTAGCTATTAAATCAGAATAACTAATGGCTTTATCATTTTTGTTTTTAAAACTCCACCCATTATAATCCCTATGAATATAAGGAGGAAGGACACCAAGGAACATTAGAAAAATTAGAATTGGGGAAGCACGGACACAAGAGACAGGAGAATCTGATAGTCTTCTCAAGCTTGATACTTTCCAGATGTCAAGTCCCAGAACTCCCAACTTGTCAGTCCTTACTGAGAATTCTTAATGTCAATGCATTTGGAGACACACAGAAAAAATGGCATGTTGTATTAGTGTGCCTGTCTTAACAGCCTGTAGTCTTCCAAGTACAATTCAGTTATTATTTATCACATATCGGGCTGCCCACTCAGAAAAACGCTGGATGGCGTTCAGATAAATGATTTTAAAAAGTCAAGCACCAATCAAACCATAAACCAAGAAAAGAAAAACAAAATGAAGCAAATGGTGGGGGGAAAGGTAGTAAACACGATAACAACAAAACCCACATAAGATGAGCCAACATATATCTTTGCTCAATGGCTGAGGAAAGAATTAGAGTTTTAAAACTTGTCTAAGGAGGGCTCTTCAAATCTTTGAGAGGATGGTGTTCCAGAGGACTGATGTAGTGACTGAGAAAGCACAACTCCTGGGTCCTATCATATGTCATTGGTAGGATGAAGCTGAAGCATGGTGACTCTTTCAGAACTTATAGACAAGCAAACACCATAGGAAAACACCTCCGATAACAAGAACCTATACCCGTATGTATATGGGTATATGATGGCGAACCTATGGCATGTGTGCCACAGGTGGCACACGGAGCCATTTCTGTGGGCACACGATATGACCCTAGATCAGCTTCACCATGCATGTGCGCATGCCTCCTGCTGGCCAGCTGATTTTTGGGTCTCTGCACTCATGCAGGAGATGCATGTGCATGCCCATGCTGCCCCTCCCCTCCCAGGAGTCTCCACGTGGCCCATTTTGGATGTCAGGTAAGTACAGGGCTCACACAGAGGCTCTGGGGGGGTGGTGGTGAAAAGTGGGCCTACAAGAAGTCCAAAAACAGACTGTTTCCAGCCTCTGGAGGCTTCAGGGAGGCCTGCTAGGCCCAAAACAGGGTGCGGGAGGGTCACACATGCCAGTGTAGGGGGGGCGGGGCAGCACAGGGGGAATTTTGCGTACATGTGCAGGGGGTGGGGCGTGCATGGGGGCATTGCATTATGGATGTGGGCATGTGGGTGCGCACGATAGCACTCATGCACACTTTTGGCACCCGAGGAAAAAAAGGTTAGCCATCACTGACCTATACCATGAGAGATTTTAAAGATGATAACTAGCACTTGAATTTCATCATTAATTATACTGGTAACCAATGCAACTTGTGTAGCAGAGATGTTACATGACCATATTTTAAGTTTCTGAGTGGTCTTCAAGGACAGCCCCAAGAAGACCACATTACAGTCAATCAAACAAGAAGTGAATAAGGCACAAATGATCCAAGAGACTGTGTAATTGGTTTATAAAATGCATTTGGGCAAGGACCTTAAAGGCCACAATTGCTACACTCCTCAAACAAAACCTATGAGCAAAATAAGTCCCCCATATTGTGTACCAGTTTCACCTTGGGAAGTGTTCTCTCACTTGGAATTAACAAAGGAAAATCCCCAGAAACAGGAGATCCATGAATCCAGAACTACTATTAAATAAGTATACTGGACATGAAGCATATTTGCAGAATATACAGTATTGCTTAAGTATATTTGCAGAATATACTGCTTTCATGGTTTGATTTCTGCTGTGTCCCATTGAGAGACAATGAAAGAAGGGCAGATCAGGGCTGCATATTAGTAAGACTGTCCCTGCATTAAACTTGGATGATGAGACAGTCCAAAACACAGTCTAAAACACATGAAACTAGATTGCACATTTCCACCTGCCTCATTCCCTACTTATTTCCCATTTGAATGACCAGCATGTATTTTGGCTTTCATTTGTGGCAAATGAAACATTTTTTTGTTGGAGAATGGGAGTCTGGAAAGAAATATGCCCAATCTGGAAATTCTCGAATCATCAAGGTTTATGCCATACTGAGCCTAGACAGATTTACCCATTCATGATGTTTGGCAACAAATTTCCCACTTTTTATATCTTCTTCTTTCCTCTTTTCACACTTTTATATACTTTCAAGGAGGGAGATTGGACTGTTTAAACTTCCCTACACATGTGGACGTGGCTCACAAGCCATAATGTGGCTTGTTCTGTATCAACCACTGTGCCCCAAAAATGAGTAGTTTGTAGGCCAAGGATTTCATGTGGCATCGGAACCTGTTGTTGTTTTTAAGAGGTGATAGAATGAGCTGAAATTCCCTCTGACCAATATTTTGAAAAATCCCAATAGTTTTGAAATAGGAAATGCATGAAAACAAAAGTGTAAGTCCTAAAATAGCTTTAACATAGTTTGAGACCTAACAAAATACTCAAATTCTCCACAAGGAAAAAAGGAAGGGAGATAAAATGGCAATGGTCTGTTATGCCTGTTCCTTGCTCCATTCACTACAGCCGTCCATCCTCTCCTGATGTTGTTGATGGCCTTATTTATTTGTTTGAAACTTTGGTTTGTAGTTTAGCTCATTTTAACAGATTGACCATAACACACTCTGAAAATAGAGCCAGAAACTCAAGGCCAAGATTTTCCTAATATATTGTCTTGCTTTGCTGACTCTGAGGTTTATTTCCCCTGATTTATTTAAAGTATCATAAAAATGGTAGGCTTAGGAATGCCAACAGAAGAGGCCAACAATGAATCAGAAGGCCAACAATGAATAGGCAAATGCATTTCCTGGAATGTATTTGGAAAAATGGCATGCAGGCTTACTCTAAGAAGCTACAGAGGAAACCCCTTGCTGTATCCTGCCAATTGCACTTCTTAGGAAGCTGAGATAATAGCATGATAATACTCCCCGGTCATTCCAGGAGCTGTAATAGGCAGAAAACTTCAGATAGAGGCTTACAGTATATTACCATGACTACTAAAGAGCTTTGTAAGCAACAAAAAGTAAAAAAATACTTTGTAATATTAAATAATATAATTAGCACTTCTCCCTTGGAAATGTCTTTTCTACCATTAACTTTGAAATAAAAGAATATGCTTTAAAGTATTTATATTTAGTGTTTGTTTGTTTGTTTATTTATTTATATTTCATGCCTTCAGTATTTTTATAAATAACTCAAGTACAGAATATAACTAATATTTCTTCCACCTCCTATTTTCCCCACAACCACCACCCTGTGAAGTGAGTTGAAAGAGAGAGAGTTGCCCCAAATCACCCAACCAGGTTTTATTCCTAAACTAGAATCATAATCTCCTGAGTTTTAGCCCGGTTCCTTAACCACCAGACTAAACTTGATGTTTTATTTATTTGACTTTAATGTTACAAACAATTCTTAATCAATAGTGGTTAACCTGCTGAACTAGAACTTGGGTGATCAGATTTAAGTCTGTACACAGCCAGCATGGAAAATTATTGAGTAATTTTTGGCCAGCTGCTATCTCGCAACTAAACTCTGTGTATGAAATTCTTCATTTACAGATAAAGCAAAACATCTATAATTTATCATTGTAAGAGCTACTTGAATGTTTTAAACTGTACTATATGTCTAAAGTATTAGATACATTTGAAGAGTGTTCCTCCTAAAAATTAAAGCAACCAAAAACGTTCTTTTTTCCATCCCTTCGACAGAAGGACCAAGAACCCAAAGTAAAAGTCTGCTTGTTCCTGATCTAATCTAGATCACGGTTGCTTTTGAGGCTTCAGGCAAATAAAATGGGATTATTACTTACATTAGAGTAGTAAGAAGTAAGAAGTAACTTAAAACTGCTACATCAAAGTAGCATCTATCTAAAGCCTTGTTCTAAGGATATTTGTTATTATAAACTACAATGTTTTTCTTTATCAAAATACATTGCCTGGCTAAATTTTAATACAGTATCTTTAGTTTGATAGGTTTTTTTTAAAAAAAAATGTTGGTATTTTACAACAAAACAGAATGATAGTGGAGCACAAAAGAGAATGAGATTCCTTTTATATCACTGTTAATGAGACACTCATATTCAAAATTACTAAATATAGACCAATTAGACAAAACCTGTTTTCATTAAAGTAATTACACTGGAGCCAGATGTTTTGATAAGGAAGGTCTGTGGGCCACATTTGTTCTGTTGGCTAATGCAAACCTCCATCTTCTTTGTGAAAAGAATAACATTTTGAATATTGCCAATCATCCATTAGATTGTATCTCTGTCAATGAGCAGGATAGCTCACCAAGTATAGTATGCTTGGTATTAATTTGTCTTCTCCTGCATTTCACAATGTTAATAATTGGAATGTAGGAGTTTCATCCCACGGTATTAACTTCTCAAGTAGTTTGTAAACTACTTGGAAGACTCATCACACTTGGCAGTAACAATAACAGAGTTGGAAGGTGATAATATTGTTACTAGTACCTTCTATCTTTTGTCAATCTCTTTGTTTAAAGTGTTTATTCCCTAACCTTGACTAACTCAAGTTTATAGAATGAAAAAACAAATTGACATCAACATAGAATGCAATAGTTGTTAATGAATACTATTAAAATATGAAGAAAATATTCATAAAATGGATTTTATTATAGTAATTTGAAATAGTTTAATAAATGAATAGTTGAATATGATTGGAAATAATTCATATTGATAATATGCATGGACTTCTTATTTGCTTTAGATTCTGATTCAGTAATTCAAAGATGTGTTCATTAACTTTAGATGGAGTCACATATATCCTGTGTGATTAAAACATTCAGTACTTTCAATTTCAAATTTGCTAAAATCAGAAATCACTATTAAAAATTGTAACCCTTTTGTGGGGTTTGGATGACATTCTGTGATAGCAGCTGCTTGGGTGAGGAGGGAATGCACCAGGGGTGAAATCTAATTTTTTTTGCTACCGGTTTTGTGGGCGTGGCTTAATTTGTGGGCGGAGCTTGGTGGTAAGGTGACTGGGTGGGCATGGCCAAGTCAATGTTACTTCTTTGCCCTTTTTTAATCTACAAAACACAACACAACACAACTGGCTCACCCACAATGTAAAAGCAGCTGTGCTAGACCCAAAATGGCCCCTGCAACAAGCAGGAACCTCACACAGGCATAAAAGGCCCAAAAAATCAATTTTCACACTTTACACACACAAAATTCCACATAGAGCTTTGTGAGATTTTGTGTGTGTGTGTAGTTAGAGTGAAACACTACAGAAACACACTAAATCTCAGAAAGCTGCACAAATATTATTTTATTTTATTTTATTTTATTTTTATTTTTATATAAAAGCAGCTAAATTTAAAACTTCCTAAACTTTAAATGGCTAGGTCTAAAAAAAGAACGACTAAAAAAACCCCAATTAACTATTTTTTTTAAAGCTCCCAAAGGGGAGAAAAACTTACCCAATAGAACAGGGGTCTCAAACCTTGGCAACTTTAAGACTTGTGGACTTCAACTCCCAGAATTCCTCAGCCAGCTTTGCTGGGAGTTGAAGTCCACAAGTCTTAAAGTTGCCAAGGCAGGCAGGCAGATAGAGCTGCTCACCGATGAGCTTGATTGCAGGCAGGGAGTTGCTTGCTGATGGAATGGATTGCAGGTATTACAGCAAGCGAAGCAAGTCAGGCATTGCGACCAGCAACTAAGGTAAGCAAGCTGGGGGGGGGAGGGATTTTTGCTAGCTAGCTAACTGCAGGCAACTCAGCTGAGATAGTCAGAGCTTGGATCGTCAGAAGAACCATTTAAAATGAAAAAAGATTTTTGTGCTTGGCTCAGTCAGGCGGTTCAGCTGGAAATGGGGGGCAGGGGCAGGGATTTTTGCTACCGGTTCTCCAAACTGCCCGCCATCATCGCTGCCTACTCCCCCAAGCCAGTCCGAACCGGGAGCATTTCACCCCTGGAATGCACTATATTTCAGGCAGACAGATATAAATAATTTCATGCTAGGAACTTCGGTTTTTTAGAATAAGGCAATTGAAGACAAACTTAATACTTCTTAGTGCTTTGTTTGTTCCAAGTGTAGTATCTGAAACTCTTAAAAGGTTCTAAGGAAGTTTTAAAAATCATCAGCAACTTGCTTGGACAGCACCAGAATTCAGAACTGAGTAGAATTGATTCAGAGCATTCTGGTGGTAATAATAATAGAAAGGATTTAGTCAAATTCTTTCCCCCAAAATGTATCCTAGTGTTGAAAGAAATGTCCATCTGGGTACCAAGCAGGAAGAAAAACACTGGAAACATGGAGACTGCTTGGAAAGATGGTTTGAGGTCCTGGGCAAAATGAGCACATGGGTGTGAGAGAGATTTATACGCTCTCTTGGGCTCCACCTTGGAGCTTCCTGTTCCTGTGTAAGAAATGTATTCTGATTGGTTGTCAGACTCCCATGGGGCCATGTGGTGAGATCGGTAGAGGGCTAATCCTACTATGTCCTGAGGGTGAAGGTCTTTTTGTGTTGTAGATAAGCTGGCCCAGCCTTTGTCTTGTAGAAAGGTTGGCACCAAAATATCTGCTGGGGTGGGGGGCAGGGAGCTGAGGCTTTGAGTTTTTCTTTAGAAACATGTTTCTCCTTTAGGGAAAATATAATGTTCTGCCTTTTTAATATTTCCTAGAATATTTCATTCTTCTAGGAGACGGGTGGGTGCTAACCTCCTACACTAGGAAACAAAGAACTAGAAATTTATCCTGCCTTTACTTTCAGATGATACTAGACACCATAAATCCCTAGTTCATCATTTTGCAGGAGACATCAGAGCTCAGTGGAAGATCAGATGTTTGTTACATTGTCAAATGTCAGCCCTCAGCACCCATGTCTTGCAAAGATTTGTCAAATCCAGGGTACTTGCTATGGCTCACTGCAGTCAATTCTCACCAAGATGGAAACAGTGACCCATTATAAGACAGATTTCTATAGTCCTAAAAGTTACTGCTTTATATACATGTCTCCTTTAAACCTTCAAGTCTTTTTGGGCATCTTTTAGCAAATTAAAATTCAGCTGCCTGCAATTACTGCAGTTCAAATCTCACCAGGCTCGAAGTTGACTCAGCCTTCCATCCTTTCTAAGGTAGGTAAAATGACAACCCAGATTGTGTGGGCAATAAGATGACTTTGTATAAATATACAAAAGTATGAAGGCTATTGCTTAACGCATTGTAAGCCGCCCTGAGTCTCCAGAGAAGGGCAGCATATAAATCAATTTTTTTAAAAAAAATTGCTGCTCATATCTTCTTATCCTTTTTATTCTACACTTGTTGTATTTTTTCAGGAAGTCTTCTTTCCTCTTTGCTAAAGAAATCTGTGACAAAACCAATGATTGGATCCTGGGATTGCTCCATTTGTCTTTGCATTCTTAGTAGAAAATAAAGAGTACTGCAGAGACAGATCTTCCATTCAAAGCTGTTAGCTGAGAGCACTGTGTATTGTACATGTTATAAAAATAGGATTTATTGATGTTCAGAAAACTTCTCCATGGAATAAAACCTAAGTATAGAACCCTCTGAAATTGTAAATGGAATATATCAGGATTGTAAACAATAACACTTTTCAGATGCATAAACTGAAGTATTACACAGAAATATCTTACAAATTTTAAAAGATAACAGAATGTAGGTTCGTTCTCTCTTTTTTGCTCTTTCTGTCATTACCTGCTTTCCTCCTTTCCTTTCCTTCTGAAGGAAATCTGAGTATGAAATAGTCAAGAACCATTTTTAGGAATAACTAAATTGCTACTAAAAGTTGCAATATAGCCCAGAAAGGATATATCTAAAACAAGGGTGTCAAACTCAATTTCATTGAGGGCCGCATCAGGGCTGTGTTTGACCTTGGGGGGGCTCGAGAAGGTATGGCCAGGGTGGGCATGGCCAGCTCAATGTCACTTGTATCAGGGGCACCTGTGGTTGCTTGAATGCTCTGCCAGAGAAAATGGTTTGCTAAGCAACGGCCTCCTGCAACCCTCTGCCAGTGAAAATGGAGCTCCATTTTCACTGGCAGAGACACTGTGGGCCAGTACTTCGCTGTTTCCATGACACCCTGTGGGCCAGATCTAAGCACCCCGTGAGCCGGATCTGGCCCCCGGACCTTGAGTTTGACACCCCTGATCTAGAAGCAGTAATAAAAATCCATTTTAAAACAGTACAGAATTCAAGAGCTGTATCAAATTCTAGGCCTTTAGAAATTTACACTTTGGCCTAAATGGGGAGAGGACTTTTATAAACATTATGATTAATGAATTGTGGGAAAGTGAAGAGAAATGTGATCTAGAACTACAAATATTAAATTACGAAAGGAACGAGGAGATCCAAACATATGAAGCTTATTGGATACACTTGACAAGCTGTCTTTCAATGTTTGGGAGTAGGGGGTATATAAAAAGAAGTTTTCTTTACATATTGGCCACAATTGTGTGACTTAATTCCCACCCATTTTAAAATGGGTTCTGTGCATGATGCATGCAAAAAGAGATAAGGGCTTCAATGCTTTTACTATAGGTTACTATAGTGTGTAATACAATTTGCTGTATTTGAAAAGAGCCATTCAGTAGTAATATAACCACCCAAAATTATGTGCCAGAAGGGAAGGGAAGGGAGGGAAGGGAAGGGAAGGGAAGGGAAGGGAAGGGAAGGGAAGGGAAGGGAAGGGAAGAGAAGAGAAGAGAAGAGAAGAGAAGAGAAGAGAAGAGAAGAGAAGAGAAGAGAAGAGAAGAGAAGAGAAGAGAAGAGAAG
>WNWU01000018.1:16394911-16428650 GCA_012654045.1 Ptyas mucosa | reverse complement strand
AGAGAAGAGAAGAGAAGAGAAGAGAAGAGAAGAGAAGAGAAGAGAAGGTCTCGGAATCACTAAACAAAATCTTTCAGAGCTCCTGGAACACATGGCTAGTGCCAGAGGACTAGGAGCTAATGTGGTTTCAACTAAAAAAAAATAGAACTAGGAAACTACAGGTCAACCATTTAAGAATGAGCCAGTGTGCTGCAGTTGTCAAAAAAGCCAGTAGAAGTTCTAGACTGTGTCAACAAAGGGATAGCATCAAGAGGATGAGAAGAAATAGTATCACTCTATACTGCACTATACTGAAGGGGATGTGGTGGCTCAGTGGCTAAGACACTGAGCTTGTCGATCGAAAGGTTGGCAGTTCAGCGGTTCGAATCCCTAGTGCCGTGTAACGGGGTGAGCTCCCGTTTCTTGTCCCAGCTTCTGCCAATCTAGCAGTTTGAAAGCATGTAAAAAATGCAAGTAGAAAAATAGGGAGCACCTTTGGTAGGAAGGTAACAGCGTTCCATGCACCTTTGGCATTTAGTCATGCTGGCCACATGACTATGGAGACGTCTTTGGACAGCGGTGGCTCTTCGGCTTTGAAACGGAGATGAGTACTGCCCTCTAGAGTCAGGAACAACTAGCACATATGTGCAAGGGGAACCTTTACCTTTACCTATACTGCACTAGTGAGGTCATACATGGAATACTGCATCCAATTCTAGTCACCAAAAAAGATATTGTGACCCTAGAAAGAGTGCAGAGAAGAACAACATAGATGATAAGAGGTCTGGAGACTAAACCATATGATGAGCATTAAGGGAACTAATCCATATCAAGCCTAATGAAGAGAATGACTAGAGTTTAATGAAAGCTCTCTTCCAGTATTTGAAGAACAGTCACAGAGATCACGGGCTTGACTTATTCTCCAAAGCAACTGAGGTTAGAACAAGAAACTATTGGTGAAAGCTTGTAAAGAGATATCCTACATGGAAATAAGGAGAAATTTATTGACAATTAACCAATGGAACAGCTTGCCTTCTGGAGTTGGGATGCTCTATCACTGGATGTTTTCAAGAAAAGATAGGACATCCATTTGTTCACAATGGTATAAGGACTCCTGCCTTGTGCAGAGTGCTGGAGTATAAGACTTTCAAAGATCCTTCTAGCCCTAAGATTCTATGTAAAATTCAAATCTTCTCAAAGGAGCACTAATTTGGGGGCCTGCTCCTTGAAGAAGGATACAGATCCATTAGTGGAATAGATCACAAATAGGGATGGACAAAAAATGTAAGATCATTTTATTTCATTCTCTTCCTCCCCCCACAAATATAAATATATTTTTGTCCTAGTTCTTGATTCAATATTTTTTCCTTTCCATTTTGATACACAGTGTCGCCTAATAATATTTTCTGCAACCTATTTTCCAATTTATTTCATATAACATTTATATCATATAACAACTTTTAAATATTATTTCCACAGATACATTTTAATATATATTTTTTCTTTAATGTATATCCTTTTATGTTGATACTTTGAATTGGTGAAGTGCATCTCAAGATTTGGCAAAGCACAAAAATGGTTCAGAATGTGCCCATTAAGTAATCTTACATTAACATTCAGGGGAAAAAAACAAATCCCATTCATAACAAAATTAAATATAAAAGTGCACAAATCTAAATTAAGTGGAGGGGTGAATAAATCAAAGAATGGATGGTAAGAGAAAGAGATGTCTTGAATTAGTTTCCCAAGTATCCCTTTATAATAACAAGAATGATGTGCAAGAGAATTTCATTCTATCTTAGGCCTAAGTCAAGTAATTTTAAAATTACTTAAAATTATTTAAAGTCTGACCCAGGTCCACATCACAAATGTCCACAACTTCTTAAAGGCAAGGTTCTGTCTCATGTAGAAGCCAATGAACATGCAGCCATGTTAACAAAGACTCTTCCCATGCTGACCAGTCCATGAAACATCTTCATTGCTGTCAAGAAGCCATTGATAACAGAGTGAAATAAGTGTGTTTGGAGGGGAGACTTAACTTGAGCATCCACTTGCTCCAGATCCAAAGCTCCAGATCTTTTTTATCACCTGCAAATCCTCATAATAAGGGATTTCAGAGCAAGAGCCAAGAGACCGAAGGTTCCCTTATAAAGATTCAAAACTGGCAGAGACCAGAGATGTGGTGTTGATGTGCTCATCTAGAGAGATTCTACTATATTTTTTCCTACCAAATCTCATTCCAATTAGCCAAAAAAGGTGTACTCTGAAATCTCCTTGAGAGAAAAAGAAAAAAGATTTTTTTTTTCCTGGGTTGGGGTTCAAGTTCCTCCTTGTTTACCTATCAGCCTGCCCATCAGGTATGAATCAGTGGTGGATTGCCCCCAGTTCGCACTGATTCTATAGAACCGGTAGTAAAACTGGTGGGAAGCTCCGCCCACCAATCCCGACGTCATCAAAATGTTTCTGAGCAAAACGAGCACGCGCGCGGCCCCATTGCGAACCGGTAGTAAAGGTAAGTGGAACCCACCCCTGGTATGAATGCAGTCTTTTTCACTATTCATTAATCTTTCAAGCAGCCTACAGCCTCTCCTGCTTCTCATGCTTCCATGAAATTTCAAATCTAGTTACCATGAAGAAAGTCTTCCTTTGGAGGTTTTTTTTTTTTTCATATTGGAAAGGGTGGGAAGTCGGGAGGATTTTCAGTGGAAAGATATATAACAAAAAACAATTCCAAGAATAAGCAACCATACTTTCATAAAGGAAACTCAGAAAAAGACACACACACAAAAAGAATACTCGGAAATAAATTTGCAATCTCTGTGAGGCTATAGTAGAAACCCCGAACCTCTTTTGCAGCAGGAGTTAATGCTGGCAAAACCTAAACCTTGCAGAGTCAGCATAGCATTAGTTGTGAAAAAAGGCCACAGCGTCACTCATCTTTCTCTGCCATGGATAACATATGACAGCCATAAAGTATTTATTCCAACAGGATCATTTTATTCTCTTTGAACCTACTTCATGGTCAGAGTGGAACCTTTAATTCACAGATAAATTACAGGGAATAAATAGATGCTAATAAGATCACATGAAATAAAGGCAAACATCCAGTTGTTATCTGTCTGCATTTCTCTACATTTCCAATTTCATGTTGTTTGATAAACAGGTGTTTGCATTCCCCAGTTCTAGCCTATCTCTGCTAATAAGGTTCAGTTTCAGAATGGATAACACAAAATGCCATTTTTGTTATCTTTAATTAAAGAGAGGGAATGGGATGCAACATGACAGATTTCAGCACCCTTTATCAGTGGAAGAAGAACAACAAAAAGGATGTATTCTGTACTCTTTATAGCATCTAGGCAGCTGGGCACCAATCAGGTGTCTATACGGTACTCTATATAGCATATAAGCATATAGAGGGCACCAATCTTGTTCTTATACTGTTATCAAGGGACTTCCATTCCCATGTTGGATTTTTCTGAGCATATTTACAGATTTCCTACTTTTGTTTGAGAAAAGGTTACTGACTTTCCTTCGGAGTCAGAGAGAGGAGGGTTTCTATCCTTTCTCATCAGTACTAATTAGCAAAAGATACTAATGGGTTATGCCAATAAGTATTTTACAGAAATGTAAATTTAGCACTGGATTTTAATCTCAGATTTAAGCAATCAGTTCTATATGTCTTGCATGCCTCATCTCAATGGAAAGCAAATTGTTGTCCATTACTGCACATTCTTGTTATTCCAGTTATTTATTCAGATGTTGACCTCAGCAATTACAGTTGTCCTGTTTTGTAATAGCAAGGTTGCAAGAACAATGTCGGATGGGATCGGTACAAGTGAATCTCAATCTGTCCTGCTAAATAGATGCACAGAATGCATCTCCTTTCATGGCAACACTTCATTCAACAGCATACCCCCTTTCCATTGTTTCTCTTAGTCAGAAATGTCCTCCAGCAAAGTGATTCCGCCAATCCATTTGAAAGAGGGGGGAGGGCACATCAATTTTTGAAGCTCATCTGAAGGGGTGTACTATACAATCCTTAATCAAAGCAAAGTGGCCCTTTGGGAATTAGCACAGCCCTAGTGATAAGCAATGAAAAGAAGATCGGCAGGCAAACTGCTGCAATCGCCCTTGGATATGAGAATGCCTCTGAGCAACTTTGCACAATTAGTGATAGCATCTGGAAGAAGCATGTCAATGAACTTACTGAAGAGCCTGTCTGTCTGATGTGGTTGGGAATTTTGCTTTCTCAACAAACTTGAAAAGTTTCTTTAATTAAGAAATCAAGCCAGAATCAGCAGTTTTATAGGACGTGGTGGAGTCTTATTAACCCTGCTGTCATCAGATCTGTCTTTTGCTTTGTTATGGAATAGGATTTCCAAAACATTTGAAAGAGTGCTGTGCAAAATGCAAGCAAAATGCCCTTTCTCAAAGAAAGGAGTCAATCACATGCTCGAAGGCTCAATACACCTGCCTCAAGTGCTTTCCCAGGTTGTCTTCATGTATATATGTATGCACACAAATAATGTCTATTGGGATTGCTATTGAAGCGAGGCTCTTGAACCTGTTTTAACAAGTCTTTCAAGAGATGTTTCTCTACTTTGAGGGAGGGGTACCTTTGCGCACATGAGTACATTTTGTGAAACAATCTTTTTTGAGGTTTTGCATAGCCTGGGTGATTGAACAATAGCATGCAGTTTCTTCCCTGTTCTTTATGGGCATTATTTATCAGTTTAGTTAGAGGCTATGTATAATTGGATTTTTAATTAAGATTTTGCAAGAGGGTAAGATGGGGAGATAACAACTTGAGTGACTCCAGCCATTTCATCCTGTTGATTGTTGTCTTTCTTCTGTCTGCTAGGCAGCAGAGAAAATATCCATAGCCTTTTGTCTGATTCACTGTAAACAAAACATGCATTTCAAATAATCTGTCTAGGCAATGCAACTCTAGTGTCCAAAAGAAACAGTAAGAAAACTTAAGAATCTCATTGAGGAAGGAAAGACAGGGAGGCAGGCAGACTAGACTATATTTCTCATAGACAGAAACCAAATACAAACAAACAGAAACAGAAACAGACACACACACACACACACACACACACAGAGAGAGAGAGAGAGAGAGAGAGAGAGAGAGAGAGAGAGAGAGAGAGAGAGAGAGAGAGTATATTTAAATGTTTTGTTGCAAACAATGGACTACATTTCTTCTAATGTTTTAAAAAACTGAGGCAGGGGTTGCCTGGATAAAATGATTAAATTCAGGAAAATAAAAGAAGGAAAATGGAAATAATTCCAATGGAGCTGATGACTTTAACAAATGTAGGGAAAAACCCTGTTCATTTCCAGAACATTTGCATTGACAATGGGGAATCCCATAATAAAACCCAAAAGATTTTGAGAAGATTACTGTTAGAACACAATAGGAAAAAGTTGTGCTTGCCTCACTCCTGAACATTATCAAAATATTGGTTTTCTTGAACTAGCCAAGATTACAATGTCCAATATGCCTATCCTGTGATTTCTCTTTTCTTTCCATTCTGTTTATAAGGCTGGAAGTTAAACATTAATTTCAGAATGTAACTGGCTCGGTGATAGAAATTCCTGGGAGATAGACTAGGTATTTGTCTCCTAATATAATTAACATCCATTGACCCTAACAAGAATAAAAGATCTGTGGGAATGCGAACCAGAAAATATTTTATTTTTTATAAAATATTAGTAACTCTATTACTGGGGCCTGGAACTCCGCAACAGTCAAGTCCAAAGTCTTCTGGAACAGCCAGGTTTTGGAAAGACCTGGCTTTGGATTTTTATATCATGACTGCCTAAAACACTATTTGAAAAACAGCTCTTCTATTTAGATACAAGTCATGTTCCAGCAAGACAAAGTTCCTTTACTCTGAATGGACATGTGGATAACTAAGTCTCTCAAGATCTCATAACTTTGCAATGCTTATGCTTCCAACTGATACAATATAAGATAACTACAGGAGTCTATTATTCATTAGTGACCAGAAGACCAGGCAGGAGAAGACCCAGAAGGGAAAGATTTATTTCACCATACCCTAACCGTAACTCTTTATTTTAGGTGATACAAACTCAGTTAATATTCTAATTTTTAAAATTGTTCATTCAAAGCTCTATGTTTAAAGCAAACAAGCAAACAAACAAACTGGACTAGTTCTCTGTTTTGGAATTGACCTAAAATGAAATAATAAATTTCAATGTTTCAGGGAAGAGAAGGGATTAGTACTAATACATAGTACTAGTTCGATTTTAATCAGGGTTTGAATTGTATAATTATTTTACTGACATGACAGGGCAGACTAAAAGAAGAAACAAAGCTGACAGTTTTGCCCAATTCTATTTAACATGAACCATAGTGTGGTTTCTCTACCTGTCTGATATTACAGGTGTAACAATCCTGAATCAAACTGAAACACAATATGCTTATGTACATTTTCCCTATTAAAGTAACTAAGAATCATAGCAACACTAGGAAGAAAATAATACTTTCCATTTTTTCATTTTTTTCTCTTTTTTTCTTTCAGTTATGTTCTAATTAGAAGGATAAAAATGTACATTGCTGAGTAAAAAGGACATCAGAAGATTCACACAAGATAGAGGAACAAAGATGGGGAATTGAGAAAACTAATTGCTAACTAAAGAAAGATCAAGCAGCCTGCCTAGCACCATGCAATAAACTGATAAAAGAATGACATGAGAATTGAATGTGAGTATGAAAGCAATGTAAAATGTAAACATTAATAAATAATACTTTAAAAGTGCAGATTTTTCAGACCAAATCTTATAATAATTTAGCAGTGAGTAGTTTGTTTTGATTAGATATTTATTTATTTATGTAGGTTGTTGCATGCCTGCTTTTCATTTCAGATTAGAGGTGAGATGTTAGATAAGTATAACAAATGTAAGAAAATGTGGAAAATGCTCTATATGCTATTACAGAAATAATATTTTTTTTCCTAATGGCTGCAAAAATCTGAAATATCAATAGGTGGCTGCAGAGAGTTAGAATGTTCAATATTGTTTTGCTGCCTTCTAGTGGAACTCTGTGTTTTTGCAGCACAGATCTGGTAGTTCAACTAAGTGCAATCAGAGTTCAAACTTTCACCCAGCTATAAACTTTGAAATTTATTTATTTTTTATCCTGTCTTTATTACTTTATAAATAACTCAATGTGGTGAACATACCTAACTCTCTTTCCTCCTCTTTTCTCCACCACAATAAATCTGTGAGATGAGTTGGATTGAAAGAAAGTGATTGTCCCAAAGACACCCAGTAGGTTTTCATGTTTAAGGTCAGAGGTGGGTTTCAACAGGTTCTGACCAGTTCTGGGGAATCGGTAGCAGAAATTTTGAGTAGTTCAGAGAACTGGTAAACACTACCTCTGACTGGCCCCGCCCCCATTTATTCTCTGTCTCCCAAGTCCCAGCTGATTGGGAGAAAATGGGGATTTTGCAGCAACCTTTCCCTAGAATGAGAAGGGAATGGAGATTTTACAGTATCCTTCCCCGCCACGCCCACCAAGCTACACCCACAGAACTGGTAGTAAAAAAATTTGAATCCCACCACTGCTTAAGGTGAAACAGTTTCCTGGTTTCTAGGTCAGCAACTTAATCCCAATACCTTAATAATAATATTCAACTCTTAGCCTAAACTATATTAAAGAGTTGCTGTAACATATATGTTTGCCTTTTTCCCCGGATTGAGGTTTACACTTGGCCTTTTGATGGTAGTTTGGATATCACATTCTAGAAAATAAGGAGATACAAGCAAAAGTGCAATTTGATTTAATTCAAATTGAATGTAATTTACTAAATAATTATTCTTTCTACTATTCCTTCCACACATATCCTAAGCAAACTTCAAAAAATGAATCAGACCCTTTTTTTTTCTTGAAGCTGATTACTCTGCTTGGTGTTTTAGGAGCTATACTTTCATTTAGTTTACTTTAAATATATTTAAAACTAAAATTAAGTTTTTGTTACACACACACACACACATACACACACACACAAACAAACATGTAGCAACTTTGGAAGGGTTTTTATAAACTAAGCTTAAAATCTGAAGAGGCATAGCTTATTTAATTCTAAAAGAAATAAACAGATTTTCTTTAGAAATGGCAATTATAGTCCTCCCTGAATAAAATAGTCCAGGTTCAAGTCTCTGCCAGATTGCCTTTGGACCCTGTCATTGTCTCTTAGCTCAAGTTATTTCACAGGGTTTTTATTGTGGGGATAGAATTAGCTATTTCATTAACTACTTCTTACATTCTAAACCAGCTTCAGGATATTGGTTTTAGGTCTATACTGATTGCTTAACAACTGGGGTGTTCACTTTACATTTCCCATGTTCACTTATTGACCACTGTAAAAAAAGTCATAACATTGGCATGGTCCTGTGGTGACCCGCTTTAGGACCATCATGATCATGATCATGATCATGATCATGATCATGATCATAAGTTTATTTTGTCAATCATATATAAGATAACAAGTAAAAGTATAAACATAATTTGAATACATGAAAAGAGTAAGTAAAAAGGAATATTAGGACAGGGACGATAGGCATGCTAGTGCACTTATGCACACCCCTTATAGACCTCTTAGGAATGGGTTGAGGTCAACAGTAGACAGTTTAAGGTTAAAGTTTTGGGGGGTTGGGGAAGAAACCACAAAGTCAGGTAGTGCATTCAGGCATTGACCACTCTGTTACTGAACAGATTTTCTGCAATCGAGTTTGGAACGGTTTACTTTGAGTTTGTATCTATTATTTGCTCGTATATTGTTGTGGTTGAAGCTGAAGTAGTCATTGACAGGAAGTATATTGTGGCAGATAATTTTATGTACTATGCTTAGGTCAGACTGAAGTCGGTGTAGTTCTAAGTTGTCTAAGCCCAAAATTTGGAATCTGGTGGCATAAGGTATTTTATTGTGGTTAGAAGGAGGACTCTTCTCGTAAAATATCTCTGGACTCTCTTGATTGCATTTATGCCCGATATGCAGTGCGGATTCCAGACATAAAATTGCAGGCTCAATTATGATTGTAAGTTAAGGACAACCTGAATATTATATAGATCTATATTAAAAAATAGCATTGGTATAATCCTATTTCAAAGTTTTATACTGAATGCTGACTACTCAAAACAATCAAGAACCTTAATATGTGTTTCACCTTAATCTCTAAATCCAATATTTTCTTCTATGTATTTTACTTGTTCTGAATCATACCATTATGTAGTAATGCAAAACAAAATGAATTGTACAGTACTAAAGGTAGACTAAACTCAGAAGCTTTTTATCTATTTCTGAAGAAGTACATGTAATTTGGTAAGTAACTGAGGTCAGTAACCTTTCTGCTCAACATACAACCTGAGGATGCTATTCTTTTATGTCACTAAACTCTACTTTGATTCCCAGTAATATATAGTAAAATAAAACATGTGACCTGCTTCCTTCATTGTCCAGGTTTACCAACTTCATACAGTTTTATTGACTGTCTTATGAGAGACAGGGAGATACTGACTGCTGCAATATCACATCATATATTTCATTTTATTGTATGTCACTTGGGAGATGGAGAAAAAAAGAAGTTATTTTCCACCTTATATTAAATCTGAGTCAGCAAAGGATTCTGGAGTTAAGTTCCTTCAATTTGAACCTTAACCAAGGAACCACACCAAAAGCCAATTTCAAGTATGGAATACAAATCTTACTGAGTATTCAATTCTTGAGATTATTTTTTTAAAATGGGGAAAACATGCGGGTTATGGAATCTCTATGCTGCAAAATTGCTGTAGAATTGCTCAAACTCAATAGTGTTGGTAGGAAACAGTCTATCATAAAGTATTACTGCTTCTGTTAAATGCAGTTAAATCACCATATTCATAGAACAGGAATCCCATCTACAAAACTGCCAAGTCATAAAATTTCACCTGCCCTGAGACTTTCTTTAGCACATACATATGTAAGAATATTGTCATTCCTCCCTAGAAAGTACAATGAGATTTCTTCTTCTTCTCCTCTATGTTAGTTTGATGTTAAAGACTTCTGTGTGAAGCTAAATCAAACCAATTCACTGAGAAGTCATGGATGCTGCATCTGAGCCCACATAAGCTCACTTGTAAAGAGAAGAGGTTGAGCGTACTATGCATTCTCCCCGTGGGCTTGCAAAGAACAATGAGCCTGAAACCCAGCTGTAAATCATATCACCAAGCTGCCCTAGGAATTCAAAGCACTCCAAGCTGAGGAGGCAGGGGAGCTATTACAGCAAGAGTAAACCCATAACTTAGCATTCAGAATAAAACATCCCCTTCAGACTAGAATTGCCTTCATCCTTTGCTCTGCATGTGTGTGTGACAGAGCACCAAGTGCCAAAATGTGAAATGATATCTGATGTTGGGGCTGCTGGTTGATAGTGTCTCTGACAGGCAGGTGGCTACAAGTCCCAGAAGGTGGCCAATTTATCAGTGGGGGATAACTTCCTGATAACTAAGTAACTGACTATGTTTTTGAATGACAAACCATAAGAATGGAACCTGTATATCCTCCATGCCTCCACCAGTTGAAAAAAAAATAGGGCAGCTGTACATCCATGTGACACATGACTCCTAAAAAAACCCTCTTGAAGATGATAAATAAATGTAGCTACAAGCTAAGAATACAATTGTGTAAGTATGTGTATTTTTATCTGAAATTAAACTAAACCTTCAACCTTGAGGGTTTTCCTTGTCATTGTTATGATTAGTTCAATGACCCTTCTCCTCGAATCCAAAATCATTGCAAGGTGAGTTCAGAGGATCTAATAAATATCCAAGATCACTTAATAGGCTTTGAAACTCAATGAGTAACCCACATCCCCAACAATAATGTAGCCCAACATTACACTAGGTTTTCTGCCCAAGTGATATGCCTCCTTATATTTATATTCCATCAATATATTTACTGTAGGCCCTGATGTATCACCAAAGCTGGTCTTGAGTTTCACAGCTGTTTCCTTCAGGCATTTTCCCCTTCAGCTCTTATTTTAAACAGTTTTTGACAACTGTTCCACCAACAAGCAGCTATAAAAAGAAATACTCCCAAATAATCCCTTTGGGAATATCCAATCATTAAACCCCCCCCTCCTTTAATTGTGATACTGTGATACATTTTATTTATATAATTAGGAAACTGAATAAAACCACACGAACAGTATAACATAGATACATTAGTAACTTTAAACAACACTAAGCTACTGAATTTAAAGGCTGAGTTTCTCTGTGTCCTATGGGAAAATTTGTTTTAAACTAGTAATCCACAAGAGACTGAGCAGACTCCTTAGAAGTACAATGCATTTTTTAAAAAAAAAACACTTCATATTTAAATAATTCAACTCTCTCTGCATGCCCCTCCATTGACTAAAAGTGTCTTTCTAAATGCCTTTTCACAGAATTTCAGAAATACAGTTCTTGTCTCTCCTACAATGCTTATCATCCATCTATTACCTATGCTATTCCATTTGCACACTCTCTCTCCCCCCTCCCCCCCTCTCTCTCTCCCCTGCTTCTCCTTCTCTCTCTCTCTCCCTCCCTCCCTCCCCCCCTTATCGGCGGTCTTTTTTAGCCACATAAGAAATGGTGCATCTTGAACAATGCAAATACAAAGAATGACTTGCAACTTGACGTGTGGGTGGCCAAAAGAAAAAAACATGTGCACACATACATTTTAAAACCTTATTGTGAGAAAGCTGTAAGGAGTTGAACTGACAGATTTTAGGCAGCCCTTCACTGCTGGCATTTTGATTCATCAGTTATGACTTGAGATTTAGATACCAACAGAATGTAGAAATGACAGCCTCAGAATAAGAGGTGTTGATTTTGAGTGGGCACCCAAGAAAAAGGCACGATTTCTAGCAATGGCAGTAGAATCATAGAAAAATTATTTTCAATTATAACTTTGAAAGCCTTTCTTGTTGATTTCTTTGCTGAAAAAAAAATCCCTTAAACCCTAGCAGAGAATCTTTATATATATTAAACATAATTGTATTAAAAGTTACAATTACAACAATAAAAAATACTACAAAGTAAAACAAGAAAAGTGCAAGGGGAAAAAAAGAAAGAAAAAGAAAGAGGAGAAAGCAAGAATGAGAATATGGTAAAGAAAAAGAAAAGAATTCTTATAGCTTGTCATTTTTAAATCCACTTTCAGATCAGTCTCAGTCTTATCTGGTAAAATATCCATAACATATTTGAAACCTACCTACCAGTCTACCTATTGAGACAGACACTCTTAAAATTAACTTCTGGATTCATTGTTCAAAAATAACCTTCAACATGTCCAATGTTAAAATAGTTTGCTCCATTCTAAATTGTAAGTCAAATGGAAGTATTCTTCTCTCTTAATTGTAATCTTTAGTTCCTTCTAGTTCCCTCTAGTGTCCAATTTTGAAAGTCTTATTTATGTTTTTTTTTAAAGAATTGAAAACAAAAGGATTTTCTCATGGGAAAGATTCTTATAATTAATTCTAAATCTTATTTCAAATTTACCTGGGCTAATGTTTTTATACTTTTATTTTAAACATTTTATTGCTAAGGATTGAAGGAAATCACCTTGTTTAGTAAAACATGTTGATCCAAAGGCTCCTAGTAACTGAAAAACAGTTAATAAGCAATTTCTGAACATGAGTAGAAAAAGAAGTGTGCAAACCCAGTATCTTTAAAGGTGCCGACCAGAAATTGAAAAATATAGCTATTCCCTCATCTCCCAGAACTCTAAACCTGCCAGAGATCATTGTCTTGCAACTGTATGAAGCACGCATGGGCATTCTCAAGTCCCCTTGTAGTCCGAAGAGGAATTACAAAGAGCTGGTCTACTTGGCTCCTCATTCCACCATGGTCATTGGCTCTAGTTCTGGAGGAGCCAGCCACCTTCACTTCATCAATTCTTTCCTGGCACTTATGGAAAAGGAATAAATGTTATTGGACAAACCAAGTCTGATCTGGAAATGGATTCAAAAATGACAAGAATGATGTGGGGAAAGTTGCTTCACTTAATATACAAATAAAATTGGCGGATGTCTAAATAATTAAAAAGGATCTTGTAGGAGAAGATCAGGCTGAGCCTGAGGGAGGGGTCAATTGTGTCATCAATCACAAATCCTTTCACACCCACAAGAGATCTAAGTCCAGCCCACCTTCAATTCCTTTGACTTTTACCTACTGCCAATTTGATTTGATCTTTAGTAGTTCAGGTTCTTATAGAGACCTTAATCTTGCAATAAATCTTTATATCCATTTGAACTGCCTGGACTTTTTGATTTCTCTGGCACTTGAAAGATATGCAAATAAAAAGGATGACTTGGATAATTTTTCTATTTTGGATTTACAAAAGAAACTAGTTAAGTCTTTGAAAAATTTTGTGATACCCCCCCCCCTGAAAAAAAATTAAGTTCTAGGACATTATTTGAGAGCCAGTTTGAACTAGTAGTTAGGCACCAAGTTAAAAAGCAGGAGATCATGAATTTTTTAGCCCTGCCTTAGCCATGAAGGCCAACTGGATGACCTTGGGCCAGTCATTCTCTTTCAGTCCAACTCACCTCATAAGGTTATTGTTGTGGGGAAAATAGGAAAAAGCAGGAGTATTAGGTATGTTTATCTTGAGTTATACTAAAGGCAGAATGAAAAAATAAATATTTGAAGGCATTAAAGATGAAGATTATTAAAAGTAAAACAAAAGAATATAAATGTGGTTTATTTGACCAAGCTTAAAATAGATATTTTGTTGTTATTCTGGTAAACTCTATTGGACTTTTGCTGATCAGGACTGAATGATGAGGTTTAAAAATATGTTTATAGATAAGAGATAAGATATGTGAAGAAGGATTGTTTTATTTAAGAGAAGCTGATAAGTTACTTGTTTATACTTGTGTTGAAGGAAGAAGTCATTTCTGTATATATTTTTCTTTTTCTTTACTTTTCATGCTACTTGTAAGAAGACTTAAAGACAGAGGTCTCCAGTAGTTTAGATCTCTGGGAGATGAGGGAATAGCAATCTTTGTTCATACCATGATTGGCACCTTTGACGATACTTGGTTCACATACAGTACTTCCTTTTCAAATCATTTCAGACATTACTAAGAGCATCAGTCTGGATCTCAAATGACCATTAATGCAAATGTGCTGCCTTTTTCTGTAAATTGTTGATAATGTAGAGAAGAGTGCACTTTCTGATCCTTAAGATCTTTCTCAGTCTCAATTCTTCATCCCAATGCATTTTATCTATGGATTTGCTGATAATAAATCCATGAAACAAATGTATGCAGAAGCACAGTCCTGAATTTATTACTTCATTATGTTAAACTTCATTAGGGTTATTGAAGTGAAGCTAATATCTGAGGTGTGCCATATCAGGCAGCATTTTTGCCCTGCAGAAATAAAAATGAAGAGAGAATCGTTGAAGCATCTAAGTCCCCAATGGGCAGAACTGTTTCATTGTATGGAATAATGTTTCTTTGGTAAATGCATATTTAAGTGTATTTAAGATAAAGATTGTTTTCAGAGAGGGAAAACCCTGCTAAGAATGCACACATCTTGGAAAGCCATTTTCTTTATGGCACTCCTTTCCAAAGATTTTCACTTAGAACTCATGCCCATAAGAAGCCTCCTTATACTAACCCTGGCCATTAATTCCTCCATATTTTCTACTTCATACTTTCTATTCTTGATATTTTTCAGAATTATTGCAGAATATAATATAGATTGTGCCTAAAAAGGTTGGAACACAAAACACAAAATATGGGCTTAGAAAATAGTTTTTCCAAAAGGCAAAATAAAATAAAATAAAATAAAATAAAAATAAAAATGAATAAAAACAATCTTCTATAACAGAGATGGCTAACCTTTTTGCCATCGTGTGCCAAAAGCGCGGGGAGCATGATGGGTCACACGCATGCGTGCCTACATCCATAATTCTATGTGCCCCCCCCCCCGTGCTCCCCCCACTTTTAGCACGCAATGGCACAGAGCCTTTCTAGGAGCTGGGGAGGGCGAAAACGGCCTTCCCCACTCCCCCAGAGGCCCTCCAGAGGCCAGAAACTGTGTTTCCTGACTTCTGGTGGGCCCAGAGGCCCAAAAATCAGCTGGCTGGCACATGCATGTGTGCCAGAGCTAAGGTCGCGTGCCCACCGATATGGCTCCATGTGCCACTTGTGGCACCCGTGCCATAGGTTCGCCATCACGGTTCTATAACATATTTCCTATCATTCCCCTTGCAGGATTCTTCCATCTTTCCATTAATATTATATTTGGTGTTGAGTAGAGGCTTAATGCACTTAAAGTTACTGTTTATTAATTAGCTACTGCTGTAATTATTGTGGTTGTTGCCATTTTCAGGATTGTTGTGGCAGATTTGGGGTAGGTAACTCAAAATAGGTGTATTAAACCTATCAGAATCACATACTTTAGCTGTTTAAAAAAAGCAAAACACACCCTTCCCAAACCCCTATGAGGGCCACAATTTCTCCAGGGTTTAGATTCATGTGCATTATGGATTTCCCAGTACTATAATAGATCATTGTCTTAACTAAAGAGTTAATGGAATCCACTAATTTAGAAAAACATGAGGAAAGGAATGAGGAAAAGGTTAAAGGAAAGTGAAAGATGTACCAACCATTCTTCCCACAGTTAATATCTCAAATGCCACCTGAAACTTCCTTCATGTGGGAAAACAAATCAAGACAGTCTGTCCCTGGAATAACCACTGAGCCATGGGATTCTGATCATCTTCTTATATGTTAGAAGCCTTTTCTCCTCTTGAATTCAGCTGGTGAGACAGCAATGTCTTATCAAAGAGTAAGTGGGATTCTGCCTGCAGCTGCTGCTGTAACTTGGCTGCTCATTTTGTAAGCCATATTTGCCTCAGGAGGCAGAGGGGACAGTGGTGAGGACAGAAGAATAAGGCAAACAAGCATCCTTAGTTAACCTAGCAAGGATGATGATGATGCAGAAATAGCAGCATCTTCCTACATTCAAAGTGTTGAGTGGGATGAAGTGTGCCTTCAACCAGGAGATGTACAGCTGGGAAATTTCTTTCTCATCCTTTAATTCCCTAGCTATAGGTTATTTCTAATTGTTGGAAGAACCTGAATGGCAGCCACTATGGGGTTTTTTTGGGGGGGGGGGTCACTCACAAACAGCTGAAAGGGATTTTGTATTAACTATATTAAGGCAGTTTCTGGGCTGCCTATAGTAGGACACATTTAAGCTATAGTTGTCCTTTTTCTTTAGGACTGAACTACAGACACAATCAACATCTCTTTAAGAAAACAGTGTGTTTTTCTGGGTTTATACAGTAATCATGCAATCCCAGGAAAATCCCAGGATTAAGATTGATAATTTTTATTGTCATTTTCCTGTATACACAATGGTGCACATTAAAATGAAATTCCAATGCACTGCTCTTGAAAGAAAGAATGCACCAAACAATGCCACCAATCTAAGGATAACAACAATATAATAGCAGCATCCATAAATGCCAATTTATACAAAAATAACATCAAAACTCTGTCCATCCATCCAACCCTCCATCTATGCATATGCAGAGTCCATTTTGATTACATAGCTGAAAAAAAGAGTCTTGAGATACAATATGATACAAAGCTATTACAGAATCTAGTTGTCTGCTTAGGATACCACAAAGCTTTCTCCCAGAAGGCAACAATGAAAACTGGTCATGGAGAGGATGTGTAAAGTCCCTGACAAGACTGTGGACTCTGATCAAGCAGTGCTTATATGCCGAGATCTGGATAGAAAGAAGTGAACTTCCAATAAGCTTTTCCACTGTCTTTACCACTCTCTGCACAACCTTCCACTCCAAAGTGGTAGGTTGTAATCAAATGATAATACAATACAACAAATAAGAAACCATTGTGTGGTTTCTAACAATTAGAAGGGAGATTTATAGGAAATGGAAGATGAATGAAATCTCTAAGAAAATATATAACCAGGTAGCTAATATCTTCAGAGAGTGAAAAAGACTACCGGTAATATACAAATCGAAATTCGGCTTGCAAGGGAAAGGAAAAGCAACTAAAGTAGTTTTTAGCTGTTTGTAATAAGAAATGTAGGAAGAAATAGAGTGGGGTGAGCCTGATACATGGAGAAAATGATAAGTGCATAACAGTGACAAGGAGAAGACACAATTCCTTACAATTGATAAAATTCCCCAAAAGCAAAATGGTAATTTTAGAAGGAGCCAATGGGTTTCATGGGTACTTATAGTAGAAAGTCCCCAAAAAAGATAAAAAGTTTAAAGGACATATTATTAGACAAAGTGATAAAATTATGGCATTCTATAAAGGAAATAATAAGCCCCAAAATTTTACTGTTGGCTTCTCTTTCAATTACAGCAAGATAATTACAGCAAGAAAAATATAGTTACGTATATTTATGATTCATTCATATTTTATGAATAATCTAAAAAAGAGCAAGAATTCAGTGAATACTAAAATGTAGTATTGTTGATGTATCTGCAAATAACTGGAAGAATAAAATCAGATTTCAAGAAGGAAGGAGGGACATTATGGGGAAAAAAATCAGAATTTGAAATTTTCATGGAAACCCAATGCCACTTTTTAAGCAAACTTTTACTTAGATATAACCCAGAGACAGAACAAACAAAAAACTATCATAAGATGGATGCAAAATTTTAAAGAAATAGTTACAGTACAATAATGAGAATAATTATTGACTAAAATCTATAAAATAATTAAGTAAATCAACCAATCCCTGAAGATGAGGGCATGGAGTTACCATTCCCTTTCAATTCTAGATCTCATTGGGGTGAAAGGAGAGTAGAGCAAAGGCCTTCTGTGAGACTGCTCATACAGAAGGAGTAGACAGCCAGCGAAATATGAGTCAGCAGTGTGTAGTGGCAGCCAAAAAAGCCAATGCATTAACAGAGGAATACAATCAAGATCAACTGAAGTACCAATACCACTCTATAAAGCCTTAGTAAGACCACACCTAGAATACTGCATCCAGTTTCAGTCACCACACTATAAAAAAGATGTTGAGACTCTAGAAAAAGTGCAGAGAAGGGCAACCAGAATGATTAGAGGACTGGACACTAAAACATATGAAAAATGGTTACAGGAACTGGGCATGACTAGTCTAGTGAAGAGAAGGACCAGGGGAGACATGATAGCAGTGTTCCAATATTTCAGGGCTGCCACAGAGAGGAAAGAGTCAAGCTATTTTCCAAAGCACCTGAAGGCCAGACAAGGAATAATGGATGGAAACTGATCAAGGAGAGATTCCACCTAGAAATAAGGAGAAATTTTCTGACAGTGAGAACAATCAACCAATGGAACAGCTTGCCTTCAGAAGTTCTGGGAGCTTCATCACTGGAGGCTTTCAAGAAGAGATTGGACTGCCATTTGTCAGAAATGGTGTAGGGTCTACTGCTTGGGTTGGATTGGATGACCTACAAGATCCCTTCTAATTCTGTTAATCTAAATCTAACTTAACCTAACCTAACCTAACCTAACCTAACCTAACCTAACCTAACCTAATTTAATCTAACCTAATGAATAAGTAGACTAAGTGATTTCCTGCCCCTCTAAATGAGCTACACCAGGATTTGCTTCTATTAAAATGGAACACCAAACACAAGCTCTCCATTGACAACTATTACCCATGAACTCCCACTCCATGTGCCTTGATTCATGAACGTCACAACTCTGATTTTTTACCTAGGCCACGGTAAAGGGTGTCAAACTGGATCGCCTCATGTGACGTCATGTGACGTATTGCAACATTTTTTGCTTTTGAAGAGCTGGGGTGGGTGTGACCTGCATGTGATGCATCCGGCCCGTGGGCTGCCAGTTTGACACCCCTGACCTAGACCAACTGATGATTCTGCAACAAGCTCTGACCTTCAAACTCTACGTGCCTACTCTTCTGCATGCCATTTTAATTTGGAACTCTTGTAAGCCAAACTTGCTGAACTTTGGAGGAAACTTATCTCCTTACTGCAAGTGTGTGTGTGTTTGTAAGCCTCATTTAGTAAACAGAAAAAGCAATCTCTTTGTGTATTTGTCTCTCTGTTTGCCTTGGGACAGGACATACACAGCCACACAAAACATTCCACAATAAAAGACAATTCACTTTATTCTATGCTTTATCTAAATCAAGAATAGGACAATCAGCTTGCTTTCCCACATTTATATAATTTTCAGTGATTTACTAAAGAGCAAAATATCTGAGCAGACTCTCTTAGCATAAGGATATATTTTGTTCACTTTTATTTCTTGAACCCCTTGAATCAAAATTCCTTCAAACACAACCCCTGTTATATTAAACAAACAAATTCCCCTGTTGTTTTATGTCTTTGCTCTTTCCACTTTTTCATTTGGCTACAATAATAGCAATAATAACATTCTTCCAATATTCAGGCCCAGATGTAGTCTTCAGACACATATTTAATAACCACAGCATAAGCAAGCCTCATCCATATTTTAATACTTATTCACATGCTATATCGCATTTCCACCTACACCCATATCATTTTCCAATACTCTCACAACCTTTATGGCTTCCCAGTCATCATTTTCTTTTGAATGCCAATATTTATACCATTATTTTTACTTCCATTCTTTGACATGTTGCTACAATTCCCATGCAATTTTTAAAAATATTCCTCACTTCAATTTTATCCCAAAATATCTCATTTATTCTTAATTCCATTTATTTGACTGGAAATTCTCATTTAGCCTTTTTCACATGCTTCCAAACATTTTATTTTAATTTTCATTAAACATTTTCTGCATTTTTTTAGAGTTTCAATTTTATATTTCTTTCGGGTTTTGCTTAAATCCATTGCAACTGTTTTTTCTCTGTATGCCCACTATACCAGCTGTCACCAACTGGTGGTCCGTGGACCACTGGTGGTCCGTGAGAATATTTTGGTGGTCCGTAGAAAAAATATTTGCATTTTTTATATTGCACTAAATTAGGGGTCCTCAAAATACGGCCCTTGGGCTGGATATGTGCAATGAAGTTTCTGTTGCTGTGGAAGTCTCCTCCTTCAGAGTCTTTTTGTGTGGGTCAGAGGGGGGGAGAAATTCTGACTTGGGGTCTAATTCAGCCTCTTGGCTTTGGGCAAAGGCTGGAAGGAAATGCCGCTGGTGAAGAGCCAGAGGGCCTTGTTCCAGTGGGACTGCATCATGGCCTGGAACTGGCTGATCATCTCAGCCCGCTGAGCCTCCAGGTGCCGGTACCTGGCCTTGCACTCTTGCAGGTCTTCTCTTTGCTTGGAAAGCCTATGCTCATAGTCCTCAATGAGGTGCTTCTGCTGAGCCTCCTTCTTGGTCAGATCCAATTTGAACTGAGCCAGAGGTTTTGTCAACTCTTTCTCATGATGGCTGCTTAGCTCCAACAACTGCTTCCTATTGGGGCCCTAAGGAGCCCAGGTGGGCAGGCGATGAGTGGGTGGGAGGCGAGGGGCCAGTAGAGGCTGGTGAAGCACCCCTTGACATAAGTGACATCAAGTTATCCACGCCCATCCAGTCACATGACCACCTAGCTGCGCCCATCTAGCTGGTCATTAGGCAGATCATATTAGTGGTCTGTGGAATTTAAAATTATGAATTTAGTGGTCCCTGAGGTCCAAAAGGTTGGTGACCCCTGCACTATATTATAGGAGCCATGGTGGCACTTTACTTTACTTTTACTTTACTTTTATTTGATTTATATACCGCCCTACTCCCGAAGGACTCAGGGCGGTGAACAGCCAACAATAAAATACATAACATACACAGTGGTTAGAATGCAGTATTGCAGGGTAATTCTGCTGATCGTCAGGAATTCGATCCTCACCAGCTCAAGGTTGACTCAGCCTTCCATCCTTCCACGTTTAGTAAAATGAAGACCCAGATTGTTGACGGCAATATGTTGACTCTGTACACCTGAGAGGTCTATAGCTGTAAAGCACTATGAAATGATATATAAATCTAAGTGCTATTACTATATATTTCTTTTGTCCTCATTTTTTTTGCAGCAGTCATTCCTTTCTATGTACTTTATTTATTATCCACAGCCTCTTTCACTTCATCTTTTTAAAATACTTTCTATTAGCATAATTCAACACACTTCTCTGACTTTTGGTAGCATATTTTTATTCCTGTTTTAATAGCTTCCATAGCCTTTTTTCTATAATCCAATTTATATTCATTGTACTGGTCATTTAATCTATTTTTGAATGATTTTTCACACTGTATCTCCTTTTCTTGAAGTTATTTAACTTCAACTTCCTTCTATGACATTTTTTGCCAAGTTACATTTCACACCACCCAAAATTGTCTTTTCTACAGTTAGTATCTCATCCTTATATACTTCATTATGTTGTCAGACAACCCAATTGTTCTTCTAGATGTATTACTTAGCCATATATGTGCATTCTTCAACCACCCATTTTTTTAAAAAGCAATAATCATTCTTGCCTGATTGCCCAATCATTTTCTCTCTTATCTCTTTCTCACTCATTTATTCATGTCCTGTAACAGAATAACTCCATTCTCCATATTGCATTCATTCATGCTATACCACAATCTTCCTAAAATGCACCCCTAGTTCTTTCATTATTCACAGAATATAACAAGCAACTACCACAGCCTTCTTCCTTCTTACACACACACGGGGGGGGGGAGGGGAAAGATGAGAGAGAGAGATGAGAGAGAGAGAGATGAAAGAGAAGAGAGAGGGGGGAGAGAGGGAGGGAAGGAGAGAGAGAGAGAAGCAATACTTTCTGACAGGAATTTTAGCACTTTCATTCGTAACGAACGTAATGAAAGTTTTTTTCATTTCCATGCAACTATTCATCCCCTTCACTTCAGATTACCTTCATATAAATTGTGAAACATAAAGAAAGAAGAATACAATTAAACAGACAAAACATAAAAAAAGATTCATTTCATTTCATTAATTAATCTTTACTCTGTATAGTTTATTCCACTTGATTTCCGAGGTATAATCTAGAACAGCAACAAATAAACTAATGATATGTGCCTCCTATTATGGCTTTGGTGAGTTAAGGCCTTCATCAAATGCTTTTTAACTAGATACCGAAGGAGTAAACTAGATTCATACTTTTAGGCACACCCTATGTAACATTCCTTGTTAATGTTCAGGATTTGGTTAGTTTTTGTACATTTTGATAAGTATACTACAATTGTAACCAAATCCAAGTTTTACCTCAAGCACACTCAGGGTATTCTGTGCAAGTTATGATTTTTATTGTACAGGCCATCTTGCAAACTAACATACTGTTGGCAGTATCTTATCAACTATAATAAGTGGGATACTGTATATGATGTAAATACAGTATAGCATATGCTCAAGATACATATCATATCAATGCTTGCAATTCATGTGGATTAAATTATTTAGTGACTCATACTACATTGCAAAGTGTTTTCAAGTATAGATACATACTGTACATCTCCTCCTTCTCCACCCCTCCAAAATCTAGCCCTTTTTAAAATATTGCTACATTAATACACAAAAGATTGTCACAATAATGAATATTTTCTTAGCTATAAATTGAAGTTAAAGATCTTGGGATCATATGGGTAAGCAGATACAATGGTTCAAATAAATTTGCAGAACTTTGTTTTTTAAATATTTTTTTTCACACAGGCTACATTCTGATCATTGGTATATAGCAGTGACAACAAATTTTCATTCTAACTGAACAAGCTGTCATATATTGTGACAGCTGTTTCATTTCAATAGTCTATCCTATTCTTTTTTTTTTCAATTTCTTTTCATAACAGTGTCCATTTAGGTCTCTTGTATCTCTCATTGAATGCTTTCCCTTTTCTTTCATTGCCCTTCTCCCTCTTCAATAAATTATAAACACCCATAACTTCTCAGAGCTTTGTTTCTAAGTATGGCAAGGGAAATAGGATAGCTTTACACACCTGTTAATCTCTTAATCTGATAAAAACAACTCTGCATGCTGAGGGCCTTTTGGCAGGATTAAGACTGCAGAAACAGATTGATCACTCTTTAAAGAAGATCAGATTCTGGAACTTCAAATGTTTCTTTAATATTGGCCTTCAAAGTATATTACCCACCTACAAAAAAATAATGTTGGATAATGAAATCTCTGGAAGCTAGCAGAAGGCAGCAAAATATGACTCACCAGTTCATTGCTTTCAAACAGTCTGCTCGAGAACCTTCATGTTCCTCAAAAACTGATCAGATTTTAGCAAGAGAGTGGCTATATCTTGCTAATAATTATTGATCTACTTCTCTCCCCACTGCCAAATCCAGTTTTTAGGGGATCTACAGGATGACAAAGCTCAGACTAATGCCTTAGGACAGCGATGGCTAACGTTTTTGCCATCGCATCCCAGAAGGGGGGGGTTCGCACGCACGCGAGCCCACACCCATAATTCTATGCCCCCTGCCCCCGTGCATGTGCATGTGACCCCCTCCTCCCGCTTCTGGCCCGGTAAGCCCATTTTTCTGTCTCACCTGGCTCCAGATCCTCTCTATGAGTCTGGGGAGGGCGAAAAAGGCCTTCCCCAATCCCTCGGAGGCCCTCCGGGGGCCAGAAATGGTCCGTTTCCCAACTTCTGATTGGACAGAAAGTGATGTTTTTTGCTGTCCCCAGCTTCCAGAGACTCCTAGAGAGGCTCTGGAGGCTGGGAACAGCAAAAAACATTACTTCCTGTTCAACCGGAAGTTGGGAAACAGGCTGTTTCTGGCCTCCGGTGGGCCTCTGAAGGGGTAGGGAAGGCTGTTTTCACCTTCCCCAGACTCATAGAGAGGATCTGGAGCCAGGTGAGAAAGAAAAACGGGCCTTTCCCACCCACCCAACCCGGCCCTCCGGAGGCAGGAAACAGCCTGTTTCCCTACTTCTGTTGGGCCCAGAAGGCCTGAAAATCAGCTGGCCAACGCATGCATGCATGCTGGAGCTGCGCTTGCGAGCCCACTGATATGGCTACGCATGCCATAGGTTCGCCATCACGGCCTTAGGATAACCCCAAAAGCTTTTTTACAGACAATCACCTCCCCTCAGCTGGTCAGACACAACTCCCACTATTTTGATGTAAAAGAACATACAATCTGTAGCCTATATCTAAAACAGTCTCTTAAAAAAAAAAAAAACAAGAAGTCTGAACACAGTGGGGAAAATCCCCAAATTATTGGTTTTGTTCACATGCATTATGCAACTCTATCTATATTTCCTATTTCCCTAGCTTACTCTTTTTCAACCTTGGCAATTTTACAATGAGTGGGTATCAAATCTCAGAACTTCCCATTCAGCACTGAAGTTGAACGTCTTGGAGCCCTTGAGTTGAAGTCCATACATCTTAAAGTTGCCAAGATTGAAAAACACTGTTCTAGTTCTTTCTCCCTCAAATGTTCAGTGCAAAGCCCACAGTCATAAAACGATGACCTAGTTCTGCTCGCATCCAATATATTCAATAAGTATTTCACAGACCCCAGAATTCCTGCAATGTCACACTGAAAAAAAAAGATGACAGCCAGATTTCCTGAAAATGTACCATAACATTTTAATGTAAACGGAAAATATACAATCTGTAGCTTTTTTTATTTTTTTTTTATTTTCTATACTGTGTTTTTATTGCTAGAGTTGCTGTGAATGAGTAGGCTATCTAAATTTTGTAAATAGATAAGTAAACAAACAAACACACACATACACACACACACACACACACATGGCTAATAGTGACAAAATTACAGTAATTGCACAATGGAATATTTAGCTCATTGTAGAGCTCTGAAATATTTTTCAATTTGGTCAGATAAAATCTAAATATATTGCCCAACTTCAGGAACAGGGCTATTGCATTACTTCTGAAGAATCCGTAGACACTTTTCTAGAATGACAGATATCCAGAGAAGCTTCAGCACAAATTAATGTTCAGAGAATTTCCTCTGAAAACAAAATAGAGCTTCTCAAACTGCCAATTGTTGGCAAACGGAATACTTTAAAATATTTATAGGTACTTAGAAGATTCTAAGTTAAATTTATAAATTGTTCTATTTACATATTAGAGTTTTCTTTTTAATTAGAGTATTTGTAAGTATGTGACTACATCTATGAATATTTATGCACAATTTCCCTAATGTGTGCAAATTTGTGGCAGTTTTCCTAGCCTACATTTTTTTTGAGATGCAATATTCTACGTCAATCAATTAAATCTTTATTACAGTCATACACCAGCAAAACAAGGGTGGAAAAGCTAAAAAATATAAAATACACAAAATTAAAAAGCATTTCAAAAAAGTAAAAAGGGAGACAGCAGGGATGTATAACATTATTCTATGTTAACCTGAACCTTTACTGTTCTGTAATATAATACATCATGCTTAAAGTAACGAACTGTACAAATGATCTTTAAGTTTGATTCAGAAGCCATATGGAAGTATATGTCTCTAAAAATTTGAGTGCAGATTATTTGATGGACTACCTATGCTGTTGCAGATTTGATTGACTGCTGAGATCTCTGAAGACTCCCAAAGCCTAGAATTGCAGTGTCCTCTTTCGGTGGCTCCCAGATGGACTTGCTCTGTAATATTGCCTTAACTATATATTTTTTCCCTGAAATTTATACAATACAGGATATTTAAATGAATGGCTTTTGTTTTGTTTTCTTTCATCCTTTTACTGTATATAGTTTTTATACTGTATGTTTTTTCTTAATTTGTGTTTTTGTGTGTGTTTTTATATTTTATAAATCACTTCAAGATCTTTTTGTAGAGGAAATGAAATAAAAAAATATTCATAATAAGATTCATAAGATCAAATTTTTTTATCATTGCAAAACATGTCACAAATTCTAAAACTAAAACAGCTGATTGAGGTGTACAACTGAATCATGTGATAAATTCTGAAAACTGTTTATTCAGTATACTTTTGAACAGTAGGTTTCCTTAATATAAAAATAAAATAAAATAAAATCTGATGTTTGGGTTTATTTCCAAAGGTACGAAGACTATATGCAGCCATCATTCAAATGCATTTATCCATTCTCTATAATTTTCTGAAAAGTATCCTAGTTTAAGTGGATCATATAACTGGAAAGAATAAACTCAGAAATATTCTCCAATTCAATTCACAAGTTATCTCTATGAAAAGAAGCCATGAACTGAAGTTTGAACTGGACAGAGAAAAAACTTAGTGCAAAGTTTGATTTTTTTTTTTTTTTTTGAGAATCCTATGATATGCGGTACTGCAATGGTATGTGAGGAAGACCTTGAGAGACAGGGTGAAGAAATGTTACCTAAGGAACTGATGACAAGGGAGGGCATAGCCCGCAGCTGCTTAAGGGCAAGAGAAAGGATCAAAGGGACTTTTCCTGGCTTTTTAGGCTGTAAAAGACACAGCAGGACATTTATACATTCAGACTTTTAAGAATCTGTTAATGTCACCTTACAATAAAGTAGAATTAGCTCATCTACTCAGGTGCTTTCCAGGAGATCTGATAAGGAAGCACTAGTGTTTGCTATCTATTGGGGATTTAAGTGTTGCTTCCATATATTCTGAATTTATGCATTTTTAAATTAACTGGCTGTTAAAAAATCAATGGCTCCTATGAACTTTTTCCATAGGCAAACAAAAGTAGACAAACAATAAATATTACCTGATCTACTGGCATTTAAACAGCCTAATCTGCAAAATCTGAGTGATCAGTAGGAGGCAGAAGAAATATAGAAAAATCTAACTCCATCGACTAGCGGCAGTCCAAATTTTTGCAACTCAGACCTAACTTAAATGAAGCAGCCTTTAAAAGTAGCATCTACTTTGGAGGTTGGTTCAGGGCAAACTCTCTCAAGACAACTGAGCTTACACATTCAGTTGTAATACCATCAGGAAAGCATATTAATGACATCAGGAGTGAGAGAAGTGAACTTGGAACACACTAATACCCTGTTTCCCCCAAAATAAGACATCTCCTGATAATAAGCCCAATTGGGCATTTGAGTGCATGACAATAAGGCCAAGTGCTTATTTCAGGGTTCAAAAAAATATAAGACAGGGTCTTATTTTCAGGGAAACACAGCAGTGTTAGAAAACGTTTGCTAAAAATTGTGACTTACTATTTTTCTAGGTAAAGTTAGAGACTGGTGACAAATGTGACTATGGAAACAGACCTTTAAAATATTATTATTATTATTATTATTGTTGTTGTTGTTGTTAATAATTGAACATGAAACTCAGTCAACTGAACATTTAAAAATGTACTACAAATATCATTGACTGGTGCTGATGGTTGATTCGGATTGCTGCCAGCATCCTAGGTATCAACCAAGTAACTTCTTAAGATGTACAATGTTCCAAGTAGTGCAGTTTTTTGCAGTTCCGCTGGTGTTATTGCAGGAAGCTGTAATTTGTTGATGTATCTTATAAAATTATTGGACATGGTACCAAGTGCCCTGATGACAATGGGTATCACTGTTACATGTTTCATCTGTAGCCATGTAGTTTCAATGGCCAGGTCACAATATTTCATTATTTTTTCCAGTTCTTTTTCTTCGACTCTGGCATCTCCTAGTTCCGCGATGTCAATAAATTGTATGTTTCGGTTTTCGATAACTGTGATATCGGGCTAATTGTGATGATGAAGATGATGATGATGATGATGATGATGATCTCTTTTACTTATTAAACATGAAACTCAGTCAACCAAACACTCAAAAATGCATCACAAATACCATTGATGGGTGCTAATGGTTGATACGGGTTGCTGCTAGCGTCCTAGGTATCAACCAAGCACAGGAGTGGGCATGGCTTGGTGGGGGTGGCATGGCTTGGTGGGCGTGGCTTGGTGGGCATGGCAGGGGAAAATCTCCATTACCTCCCCACTCCAGGGGAAGGATAGTGTAAAATCTCCATTCCCACCCCAATCCAGGGGAAGATTACTTCAAAATCCCCATTTCCTCCTGATCATCTGGGACTTAGGAGGCAGAGAATAGATGGTGCAGGGCCAGTCAGAATTTTTACTACTGGTTCTCTGAACTACTCAAAATTTCTGCTGCCAGTTCTCCAGAACTGGTCAGAACCTGCTGAAACCTACCTCTGACCAAGTACCTTCTTAAGATGTACGATGTTCCAAGTAGCGTAGTTTTTTGCAGTTCTCCTGGTGTTATTGCAGGAACCTGCAATTTGTTGATGTAACTTATAAAATTCTTGGACATGGTATCAAGTGCCCCAATGATAATGGGTATCACTGTTATTTGTTTAATCCATAGCTGTGTAGTTTTGATGGCCAGGTTGCGATTTATGCTGGCCAGGTCGCAATTTATTATTATTATTATTATCTCTTTTATTCATTAAAAATGAAACTCAGTCAGCTGGACATTTAGAATGTATTATTATTATTATTATTATTATTATTATTATTATTATTATTTTATTATTATCTCTTTTATTCATTAAACATGAAACTCAGTCAATGTTTGTATTGTATGTTTTTATTTGGCTGTACACTGCCCTGAGTCCCCAGGGAGAAGGGCGGTATATAAATTCGAAATAAAATAAAAATAAATAAAATAAAATAAATAAACTGAACATTTAAAAATATGTCACAAATACAATTGACTGGTGCTAATGGTTGATACGGTGGTGGTGGTGGTGGTTGTTGTTATTATTATTTTGTTTAACAAGTAGGAAAACAGTATACTAAGCATTAAACAGCTGCCTAGAGTCTCTGTATCAGTGAGAAATTTAATAATTTTAAATTTAATAAATAAATAAAACAGATGCCTTGGACTTATAAATTAGTAACAGTTACTATCTGACTTAAAAGGTCCTCTGATGCCTGCAGCAATTGCAGAGTTGGACTTGGAGTTCCTGGATGTAATTTGTCGAGATTAAGATAAAGCACCTTTTAAACTCTGCCTTATGATCTAGAGATGGTGATGGGAAAGAAATATGGGGATCCCACAACTCTTGAGTACCTATAAAATATTGGGTCTGCTTCAGCATTTATCAATTTTTAACCATTCCTATAAGGCTTCAAGAAATCAATTATTTCCCAGTTTGCCAAGAGACTCAAAACTATGCTAGATAAACTAGAAATCAATTTTACTGCCCTGCTGCTGGGGGAGGGGCGAGGGGGCGGCCACACTGAAAATAATGGCTGTATTCTTTATTACTATTATATTGACATTTTTTCTTTCCTCGTATAAAATTAAAATTGTAAATTCAGATTCTTATTCACCATCCCTCCATTTTATTGTTCCTTACAGCTAAAGAAGAATAAAATAATAAAATATGTTTTTCTTCTCCTGAAAAAAGGTAAGCTAGTATAAAAAAAGTTATTAAATCTTTTTTCATCTTCTCCAAATATTGGAGAATATATGGAGGACATGTGAAGGACTCAACAATCCAAATGCTATGGTTCAGTTTATATTTTCTATCAAAGCAGTAGAAATGTCTTAACTACCGTATTTTTCGTGCGTAAGACGCACCAAGATTTTGAAGAGGAAAACAAGAAAAAAAATAGCTTTTGGCCTCCACACATCCAGTTTTTGCCCTCTCCGCCCCCCAGGAGCACTCTGAAGACTTCCCAAACCCTCTGCACATCCTGTTTTTGCAAAAAACGGGCCAATTTTTGGCGAAAAAGGGACGCACTGGGGGGGGGGACTTTCGGGAGGCCAAAAATGGCTATATTTGGTCTATAAGATGCACTGACATTTCCACTCTCTTTTAGGGGGGAAAAGGTGCATCTTATACTCTGAAAAGTATTGTAGTTTCCCTCCCAATCCAGCTGACTGACTCAACAATTGAAACAATCCAAATAATCATCTTGAAATAATATTTTAGCATTATTTTATTTAGAAGTAGAATAGCTTCAATATTTGGTGTCAGGAATAAACACTGGATGTTCTCAGAGGAATCTGGACACACACATCCTCCCCAGCAGTTTTACCAAGAGAATTTAATGGATAAAAACTAGATAAAGTGATTAATGATATAATGCTAGATAATGAGCCCCTCAGGTCAGATGGCTCTTAATGTGCTGCTGAAGAAGGGATGAGGATCTTTTAGACTAATAATAGTGTTTATGACATGGCTAAATTAAAGTTTTCAGGGCATTTAGTTGTTGTGAAAAAAATGAAACTGCAAAGACAGAATTACAGTGAGAATTGGAATGCAGAAACTGGAAAAGCTCAGCACAAGAATCACACATTGATACTTTAGGCATCAACATCTTGAAATTGATTGGAACTGATCAGTTTTCATCAGAGAATCATACAAGTAGTCCCTAATTACAATGGCAATTGGGACCTGGAGTGTGACCACTAAGTAATGTGGTCATTTAGTGTGATATGACCATATTGTTTAGGAATGTTCAAACCCCAAGATGTGTAGGTCATGAAGTGGGAAGTGGTGGGAATCTCAGGTAAGGAGCACAGAAGTTGGGAAGTGCTATGAATGGGGGAAGCCCTTAGAAGGCTGGTACAAACCAAGTGCGATTTGGGGGGTGCCAGGTATGGTTTTGTGAGGGTGAGGCTGTGTGCAAATTTAGGAAGAATAGATGGTGTGACATGAAGCTGACAGAACATACAAGCAAGATATGTGGTTTGTGGATGGAGATTGGAATCCTAAAGTTGAAAATAGTAATATTTGGACTATATGGATTAAGAAACAGAAATGAACCGGAAATCAACTTATACATCTCTGCCAATTTAATAATTTATTGTAAGAAATTTCTTCAAAAAATAAAATGATTCCTGTATACATGGGCATGATCAGGTGGAATATTTAAAAATCTATAGGTATAGGTGTTTATATCTACAAACAGGAGAAGCATGCAGGCAATATTAACAATCCATGGAATTGAAAGTTGGAGTTTGAAGAAGCAGGTTGGAAAGGTCATTAATACTATTGATTTTTGATGTTGTAGAAGATTCCTAAAAATAGCATGGTTTCCCCAGAAAACAAGTAAATGGATAATGGATAAAATGAACCCAGAGTTCTCACTCAAGGCACAAATAACCAGAATCAATGTAACACATTATGTGAAGACCTAGCTGTCTGGAGAAGTCTAAAATGTAGGGAAAGGAGGAAAGAAAAAGAAAAGATGATCAGCAGCAAGATTAATGGATTCTATTACATTTGCAATGGGGCTGCTATAGGGAGCCCTGAAGGGCCAGGCTAGGGACAGAAATAGACCTGGAGAAAGTCTATATTTGTGGTTTCTAAGAGCCGACACTGATCTGATGGCACAAAATCAATAAGAGTATCTAAATCCAGTCACAATATTGTATCTGATCCATTACAGTCTCATTAATGCTTCTTTCTGAATCTTCTTCCACTCATAAAACCAACCTACATCATAAAAAGCCAGAAAGAAAGAAGCACGGGCCCCAGGAATACCTAGTGGAATCTTTTCTGCTATTGTAAGATTTTGGCAATTTTCTATCCATATTCTCACAAAATGTTGGATTTTTTGTCCAAAATCAAAGTAGATGGGACTTAATCAGAGGCCGTGTGCTTTGTGTATGCAGAATGAATTTCCATATATTTTGTCTTTAGGACTTTTTTTATGTTCTGCATTTTATGAGCTATCAACTGAAAGAATATTTTACTAAATATAGTGGGAAGCACTTAGTCATTACAATGAATTGGAGATAATTAATAGTACCCATTACAGTCCATCTTTCGCCAAGTATCTAATGCATTAGCCATATCTGTATGAGATTTAGTTGGGATGTTTACTTATTGCACTATGTATCACACTGTGGTCAAATAAAGAAGCATCTTCAAATCGAAGCATTACAAGTTGCTTACTTGTAAACAAGAACATCCAATGAAAGGCAAAGAACCCCAAGAGAGTGGGTGTAACTGCACACTCAAATTCCTCCTTTTAAAAAGGAGTAAGGACTTTGATTATGCAATTGTGCCTGCTATCTTGACTTTTTGACACCTCCTCTCAGATACCCCTGCTTTGTAATGTTCTGTGGGTTACATTTTTATGGAGTTATTGAGTTATTTATTGGATTACTGAAGCATTCTTTAAGCCAGCATTCTCCTGTTCTTTTCAAACTTCAGTTTCCAGAATATGAGAGGTGATTAACCAATATATCCAGATGCAGATTAAATACTAGATTCCCACCTCAAACCCATTTTTTCAATGGCTGTTTGGCCATTCTATGCATATTGTGTTCTTCAGCAAAAGTAGCACAATTGTTTTCCACTATTTGACTTTAAATTCTTCACACTTTGCAAACAGATCTATACCACTGTTGGTCTTCATTAAGGAGAATCATTTGCCCATTGTTAATAATTCATATGCATGTATTTTCTACCAAGGGAGCTAGTAAATTGTTCTTCTACAAAGAGTGGGAAATCTGCTATCATTCACTGGATATCACACTGGATATCTGCTATCATCATCCCTTGACAAAAGTAGGATTTTAATAAGTAAATACTTCTGCAGATAATTCACTATTAAAAGGGATGAAGCATACATATTGTGACCATTAGCCAATATTTATTTATTTATTTATTTTTATTTTATTTTATGCAATTTGTATGCCGCCCTATCTCCGTAGACTCAGGGTGGCTCACAACAAACAAAAACAAACCCAATAAAACAAGAAATACATACAGAAAATACATAAATATATAATTTGAAACATATATTAAAACCCATTAAAATAATCAAACCCCCTCAGTCCAGGTTGGGCGATGTAAACAGCCATGTTTTTAATTCGCGGCGGAAGGTGCGAAGGTCAGGAGCCAACCGAAGCCCCCAGGGGAGTTGATTCCAAAGAGTGGGCGCACCCAGAGAGAAAGCTCTGCCCCTGGGGGCCACCAGCCAGCATAATAGCATGTGTCATATAAAATAAGTGATGATAAATTATACTTTTTCATATCAAGTGGCATGCTTCATGAGTGTTTTGTTTTTCTGTTGCACTATAGAAAATAAAAATATTATTCCCCTCCTCCTCTTTTGAATTCAGAAGCCTTTTGACAACGTTCCTTATGATCAAGAACTCTGATTTCAATTCTTATTTTCAGGGACACTTATATTTAGCTAAATGTATGTATAAAAATCATATGGGAGTTTAGTGGTTAGTATACAAAATCTGTATAGACACCTATATACCCAAATCCAGAGGCAGATTTTGTATTTCTGCCTTTCCATTATAAAAGGTCCTCATGCAACTGTAGGAACTCAGGTGTAAGATTCTGTTCTAGGGCCCTCTACTCTTCAATAGTTTTATTAATGATTTCATGACATGGTGAAGACTTTCAGGAAACATAAAAGTGGGTGGGTTAGCTAATATTCTAAAAGAAGACTAAATGTTAAAAAATGATCTTGCAGAAATGGCTGCAAGTAACACAATGAAATGTAACAGGGACAAATATATGGTCTTCATTTAAGAAGCAAAAATGAATAGGTATAAGATGGGGGATACTTGGCTTGATAATAATATTTATGAAGCAAAATTTGAAACAGTGTTTAATTGCAAATAAAATATTAGTCAGCACTGAGTGGTGTGATTTGGCTATAAAAATGACAAATGAAATGTTACTTTCCAGCAAGAGAATTCATAGAATTTAATAATTTTAGTTTATCTTGCTTTAGTTGGTTCCACAGAGAGAAGAGGAGAGGAGAGGAGAGGAGAGGAGAGGAGAGGAGAGGAGAGGAGAGAAGAGAAGAGGAGAGAAGAGAAGAGAAGAGAAGAGAAGAGAAGAGAAGAGAAGAGAAG
>WNWU01000018.1:16358006-16385679 GCA_012654045.1 Ptyas mucosa | reverse complement strand
AGATAGATAGATAGATAGATAGATAGATAGATAGATAGATAGATAGATAGATATAGATATAGATATAGATATAGATATAGATATAGATATAGATATAGATATATAGATATGTATGTGTGTATAGTATGTGTGTGTGTATATATATACATGTCATCTGAGAATGACATGTCCCACCATGCAGATTTAGACAGCACAAGAATAATGACATTAAAAAAATGCTACTTCAGCACTATGGACAGCATCTGTTCCTTCTGCCAGTGTATCCTTTGTGCATCTGGGTTTAAAGAGGGAACCCTCATTTTAACTGGCTTTAAAGGCTTTCTGCAAAATAAAACAAACAAAACTCATAACAGATAAAATATTGGGTTAGAAATTGATCTCATATATGTTCAATTTTTTTTTATTGCAGGAAGATTCAAAGGGGGAAAAAAACATAGGGAAAGCATTTACTCCTGGTATGCTATACCTCAAATCTGAAGTGATGGTCTGTCCCGCCACTTCATTTGCTTCATGTGAAGACCCAGCTTCTATGAGCCATGCCTGAAGCTAAAAGTATGGGTTGCATTACCTAGATTAGCTAGCAAAATGCCTGTTTCAATCTCCATCTTTCAGAAGACCTGGAGCAGAGAGGGTATCTGAATTATAGGAACAGTTTTTTAGTGAACTAAAGATTTCATTGAGCTCATTAGTTCAGCTAACAGTTCCCACTTGTTATGATGCCATGCAGCTAAGGGCAGTAGAAGCAGCAGGAGTCAGTGATGATTAACCAGGGTTGGCAGCAACGACTGCTATGCCAGTTATTGTCAATGGTAGGAACGGAACCAACTGGAAGGAGCTAGCTGTAGTACTGGAAGGGAAGACTCTCTTTCAGACCTAAGCATTCCATATCATTGCACAATTTTCAGATGAAGCCACTCTGCTCAAACAAGGCAAAGAGGAATGGGAATAAAACATCAGTCATACTTCCAGCTTTTTCTTGTTCCTTATGAACCACATTAATTTTTAAAGGACTCATTTTCAAGAAGTGGATAGGTAGCTTTGAGAATTGCTTTCTTTTTCTTTTTAAAATCTAGTTCCTAAGTATTTTGGATTGCACAATTGTTATGTCTGACCATCTTCCAAGGTTATCAGGGAGGGTTGTGTCATTAGACAGAGTATCTCAGGGAGCAACTGCTAAAGGACATGGAGTGACACTTTCGTTCCAAATATGATTCATGACTGATCTCTTGAAAAGAGAACATTTCTTCACTCTAGATGACTAGGCAAAAAACTTATTTTAAGCCTGACACAAACCCCACTTGGAAAAGGGGAAGAGGCCTGAGAAAGAGTTCCTTTTCCTGTGTTATTTCTTAGACTTGATATTTTTGTAGTAACTTGAGCATAAAATTCTCAAAAGTGTGAAAGAAGCAATGGTTGCCCCATTCAAGCTTCATTGTTCATATGAATGATTTGCTTTATGATAATGAACAATAATATATTGTGGAGTCCTTGGTGTTCTCTGAGCTTGGTTGTTTTCTTGCAGATTATGCAGGAAAGCAACCATGGTCAAAGAGCATCAAGGACGCCCACATTTCAACCCTGAGCTACAAATATTCTCTTCTACTGGTACATATGAAAGGACAGGCTATTTGCAAAATGGCCAGCACCTTTGTAGTGGCCTAGAGGTGGAGCTCTTGCCTCACAATCAGGAGGTTGTCAGTTCGATCCTAGGTAGAGGCAGATGTAGGGTCTCCTGCTTGGGCTCGGGTTGGACTCGATGACCTGCAAGGTCCCTTCCAACTCTGTTAATCTGTTAACTGGACTGCTGGTGACCTGTCCCTTAAAGACCCTCTCTAGCCAGCCCAGCAACTATCAAAGCTGAGCAGAAAGGCAGCTGAGGATGATGGTGTCTTTTGTATTCATTCACAGGAAGCTAAAACAGCTTGAAGCAGCCTAAAGCAAATAAAATAATCATTATAATAATAATAATTACAACAACAGCAAATCATGGCCATAAAATGCCTTCTTCAGCCATTGCAAGACTCTTACTATCTACGGGTCACCAGGTGGATCAAAACTCTGCATTTAAAGTTCTGCTGTGCCACAGGAGCTCTCGTTTCCTGCGGTTTGCTTAGGCATTGCGATTAACCATTTGAATCCTCCCTTGTGCGTGCAGAAAAGGCTTTATGTCAATCTACGCCTCCCATGGGTTTAAGGCTTGCCATTGGTTGCTTTCCTGCATACGTTTTAGGCTTAATTAATGTTCTTGCTAGATCTTATATTTGAGGCTGATTTTAACCATGTTATTGTAATTTAGGTACTGATGAGTCAATACAAAATGCTTGCATCTACCTCTGTTCATCTTTTGGTTGTAGTGTTTAAATTATTAAAAGGGTTTAATTGTTTTAAAATAATTACTGGTTTCCAGAAGTAGGACTCACAAAGAGAAGAAGTGGAGAAACAGCAATTGTAGTAGATTAGGATAGTAAACAGTGAGTACTAGCCTTTGAGAACTTGTGAGTGTGTTACCTAGAGGTCAGGTGGGGTTGTGTTGGCTCTCTGGGGTTTTGGAGCCTGCTGTACTGGGTATATGTAAAAGAACTTGTGATAGTACAATAATATATAATGGGTAGGTAAAAGATCTAGTGTACAGCAATGTACTTTTAGCATTGTTACCTCAATATGTCTCTTCATATATATCAGAGAAAGCACAGCTTGGAACCTTCAAATCTTACAAATATTTGATTCTGTCAATCTTGGAGATGAAGTCTTTGCTTCTTAGGTTTCAGAAAAGCATCCTGAGATTTACTTTGAGGCCCTTAAAGCAGACAGGAAGACAATGGTACTGTAATATTATCAACATCCCTTCAGCTATTGTCTTTCCTTTATTTTTATAGTTTTGAACAGTTTTTAAAAAATAATTGATTTAGGTAAATTCAATAAGTGTAGCTACTCCTCCAAAAAGGAAAAGAGTGCATTATAACTGCCAGCCATGTACTCATTAAAAATGGGAAGCTTGCTTTTCCTTTTAAAAGATAGACATGACAACCCTAACAAAACAACTCAAACATGGTCGAATAACCAGGAATTGAAAGGCATACTTTTATAAACACAAGGCTAAAAGGCCCCTCTCTCTGGATGGACAAACCTGTCTGCTTTGCTTTTTTTCATTTTTTCACTTTCTTTTTTAAATATAGGTTCCTCCAAATCAATGTATGACAAACCAAATAAAATCCTCACGTATCTCTATGTGAGATTGCCTGGAAAATTACTAGTGGTCCAGAGATCTGTGTTTAAAATTTTTTTCAGCAATGGTTAACAATAAAATGAACTAGATTTTTGGGGTTTTTTTTTAACCATCTAAGGAATTTTTGCTTCATACAGATATTTATCCCAAAAGTGCATTATACTGCATATACCATGTGGTGCAGACCCCTCTCACAACCTGAGCAACATGGTATATGCAGTACATTGCAGTGAGCAATGTGCAGTTCTGTACATTGGGGAAACAAAACAACCGCTTGATAAATGCATGGCATAACATAGGGGAACAAACCCATCAGGACTAGATTCAGCCATCCATCTGCATTTAAAAGACAAAGACTTCAAAAGACTTCTTTTGAAGACAGCAAAGTCTACATTTTGGACAGCGAGGACCGCTGGTTTGAAAGAGGGGTCAAAGAGGCCATCTATGTCAAAATTGAACATCCCTCTCTCAAGAGAGGGGGAGGGACATGACATCATTTCTACAACACAGTTCTTTCAGAAGTTCCAAGAAGGCTCCACACATTTGCTCTACTCAGGTGACCCTGAGGACACAGATAAACTTCCAGGTGGCCTTAACATTTTTTTGCTAAAAGAATGTAAATGATTAGCTGTCTGCAAGGAGTATAAATCCTTCCATTCCCCACCATCCAGTCAGAGCTGAAGAAGTTCTTGGATGAGAAGCAAAACATCTTCAAAGAAAAACAAGAAAGAAAGTCCAGTTGCTTCTTGAAAAAAGCACCTTTGGGACAACCATGACCTGGATGACTGAGAATCTCCATAGACACAGATGTTTATGTTTGTAACTCAGGGTTGAAATGAAGGGTCCATGGTGCTCTCTGAGCTTGGTTGTTTTCTTGCAGACTTTCTTTATTCAAACTAGTTGACATCATCAGTGCTAATAGGGAATGGGTTTGCTCTCAATTATATTAATGTTGGATGGGAGTGGTCTTGTTGGTTCTTTGGTTGGACTATTTAGCTTTTTTACATTTCCTTCATTGGGGTATTGATTGCTTCTTGCTGATTGTCTCTTGAATGGTATGTAGATGTTATTTATGTCTATGTGTCTGTTGATGGCTAATTTGTAAGAGTGCCAGGCTTCCAGGAATTCTCTAGCATGTTTGGACTTGGCTTGATCTAAGATGATCACTGTTTCCCTGTTGAAATTATGATTACGTCTGTCCATGTGTTGTGAAATTAAGGGGTTTTCATCATGTCTTCTGACATGAACACAGATTAGCAAATTGGCCATCAATAGGCACATAGATAAACAACCATATATTCCACTCTAAAGAGACAATGAAGAAGCCAAAAAAGGAATAGAAAGATCAGAACACTCACCAGCAATCAACACCCAGATAAGTAAAGATTAACATCAAAATTAACTTTAAACCAACAGTCAAGAAGCAAACCATATACCTCAATCATGGAAACATTTTTAAATGATAATGAACAGTGAATTCACTATACCTAAATAAACCGTTTCCATCAGATTTAACTTAAAATTGAAGATAAAGCTACTTTGGTAGAATTTACAGAAACATCTGAACAATGTTACAAGAAGGCAAAAAAGCTGTGATAAGACACATCCTATAACGCAATAAGAAACAAATATTTTCTTTTGTGCCAAGTTTACACTCCAAAATAATAATATATGGATACTATTTGCTGCCATTCATTGCTTCAGTCCCTGAGGACTGAGAAATAGAAAATGTGTCTTTATTAATTTATGTTTCCCATCATCTAATATTTTGATATGGTGTGTTGTATGTCTGTTTCATTTTGGGAAGCAGGATTCTCAGCTGAAACTTTTTGTTATAAATTTTAGTGGCATGGTTAAAAATTTATTTATTTTTTCTTAATCTGTCACTGTACACTTTTAGCTGAAAGAAATTGCTTAAATTATTTATCATGCAATAACAGCTGGGCCTTGCTGGCAAGACCATTTCTAAAAGCTTAACTCCCAAGTGCAGTTTCTGTTTAGATTTCTTAGGATCTATTCTTCTCCTCTCTGGTTTGCCATGTTATAGTGCTTTTGGGAATTCAGACCCAAGCAAATAGATTAAACTTTTCCATTTAGGAACGTTTTTGTATTTTTTCCAAGATCACATTTAATGGTAAAAGGTCATCCTTCAAGTTTTCTTCCTAGATTTAATATTCAGTATAGTTTGCAATGTCAACTCAGTAGAAAGGATGCAAGCATTTTGATAATACATACCATGTAATCCTAAATAAGATGTTTTATATCCCAGCCTCTAGATTTTATGGGAAAGAGGTAGTTGAGCAAGTTAATTTTTTTGGCAATTCAAGATGAGTCAAAAAGCTCATCTATGACTTACTCAGTCAACAAAGGTAAGTATTAATCCATTTATATTTCATTATCTTACAGCAGTTGAAAGATTATGACTGGTAATGCAAAGATACATTAGTTGGTATCTGCTAATAGAATGCAAAATAACTCATTCTACTGATATTAGGCCTGAAGAATATAAATACAGTCTCTGACTATGGATGATATACAAAATTGATATGAAATTATATTGGGGAAATTATATTATATTATATAACCTAGCAATTTCTAGCAATTGCTATGTTAAATCACAAGGTTTGGATAGTGAAATGTAGAAGGCAAAATTATGTACACAATTAAAAAAAATTTAAAAGCACAGACACATTAAAGTTTTTTGGTTATAGGGTAATGGATATGTGAAGTACAGTTTCACCTTCATGACTTGTTTAATTGTGTAACAGTTAGTCTACGTAATCACTATTTCCATGGATTTGAATGTGAATGTTTTCATTCATATAGTATATTTAACTATTAGTACAACACATTATGGCATTACAAAAGGCTAGGCAAATACATTCATGTTTTAAAACTATAGGAACCCCATGGAAGAAAGGAAGGAAGAGCAGGTATCACTTGAGGAAGATTTCATGATTCATAGTAAACACCAGAGAAAAGCATTTCCCCTTACTGTCTGTCAAGCATTTTAAAAACTGTCTGAGCAGGAAAGATTTAAAATAAAAGGTGAGTCACTCAAGAAGTACGAGATATTATTTTGAGTGAAACAGTGTATTGAATCTAATAGACTTCATTTGAACTTGGCTTTCTTTCCTTATTAACACTTTTCCGTAAGAGACTGTGAAACTGCCCAGTTCCTTCAGATGAAGTTAAACTAAAACAAAACAATTCATGTCTCTTTGAGAAGAAAGAAGAAACTTATTTTCTCTGTAAGGTGAACCTAAAATGTATAATAAAGCCAATAACTATAACCATATCACAGTTATATTTTTGGATTCCCTTTTTCATTATTACTCATATTATCAAGAAAAAAGGCTTAAATATATTGGAGGAAGATTTGGTTGACTCTCCTGTCAATGTTTAGGGTTGGGATTTAAAAATGAAGCACATGTTAAACTCCCTGTTCCCACATAAAACTCATTATATGTGATATCAATCTTTATCGGGGTATCATTTTTATATTTTTTAAAAAATCAACAATAGAGCTGGAAGAAGAAGAAAAGTCCTTAGACTTTTAGAATAACATAATGACTGGTGTTTTTTCTTCTTCTTAGATGTTTTTGGAAAAAGGAAGTCATGACTACTGGAACCAGATACTAAGAATAGTGCTGAAGAGAAGCAGTCAATGGCATGCATTCATCAGCATATTTAACATTTTGTATGGTGGGGGGGAAATCCATTGCAACATTTGCATATTTTGCTGCCTACAAAAGACAAGGGATCATTTTTTTCACTGTGTTAATTGAAATGATGGAGTGAAGTGGAGATTTTGTGGCAGTAAATAATAGCCACAACAGACAATGTAAGGATATGAGTAATATTCCATCAATATCATTCAAGATAAGACAAGAGTCTGACAACAGTTGATGAATACTTAAATAAACAAAATTTATTGAAGATTACTGATAAACAGAACAAACTATGAATAGACTTTATAACAATAATGAAAATCTTATAACTTTTCCAAAAGATGATTAATTCTATTTTTTAGAATGGGAAAATATTAGATATTTGTATAGATGCTAAGATAGCATTAATTACAAAAAAAGACTAAGATTTGATTTCACCAAAGGATTATTGTCCAACTTTATTACTGAACAATAACAATAAGATATTTAAAATGCTATTGGCCAAGTTGATGAAAATAATTTTACAGGACTTTATTCGTGCATATCAATGTGTGTTTTTATTTGAAGAACAGTAAAGAGATCATATTAGAAATGAACTGGACATTTTGGAATATTTAGAAGAACATAATGACTGGTGTTTTTTCTTCTTCTTAGATGTAGAAAAGGCATTTGACAATTTGAACTGGACTTTGCTATTTACAATTCTGGGAGACATGAACTTTGGAGTAATTGTTATTAAATGAGTGAAATTGGTTTATACCCCACAAAGACACAAAGAATTGTCAATGGATAATTAACAAAAATTTAACAAAAAGTGACAATACAAGGAGCTGTTTATCTCCATTTTTGTTCATTTTACCTCTAGAAGTATTAGATGAAAGAAATTCTGGGGTAAAGGTTAAGAAAGAAATATACAAATTAAGAATATTTGCAGTTTATTTGGTTTTAATTTTTGAAAATCCCTATGGAAGGAATAGATATATTAGTGGATAAATTAAAGGAATTTGCTGTTAGCTGGATTTAAAAATAATATTAAAAAAACTAATATATTCACAAAAATATGAAGATAGAAGATAAGAAAAACTGCATTAAAAACAATTTTCAAACTCAGAAAAACATAAAATGCTGTAACTAATTAGTATTATGACCAATATGAACTGTATGTTTTTCAAAATAATTGTGTTAACTATGGAATTAAGTTAATATAGACATTAAGTTGGGGGGAAATTACAGTTATTGTTGGAGAGAATATCTGTGACAAAAATGAATATTAATGCTGTTTTTGTTTCAAACACACTCTATTTTTTTACTACTGATATATCATTTAAGCAATGGAAGAAAGAGTTATCTAGCTTTATATGACAAGGGAAAAACCAAGAGTCAAATTTAAATTTCTTCAAGATGCAAAGAAATGAGGGGAATTTGTTGCTGTTGTTAGTTGCGAAGTCATGTCCAACCCATCACGACCCCATGGACAACTTTCCTCCAGGCCTTCCTGTCATCTACCATCCCCCAGAGACCATTTAAGCTCACACCGACTGCCTCAGTGACTCCATCCAGCCACCTCATTCTCTGCTGTCCCATTCTTCTTTTGCCCTCAATCGTTCCCAGCATTAGGCTCTTCTCCAGTCAGTCCTTCCTTCTTATTAAGGGGCCAAAATATGTCAGTTTCATCTTCAGGATCTGGCCTTCTAAACAAAAGTCAGGGTTGATTTCCTCTATGACTGATTGGTGTGATCGCCTTGCAGTCCAAGGGACTTGCTGGAGTCTTCTCTAGCACCATAGTTCAAAGGTCTCAATTTTTTAATGCTCAGCCTTTCTTATGGTCCAACTTTCACATCCATACATTACAACTGGGAAAACCATACGCACTTTTGTTGGCAAGGTGATGTCTCTGCTTTTTAATATGCTGTCTACCTTTGCCATAGCTTTCCTGCCCAGGAGCAAGTGTCTTTTAATTTCTTGGCTGTAGTCCCCATGTGCAGTGATCTTGGAGCCCAGGAAAATAAAACTACCTCCATTTCTTCCCCATCTAATTGCCAAGAATTGAGAGGGCCAGGAGCCATGATCTTAATTTTCTTAATGTTGAGTTTCAAGCCAACTTTTGCACTCTCCTTCTTCACTCGCATCAAGAGGCTCTTTAGTTCCTCTTCACTTTCTGCCATTAGAGTGGTATCATCTGCATATCTGAGGTTGTTGATATTTCTCCTAGCAATCTTAATTCCAACTTGTGATTCATCTAGCCCCACCTTTCTCATTATGTGCTCTGCATATAAGTTAAATAGGCAGGGTGAAAGTATGCAGCCTTGCTGAACTCCTTTCTCAATTTTGAACCAATCAGTGGTTCCATGTCCAGTTCTCACTGTTGCTTCTTGGCCCACATATAGGTTTCTCAAGAGACAAAAAAGATGGTCTGGTACTCCCATCTCTTTGAGAACTTGCCACAGTTTGTTGTGATCCATACAATCAAAGGCTTTAGCATAGTCAATGAAGCAGAAGTAGATGTTTTTCTGGAACTCTCTAGCTTTCTCCATGATCCAGCATATGTTGGCAATTTAATCTCTAGTTCCTCTGCCTCTTCAAAATCCTGCCTGCACTTCTGGGAGTTCTCGGTCCACACACTGGTGGAGTCTAGATTTTGAGCATAACTTTGCTAGCATGTGAAATGAGTGCAATGGTGCAGTAGTTTGAGCATTCTTTGGCATTGCCCTTCTTTGGAATTGGAATGTAAACTGACCTTTTCCAATCCTGTGGCCACTGTTGAGTTTTCCAAATTTGCTGGCATATTGAGTGTAGCACTTTTACTGTATCGCCTTTTAAGATTTTTGAATAGCTCAACTGGAATACAGTCACCTCCACTAGCTTGTTGTTGCTCAGACTTTCTAAGGCCCATTTGACTTTGCATTCCAGGATGTCTGGCTTGAGGTCAGTGGCCACCCCATTGTGGTTATCAGGGACATTAAGCTCCTTCTTGTATAGTTCTTCTGTGTAATTTTGCCACCTCTTCTTAATCTCTTCTGCCTCTGTTAGGTCCCAGCCATTCTGGTCCTTTATCATGCCCATCTTTGCATAAAACGTTCCCTTCATATCTCTAATTTTTTTGAAGAGATCTCTGGTTCCTCCCTATTCTATTGTTTTCTTCTATTTCTTTGCACTGTTCATTTAAGAATGCATTCTTATCTCTTCTAGCTATTCTCTGGAATTCTGCATTCAACTAGGTGTATCTTTCTCTTTCTCCCTTACCTTTCTCTTCCCTTCTTTCCTCAGCTATTTGTAAGGCTTCCTCGGGCAGCCATTTTGCTTTCTTGCTTTCTTTTTCTTTGGGATGGTTTTAGTTGCTACCTCTTGTACAATGTTGTGAACCTCCACTCCATCCAAGACTGTTTGCTATGACCATCATATTCTCTTGACAAAATTCTACCAGCCTGTGCCCTGCCTCATTTTGTACTCCAAGACCAAACTTGGCTGTTATTCCAATTATCTTTTGACTTCTTATTTTAGCATTCCAATCCCCCATGATGATAAGGACATCATTTTTTGATGTTAATTCTAGAAGGTGTTGTAGGTCTTCATAGGACCAGTGAACTTCAGCCTCTTCAGCACCAGTGGTTGGGGCATAGACTTGGACTACTGTGATGTAGAATGGTTTGCCTTGGATTCGAACTGAGATCATTCTGTCATTTTGGGAATTGTATCCCAGTATTGCTTTTCCTATTCTTTTATTGACTATGAAGGCTACTCCATTTCTCCTGAGGAATTCTTGCCTACAGTAGTATACTTGATGTTCATCTGAATAAAATTCACCCATTCCTGTCCATTTTAGTTTGCTGATTCCTAAGATGTCGATGTTCAGTCTTGTCATCTCTTGTTTGATCATATCCAGCTTGCCTTGATTCATGGATCTTAAATTCTAGGTTCCTATGGAGTATAGATCTTTAGAGCATCAGACTTTCCTTTCACCACCAGATACATCCACAGCTGAGCATTCTTTCAGCTTTGGTCCAGTCGCTTCACTTTCTGGCGCTACTAGTACTAGCCCTGTGCTCTTCCCCAGTAGCATATTGGACACCTTCCGACCTGAGGACTCATCTTCCAGCATCATATCTTTTTGCCTTTTGGTACTGTCCATGGGGTTTTCATTGCAAAGATATTGGAGTGAGTTGCCATTTCCTTCTCCAGTGGATCATGTTTTGTCAGAGCTCTCTGCAATGACCTGTCCACCTTGGGTGGCCCTGCATGGCATATCTCATAGCTTCATTGTGCTGTGCAAGCCCCTTTGCCATGACAAGGCAGTGATCCACGAAGAGAACTAGGATTGCCTAATATGAAACTAGGTAGCCTACTATTTGGTTCAGATAGAAGAAAGTATGTTAGTAGAAATAAGAGGATTTTAGATTAGAAGGGCATTACCTTAGATTTCGAAGGCATGGTGTTTTGTGATACAATAAGGTTAAGGTTAAAATGTTTTTTTTAAAAAAAAACATTATATTAATGGTTTCATGTTGACAATATGGAATAGATACAAATCAAGGTTTTGCCAGAAAACACCTTTGTGGATCTCAGCACAAGAATTTTTTTTATAAAAAAAGAAACATCAGGCAAAGCGGAATGATTGACATATTATGAGTTGTAAAAAAAAATACATTGAGAATGTAACATGAAGCCAAATGAAGGTTTTAGTTTTCAATGGTTCTCATATCTACAGATGACTGTTAAACTCCAACAGAACTTGTCAATAAATCACAGACCTTCTCACTCTACTGAGTCTGGCTTAACTCAGTTGCTATGCTAGGACATGGCTTCTCTAGACAAGAATACTTACTGCAGAAAAGAATGAAGCAAAATGAAACCATCAATTAGCTACTGCCAATTCAAGGATGAAGCCTGTCTCTTATAAACTCACAGCACTTCTCCTACTGCTATTTTTTTGTTCAGTATTATATAGTAGCCATGGTCAGGCAGTTGTTGCATATTTCCAAAGCTGCCATTTGAGCCTGGGAACTGTTGACTTCTATCTTAATTTACATACTGTTCATGCTATGTATTCATTTGTATTATTTGCATTTAATGGATCATCTGGTATTAAGTGGCTTAAGACTTATGCTCTTCATTTCTTGTGCTGTTGTTGGATTCGATGCCCAAGAGATTCTTACCTGCTTTGGGTCTGTGAGTCCAATAGCTCTGTTAATAGGTCAGAGAAACCCCATTTCATCATCCTGACACTGAGGGGTAATCAATTCAATGAATAGTTTATTTAATGTAATAAAAATAGACTAGATTAGAAATGAATTATGGTCTTAGACTTTATAGAATGAAACATATGCATTATGGGCCTTATTAGGTCATGACATGCTATCGCCACCATCAACCTGGAAAACAAACTATATGTTCTCCACGATGTTCCATAATGGTTATGATAACTAGCTTACTGATCTTCATGTAAATATTTGGTGAAAAATTTTGTGTAACAACAAGGTGGCAGGAGTTTTAATAAACATAAAACCATGGGTTGGAATAGTCTTGAAAAAACTATATACCAGTAACTACCTTTACAAATTAATTTCTCAAAGGGCTTTGCATGTAGGAAAATGATTGTGGGATGTAAAGTGTTAATTTGTGTCATTTCCAGTATTGGAAAATGGAACTCTTATTAAATTAGGACTTGTCAACCCAAAAAAGTCATATAATCATGAATTTTTAGAGATCCAACAGTCATACAGTGTTACTATCATATACCCGCATTTGTACATGTACATGAGAAAAAATCACTCATAAATAAATAATATACCTTAATTGCTTTTCAGTTGATGCATATAGTTGTTATATCAGACATAATATTAAAAAGGGGTATTCTGTCCAATGAGAAGGGGGAGGGAAGAATGCATTGTCACACTAAGGCTTGTATTTATGCAATTACAAACGTATTAAAATTCATATTTAAAGATAATTAAAAAGATTCCTTTATAAAATCAAAATGTTTGATGAAAATATTGATTTCATTTTGAATAAATGAAAAAAACGTGAAATCAGCACTGTTCTCAGTACAGTGATCTAAAATGGAGAGAAGATGTTTTTAAATGCAAATAACGGCAGACAAGAATACTGCTGTATAAGCTAAAGATGTCTAGTATTTTATTTAGTTCTAAATTGCTTTTCAACAAAAATGGGAGCAAGGTTGCATTATTCCCTTAAGTTCCAATCACAGTCAACCTAAAGGTCTTTCAGCTGCTCATTTTGTATTTATGCTCTCCATTTCTGCTAGCCCTGCACTATGCATCCTTGAGTATTTGTCTGTATTACATTTCATTTGTCACAAATACTGTTAGCCTAGTCAGGAGCAATTACACAAAATGATGCAATAAGGGAGGATGAGAACAATGCATCTTGGAATGCTACATTAGCAGAGACACAAGATATTTGCTCCCAACACAATAGTGGGCATTTGTCAGGCCTTTGATCTTTTGGTGTCTCTATTAGGATTAATATGTCTCAAGGAAGCTCAAGCATTGTGGCAATTAATCAAGGCTCCATAATTAAGGTAGCTTTGATTTAAGCAAGTTACTTTTAAAGCTCAGGAATCAATGGCATAGACAAAAGTACACCATCAGTAAAGTGTATGGTTTATTATTAAAAGCCTTCTGTAGACTTACTACAGACATTTCATGAAGGACTCCCATTACTACCACACCATAATCTAAACAGCAAATTTAGAAATCCATATTTCCAGCACCATAACATTATAATGATTCTTTTTTACTCCTCTCTCTTGCCTTTCCTATTTCTCTCATCTTTCTTTCTTGACAAATAGTAATATAATTTAACTTGTTGGGATAAATTGTGTATGAAACATGAAACAACCCCTTTGAACCCCTCTCTTCCCCTTTCTCCCTTCCCCTTTCCCCCTTCCCTTCTTCAAATTCCTTTCTCCTTTCCTTTCCTTTCCTTTCCTTTCCTTTCCTTTCCTTTCCTTTCCTTTCCTTATTGTTGGCAATTATTTTCCCAAGAATTAGAACTACATATAATAAAGCATACTAGCATGCTCCTACCTAGCCAAACTTGTCCATTTCCAGGGGAAAAAATGGGAACATTTGTTTAAGAACACAGGAAACTGCTACATACTACATTAGACCATTGGGCAACTATAACAGTATGAGGACAGTAAGAAGGAAAGGCCAGATAAAAGGCAGCTTAGCCAGCAGCAAGAATATGAGTGGGGTAAGAGTCTCAAAGGAAATCTTCAGGAGTTTCTTGGATTGTACAGGGGATGGGGAAGGAAGTACTTTCAGACTTGCGAGATTCTGTTAGTGTAACCTTACAAAAAAGTAGTGTTATCTCATCTGGTCATGTTTCCTATCCGGTCTACCTGGTAAGGTTGACAAAAGACCAATGTGTCCTCAGGTCCTTGTTTATAACCCCCAAATCCTTCTCTAAGTGAAATTTTTGAATATTAATGGGAAAATGAAGCCACATAGCCAATAAAATAAGTTAATATAATATGAAGATAGAGAACATCTCCTTCCCTTCCCCTCGCCCCCCAGAACAGACAATTTAAATCCTGGCTCCAATACATATGTGTGTGACCTGGCCCCACCTATGTTGCATCATGTTGGAATATTTTTTGGCTTATCCCCAAATGTTAAGTGCAGCTGCCAGCCATCAAAAGGTCATCTACCTCCTGATCAGACTGCTTTTACTGTTATCCTCAGGGAAAGAAGAAGATGGATGTACTAAGTTGGGGGATATTATGAGCTTCTCCCTAGACATGCATCAGCACAGCAGCAAGAAGCTGGCACCATACGCATCTGTTCCTCTTTTAGAGTGATCCTCTGTGGACCTTGTGGATATGCTTCCCCCAAGGCTTAAACTAAGCCATATAAATGAATCAGTGCGAGTAACTGAATGCAACTTTCACTTTTTGTTGAGTTGTAAAATAGACATAGCGCCTTTATTTCTTACCTGTCCTTTCTTTTTCTTTCTCTCTTCCTGCAAATTATATTGGTTGGTCTGGGCAACTTCAAATAAATCTACTCTGGAATTTTCCCCTTGCACTTTTCCTCCTCTTGGAATTTCTGGTAGGCTCAATATGTCAAGGTAAGGAAGGGCACATATTTATTTTGGTTGAGCAGCCAGTCTGAAGAGTTGTCTGCATATTACAGATCATACCTAAACATAAATACACAGTTTTCAGAGTAATATTGGGGTTGGGGAATTCATGTGTATGGCTTCCTCTACATTCATCTCATCCCATGAGAAAAAAAATGCATCAAATCGTATATGCAGGCACAAATATATTTGCCTCTATACTCACTAACAAATCTAACCCGTATAAATCAGGTATCCCATTGCTATCAATCTCACGCAAGTTTTTCTTCCCCATGCACAAAGCCTCCATATACATAAATGTTCTTGAACACTCAGGCTCTCAAATACAGTCACTTAACTCTTCTTAGTGACTATGGTTCAACTGAGTAGATACCTGTTGTCAGTTGGTATCCCACAGATTAGATGATTCACAAGATTGTGGAGCCAGCACCACCAGGTGGTCTCCATAGATTGTATGTGACCTAGATATCATCTAACTTTAGTTTATATAATGCATAATTATGTTGTGATGTATTGGTATGAACAGGGTTTTCCATTTGCTCTTTCAAACAATATGATTTATATAACTACACCAGCTGGTATAATGGCATAATGTAATGTGTTCTGAAATGATTGGAAATCAGTCACCTCAGCTGCACAGCTGCAATAGAACTATATATATTGACTTCATAGAGTTATTCAGGGGCTGCTCACCGTGGAAATCATTATCATGACCAAGCTGACTAGAGTCACTTGATAGTAAAATGGGCAGCCTATAAATTTAATAAATAAATAAAATCATACAAGGATCTCAGAATGTTCTCTTTCAACATTTCACCTACAGTACAATATCCCTCTATATAGAGGTAGTACAACATTAAACTTGAAGAGAAATGCAAGAACAGTTACTTAATCTGGGAAGGAAGAAGTAAAAAAGAAACTCAAGATAACTCCACTTTAATAGTATAAGTGGGGGAAGAGGGAAACTACATCAGGCTTTCAAGATTCTGTTATTATACTTTACTCTTATAGTCCTTGTGGCATCTGTCTTCTGATCTGGTCTACCTCAAAGGACTGACACTTTAAAATAACAAAGTTGTCTGTAATAGGAAGAAGTTCATACATTTCATTATATGCATATCTGGTTTCTATAAAATTCCCAATCCCCATAGATTGAGATTTAGGATTTCATAAGAATCGTTACTTAAAGAATCATAGAATTGGGGAGTTGAAAAGGGCTACTGAATCGTCTTGTCCAATATCAATTAAACCATCATTAAAGGTGTCTCTCTCTAGCCTTCTCTTAAAACTGTTAGACATGGAGAACTCACAAACCCTGTTAGGTAGCCTGCTCCACTGTTGTAGAATGGAAATCCTACCATAAGGAAGTTTTCATTTATATTTCAGTAAAATCCAGGAAGCTGCAAATTATATCTGTTAGTCCTAGTTGAAGTAAGAACTGAGTAACTACTGAATTCAATACTTCCCACTCCCCTTTTTTTATCCTCCTCAAAACATTTTGTATAATTTTTGGCATAGTCCAATACTTGCAGCATCCTGGAAATCAAAAATACGCAATTGGGGCCAACATTTTGCACCCAGATACATCCAATCAGCTTTGGATAAATAAAACTTTGCCCTAATTCATTATATTCAAGCCTCAGATCTGAATTAGAGCACAGTTATAGTTTCTACATTCATAATACAAATTATCTAAGCATACTTAGCTTGAGAAAAATACTGAAATACATATTTAAATATGAATTTGAACAAGATGTTTTTGCAAAACATTTGCAGAAACAGGATAGAATGGGCTTATGGCTAACCACATGTGAAAGTGACATGGATATGAAATAAGCAAATTCACCCATCCCTAGTTAATAATAATGTTACCCAAAACAAACATGTGCTTTGCATAATAAAGTATCAAAGCAGAAACTGAATCCTTAAGATTAAGGAAAAAAACAATTATAATGGCACCTTCGCTAGCTAAAAAATTCAACATTTCATTGAAAACTGCAGTAAATACATCAATGCATTTCATGCTGATGAGATGCACCATGCCATTTTCTTCACAGCTTGTAAAATGGAACAGATGGTAGTCTAGCATAACTGTGAGCTTCATAACGTCATTGCTTGTCAATAAGTTAATGCAATTTACAGCACAAGGGAAAATGGCAAATAGGAACGATACATTTGTGTCTCCTTGCACTCTGCTCTCCATATACTACCAAATCCCGACATAAAAGTTCTGAGAATAAGAGACTAAAACTCAGTTGGGTGGAATCCTTGCTGAATTAATTTGATTTTCGAATGGTGTTCCAAAAAAGATGGAAGGTCATTAGTTCTATGTCATGGGTCCCAAAGAAAATAGGTAGTAATACACAGGATGTAACTCTGCTGAAGAAGAATTACAGAAATAATGTAGGGATGAATAGATCACCTATGGGCTGCATGTTTTCCAGAAGGTGCACTTTCGTTTAAAATCCAGTTTTTAAAGGAATACTAGAATTGCAGGTCTTCACCATCTCCTCTTCTTTTTAAATGGCTTCCTCCTTGCATGAAGGACATGGCTTCTATGACCATCAGGGATAAAACAGCAAAGTGGAATGGAACAGAATGGAATGGAACAGTGGTGGGTTTCAATTTTTTTACTATTGGTTCTGTGGGTGTGGCTTGGTGGGTGTGGCATGGCTTGGTGGGCATGGCAAGAGAAGGATACTGTAAAATGTCCATTCCCACCCCAATCTAGGGAAAAGTTACTGCAAAATCCCCATTTCCTCCCAATCAGCTGGAACTTGGGAGGCACAGAATATATGGGGGCGGGGCCAGCCAGAATTTTTATTACCGGTTCTCTGAACTACTCAAAATTTCCACTCCCGGTTCTCCAGAACTGATCAGAACCTGCTGAAACCCACCTCTGGAATGAAAACTACTCCATCAGAGTGATTAGTGGATGGTTGCAAGAAGAGGAAAGGTGAATGCAAAGGGAGGATCAGAGATGGCATGGAAAAACTACAGAAGAGCACTGTGGGAGCAGAAATGAGAGAGTGGATCAGGAAAAAACAGTGATTGGTAAAAAAAAAAAATAGGCCAATACACGAGGGCAGCAACTCTGCCTCAAAAAGTGGCAGTTGTGCAACTGATAGCCAACACATCAGAGTTGAAAGCAGCTGAGTCAGGAAATCCAGCAGTATTACAACCAAAGCAAGAGAAACCAAAGGCAGAAGATCAATGACTATTACAGGCCCAACAGAGCCAGAAAGCTTGAACAGCAGCACCTGCCCAGGGAAGCCAGTAGGTGGCTAAGGTCAGTCCTAGCAAGTTGGCATTGGAATAAGGAAAAGGGCATCTTGAGGCCTTCCTGCATTTAATTTGCAAAAGGATTTTATTGAAAACTGTGTAAAAAGAGATTTAACCCCCAAAGAATTTCACCATATAATTTATAAGGAATTAAAAAGTATTAGTAATACATAAACATAAGTAAATGAACATAAAGAATAACTGTAGCTACTAGGTTATAAGAATCATTTACAGCATTCTAGATAATTTAATGGCAGAAATATTTGTAGAAACAATCATACCAAAATCTTGTTAAAACACTAATTTAAAAACACTAATTCTCTAGCCAAAACCTGTATACATTCTTTGTGATACTCCCAAAAGAACTCATAAAACCTAAGCTAGCATGTGAATAGAGACTTTGTATCAGGGGTGAAATCCAGCAGGTTTGACAAGTTCTGGAGAACTGGTAGCAGAAATTTTGAGCAGTTCGGAGAACCAGCAGCGGAAATTTTGAGTAGTTCAGAGAACCGGCAAATACCACCTATGGCTGGCCCCAGAGTGGGGTGGGAATGGAGATTTTGCAATATCCTTCCCCCAGGAGTGTGGAGGGAATGGGGATTTTGCAGTATCCTTCCCCTGGAGTGGGGTGGGAATGGAAATTTTTTGCAGTATTCTTTCCCTGCCATGCCCACCAAGCCACACCCACCAAACCACACCCACCCACAGAACTGGTAGTAAAAAAATTTGGATTTCACCACTGCTTTGTATGTACATGAAACAGAGAATGATATGGGTTATAGAATAAGCCAATGCTCTCAAATAGAAGAGTTACTTAGTTGTATTGGAGTTGAAACCTGAAAAGAGTTTATAGAAGAACATAAAAACTTATACAAGACCCTGTAAAATTGTTCCCCTGGCTTATCTAATCAAACAGTCTGTTGTCATAGTGGATAACTTACTGCACAAGAAGACCCACTGGTCTTCCAGCAGATGACCTTCAATGGTAATCTCACTGCCCTCAGGGCTAATAGCCATTGATCCCCATGACATCCATGAATTGGTCCATCCCATATCTTATGATAGCAAATTTGTCAAAGTTTGTTGCAGAAATTAAATCCAGAAAGCACAAACAGGCAGACTGATGCAGCAGGATTCATTAATTTCTTTATATACATAATAATACATGAAGTAAATTGACAATACCAATAGCAGATATATTCCAATGTAGCAGTTACAAGCAAAGCACAAGCAGAGTACAGCAGACAGATTAGTTTGCAGCTTCAGAGCTCAGACCTTAAGACAGAGCCCCACCCAGGCTTTTTCCAGTTTCAATTTCAATTCCAATTCACCAATCAGCTCGTATTGGCTGATTTAGTTGCTGTGCCGATTCATTGGCTGACCTTGTTACCATGTCTCCATTCAGTCCCTATTGGCTGATCTATTCCAGTCCATGAATATTCATACTCTGACAAAATTCCAAAGCTTAATTATATATTTTATAAAAATAGCTTTTGCTTGTCCACCATATCCATACCATGAGTAATTTTATAGACATCTTTCATTTATTTCCTTTTCTAGATGGAAAAATGCTAAATGTTGCAGCCTTTCTTTATAGGGAAACTGCTCCTGGCCATTTATCATCTTAGTTACTCTTCTCTAAACCTTCTCTAATTCCATTGCACCCTTTTGAAACAGCAGTGACTAAAATTTCATATAATATTCCAGATGGAATCACGCCATCGATTTATACAGGGCTATCATGATATTGGCTATTTTCAGTTATGGTTTCTGAAAAGCCAAGACACTGTTTATCTTTTTCTTTTTTTTACAATGGATGCATACTGTGACAACATCTTCATTGAATTGTTAATCATTACTTCAAGATCCTCACCAGTCGCTATTAGCTCTGATCACATTAGTTTGTATGAATAATTTGAATTTTTAGCAACAGTATGCATTGCTTTACACTTGCTCACCTTGAATATCTACTATTTTGATGGCCAATCCTTTACTGTATACTGGAGCTTTTTGCAGTATCTATTTTGCATTGTGTATGTGTGCTGGTAGCACCTAAATCAAAATAAATAAAGTTGGAATGTCTCATTAATTAAGTAGAAATAATCCAATACTGCATATAAAGCAGATCTGGGATAAGGAGAAGTTTAAGGACAGCTGCTCTTCTCCATCAACATTCATGTCAAAGAGAGTTCTGGCTTCTCAATAAACTTTTGTCACCTGGCCAATAGGAAGAAGGTTGTCTGGCAAGTATACTCTGAATGAGTGAGACAGTAAATATGAGATGTTTACATTGCTAAAATAAAGCTTTTAAAATCTATCTGTAGACTCCTGCAGTTCTTGGATGGTGTTCACTGACTTGTGGTGCCACATAAAAGATTTCTAATACTACAGCAGAAAGTAAGTCTCTTATTACAACAGATATATACAGTATATCTGGCAGGGAGAAGATGAGCATAAATGAATAAATGACTGTTGGCTGAATTTACCAGCCTTTTCCTGCCAGGTTTATGAGCATCCCAAAGAGTTCCCAGAAGACCTTGCAGACTCTCACATGGAAGGTTTGCCAAATAAGGCCTAAAGCAGGAATATGGAACTAGATCTCAGCCTTTGAAAATCATGAATGAGGCTCCTGGGTCACTCCTAAAATTACTACTGAATGTAGAAGACTGAAATTATTTATGTACAGACAGTCATTTTATCAATTATATTTAATATAATTGCAAATTAAATTGATATTTGATTTGATTCTTTCTAGTTCATGATTTTGTGGGATATTCTAGGGTGATCTCTCAATATATTGAAATTGTAATATGCTTATTTTAGACGTCATCCTACAATTGTTATGACTTAAAATGGTGGGCAATTCAGCCTTAAATTTTCATTAACGATATTCAGAGGGATCTCCAAGAATGACGGGGGGCATGTATAACTATTTTTTTTACATTGGCAAACTTCAGTCTCAGAAGATTATGGTATCGTGCTCTGGAAAGAGGTCCTAAAACAGCATCCAGTGTGACTAAAAAGGCCAATTTGAGAGTGGCAATCCCTTCCACACTGAGGGCAGATACATTCTGTCCCCTGCCCAGTGGCCAGATTTTGCTGGTTCTGGGACTGCCTCTTTGCCTCAGCCTGCCAAACAAGTGTCTCTTCGAATTGGAGAAGGCCATGCTGCATCTTTAGTCTCCAAGCTGAACGGTCATAGGTCAAGGTTTCCCAGTCATTAATGTCCATTCCCAAGGCCTTTAGATCCCTCTTGCAGATATCCTTATATCGCAGCTGTGGTCTATATAACTATGTATAACCGTAGTGTATAACTATCAGGATCACATATTGCTTATTCTAGTCTGTGGTAAACATTGATTTATTTATTCTATAGAGCTACCTATCTAATACAAGCAATTCTGAGCAGCTTAAAACACAAACCCACCAAACATTCCCCCACCATCCCCAGATGCCCAAGGATAAACATTGACTCCACTCATCCTCAACAGTAACAGAGCTCACTGACCCATCTGACCCAAGATACATGGAAAACAGTCAAGACTTCCATGCTTTGCAAAAGACTAATAAGGTTGGGGACATCTGAATCTCTGGGAGGATGCTGTTCCACAGGGATCCAAGTCTAACAAGATGTCATTGTTTAATAGAAAGAACCTGGAGTATGTCTTTTCTGTTATATCTGGTGAGGTGAACAGAACCAATAGGAAATGAAGATCAACTCACCAGGTCAGCATTTAAATGATTAGAATGTTCACTCAAAATTCTTCTAAAATGCCTGTTCAGAACATTCTTTTTTCAACAGCAAGTCAATCCAGAAAAAGATTCCCAAAGCAAGAAAACTGGATTGTAACAGTATTGCTGACACTGGAATATGAAAATGTGTGTTCACCCAAATACTTTCCTATTGCAAAGATAATGTCAAGTCTTGATTAACAGATGCATTGCACACATTCTGCATACATTTTCATAGATTAGAGCTCATTCTATCAAGTACCAAACTATGTCACTATTGGCATATGCAAAGAAAATAGTAGGCAGGTGGCCATAAAGGCCATGGAATACAAGAATGGATTATGAATTTCATCTCTGTGTGTGTGAGGGAGAGGGAGATCTTGAATAGTATTTGAGTTATTCTATCATTCTTGTTTTCTCTCAGTGGGTGTTTTTGCCTTCTGGTTCTTCTAGTATCCTGTTTTTACCAGCAACTAGGGGGAAGAAAATCTCTGGATGTTACAACCTGTTTGAAACATTCTCAGAATCAATTAGCAGGCTAAGATGGAAGTACATATTGGACCTTTTGTATCTCACATCTAATTCTGTAGCATTTCTCTGATTTGTAATTTAGAGGGCACAAAGAATATGTGTTCTCAGGAGTCACCTTTATGCGGTGTATTTCCTGTCCTTTGTGGAGCCTCACAGAAGCCAAGTCAGAAAGTTCAGGAAAATATTGGCACAAACCCATAGTAGATTCCATACAATAAGGGGCAACTGCAGAAAATATGCTTGAATCTCTCTCCTCCAAAAGGTGTTGCTTCTAATACTAGGCTATCTATAAAAAAAAGTAAGGCAGTTACTATCCATGTCCAGCTTGAGAAGAGATAGTCCCCAAAAGTTCACATTCATTTTATTTTTATTTCATTTATTTTGTCAAGTGCATATTAGATAATACATATAAGTATAAGCATGAATTGAATACGTAAAATGAGTACAAATAAAGGGAACATTAGGACAGGGACAGTAGGCACACTGATGCTCTTATGCACCAGCTTTACAAAAAACTTTACAAAAGTTTTTCTTCAGTTCTGAATACTGTTACATTTTTGAAGGAAGCAATAATCCATAAGCAACCACTTTTAAAATAAGGTTCCTGGGATATGGAGTTTTAATTTTATACTAGTAACGCTTTAATAGTGTTTATTGGCTGAAAACATACTTTTGTATATTTCCTTGGTGATATGAGCCCTAAGTAATTCCTCCCTCTCCCCCATTACCTGGCAACACTAACCGCCAAGTCTATGGGAAGAAAAGTGTTGAATGGAAACCCTTCCTTATAACATAATGCCCTAGATGACTTATATTACTGAATATATTTTATAGAGATCCACATATGGAGAACACATATTCTTCAGTTCTTCTAGTACAACTGGGATGCACTGAAGATGACTGGTCTACTTAACAGTCCAGTTCTTCTTCATCAAACAATGGGAATATGTGGGTACATAAATAACAAATTTCAGAAAAATATACAATAGGATAAAGTCCCTTTCCCCCCTCCCTCCTCCCCTTATTCCTGTCAGTTACACTGTATTACTCTGCTAAATACAGAAAATCAATCAAGCAAGGAACTTGATCTGTTGGTTCACATTACAAATTGTATATAACATGTTGGTCTATATATCAAACATGTTTGACATTAAAGAAAATTATAAATAGGCCACTACATTTTTAGTCAAAGAGAGAGATCTGTGTACTATAAAGCCTAACTAATTTATTGCTGTGTGAACCTCTGGAAGCAAAAATCCTATTTATCACATGTACTGGTTGAATACAGCTTGTCTCCTGGAGTCAGGCCTATTTGAAATACTCCATCTGTGACCAATTTCGTCCACTGCACAGATGAATGCTATATCATTATTATTAATTATTTCCATAATCATTACAGATCTTATCTTACTTACCTTTCCCTCCCTTTTGTAAAGCAGGATGGGTTGACAAATTAGACTGTGTCAGTTTCAAAAGCTACTGCATTGTCAAAGAATACAGAATCATTGATGCAAAAGCTGATTCCTATTAGCTTAGTTGGATTCTGGGAATGATTGTTAAAAGAGCTTTACCAGCAGGTAGATAAAATTTACTCTCCATTTTTGTAATCCATATTTTCTCTCCAGTATTGTGAATGCACATGCATAAAATGTATATTTTGAAGCAGCAAACATTATCCTTCAGACTTTATTGGTCAATATTTTGATTTTTAAGGATCGTTTCATATTCTTATGAAACTACAGTCTAAGGAAATATGGATGAAAAGTGTAATTATCACCATGTACAATTCAGGTCCTGTCAATGAACTACTATGAACTATGAACTACAGATATACAGTATCTTTCTGTAGCACCTGCCCTATGGAACATTCCCCTTCCAGAGATTAGGATGGTCCTGATCCTACTGGCCTTTCATAAGATTCTAAAGACCTGGTGTGAGGGACCTATGTCCTGGCTGTATTAACATTGTTTACTTGACTGCTATGGATTTTTATTTTTGCATTTAATTCTTGTATCTATGGTATAATATTTTATTATGTTTGTTATTTACTGTCCAGAGTCACTTGTGGAAGTGGGCAGCTTTACAAATTGATTAAATAAATAATTTGTAAAAATGGCAGAATTAACATCAAAATGAACATTTATATTATTGGAATCTTTGAACAGGCGCATTTTTCCTAAATACTGAGCGGTGGGGGGTCAAATGTAAGTCCACAGAGCATGTATTCCATAACCAGAGAGTCATGAAGACTTCCAGTCCCACTTATCAGATTGCCAAACTTGGGCAGGGGATATCTTCAAATGGACTTCTCCTGATGGGGTAAGTAACAGGGTAGGTTCATAACAGAGGAGGCCAAAGCCATGTAGGACTTTGAAGATTAAAACCAACATCTTAATTTTTGGCCAGCATGATGTGATCTCCATATCCTATTTGGCTGTCACCCTCTATACCTATTGCAATTTCCAGGCATTCTTCAAAGTTTGTCACATATACAGCACATTGTGGTACATAAAATGGATTGTAGTAAAGACATGGGCTGTTGTCAAGTCTAATCAATTTAAGAAGGGCTGCAATTGGTGCAGTAGCTATATTCAATCAACTGTCCTTGTGACAGTTAGCCAAATGACAACTTTGAAACTGCAGACATACTCTTACTTGTCCCCAGAACAAGGTTAATTTCAGTCCCTGATCACATTTCTCCTTACAAACAGGATAGGTGCTTTAATAGAGAATGGGTTGGCGATATCAGTAAAGACAGACTTTCTTGAAGATATCAACCATTGGTTTAGTACAAAGATATGAATGTCAACATAAATCTGGTCTTCATGTTTTCAGATATGGTGCCAATTATTTTTAATTTTTGTATACATCCCCTTGTCTAGGCAATTTTTTTAAAAAAAAAGTTCCCTCTGTACACTTTTATCTAACGTAAATTTCCAATATATTGTAAAATAAATTTCACTACATTTTACATACATTCTAATATCTGCCTTTCTGTCAAATGTCAACACTAATAGTGCCACTTTGTTTTCAACTTTCCTGAAATATTAGATTTTCCCACTGTTTTCTGACAGTTCGAACAATTAATCAATGGAATGACTTGCCTCTAGAAGTTGTGGATGCTCCAACACTGGAAGTTTTTAATAAGAGATTGGACAACCATTTGTCTGAAATGGTATAGGGTTTCCTGCTTGAGCAGGGGGTTGGACTAAAAGACCTTCCAAATCTTTTGCAAATAAATCTCTCCCTCCTCTCCCCCCCTCTGATTTTTTTTTTATTTTTTACTGGAAAACAATAAGCACAAGCTGGTTCTTTTACTGTCCTAATTTTAGTAGATTGGGCCAATTTACTCACAAAAAAAATCCATGATGATTTCTTTATGGTCTTATTTTACAGTTTTTAAACATGACATGTCACAGAAACAGGTAGAAAGAGGGTAACATGTATCCCAAATAAAAGCAGGAATTAATGTCAATTTTTATACGCCGATGAAAACAGATGGTAATTTAGAGGATTGGTTTAAGCTAATACAATGTAAGAGTTATGTAGTGTTCTAGATAATAGAGTTATATAATATAAATTAATTATCAACCATAATATTATAATTTATATAATTTTAGTGTTTACATTTAATCTACATTTGTAAATTATAATTGGTATGATTTAATTAACTTAGCTATATTGTATTTTACATTTATTTTGAACTGAATTTTTTTATTTCACCTGAGCTGTTTCACTTTTCTTTCCTTTTGATGAAAGGGGATATAGTTAGGAATGCATAAGAGGCATGGATATTTGGCTAATTAAAGGAAACTATAGACAGACTAAAATTGTTGTCCAGGACTTGATGATCTCTGATATGGAATATTTGGAATATGATGAGACAGAAATAATTACTTTATTTTCATTCATTGCAATCTATGTATATCTAATTATTCTAGGATTGGCTCAGTAGTGGGTTTCAAATTTTTTTACTACCGGTTCTGTGGGTGTGGCTTGGTGGGCATGGCAGGGGAAGGATACTGTAAAATCTCCATTCCCTCCCCAATCCAGGGAAAGGTTACTGCAAAATCCCCATTTCCTTCTGATCAGCTGGGACTCGGGAGGCAGAGAATAGATGGGGGCAGAGCCAGTCAGAATTTTTTACTACCGGTTCTCCAAACTACTCAAAATTTCCGCTACTGGTTCTCCAGAACTGGTCAGAACCTGCTGAAACCCACCTCTGGATTGGCCTTTGCTGCCCAGCCATTGTTCTGCTAGTGGACTCTCTTGAGGGTATTCAACATTAATACAATCAGCAGGTCATTGACTGCTATAAAGAAGCTACTGGGAGCTTTGTGTGCTCATTTTTCTTAAGATGAGATATTATTTAGAGGGGCATAAATTCCTAAGTAATGAGCAACATTGTGTGCTAAAACATGGATAGCCTGGTTTATCCAAAGCCTCCTCCTCCTCCCTTCCCACATTTTTCATGTTCAATGAATAGGCCAGACAGAATTGCTAGGTGCCTAAAATCAGGATGGAATGGTACATAATCCACTGATAATAGCACATGGCCTGTCATTATTTAAACACACAAAGTGAAGCTATAGTTTAACACATCTATAATGAGCAAGGCGTAGGTGTTTGTATGCTGAAACACTGTGGTGCTTAATATACAGGCAAGGATTTTACATTGCAGTTATTCACCAAGTATTTTCAACAATGCTGAGCTGAATAATTGAGTGTTAACATGTTCACCATCCAGTCTCAAAAGGAGAGGATGTTCTTGAACACCTTCAGCTGCAACAAACATAGACTTGTCACAGGATGGACAATGCTAAACACTTTCACAGGGGAACAAGCCAATCCAAGTATGTGCTCCAGCACCAGATAAACAGGCTATTCAGCAATGAAGTCTGCTGTGGGCAAGCAGTTAGATAAATTGGAATAAGATGGGAACAGAAACTTCTAGGAAATGTCACAAGATCTCTTTTGCTTTTCTTTTATCTCCTCAACATTGTTCCATTTTCACCATTTTGTACAATTCTAGGTAGAAACATCTAACTCAGTGTTTCTCAACCTTAGTAGCTTGAAGATGGGTGGACCTCAACTCCCAGAATCCCCCAGCAGCAGCGCTGGCTGGGGG
>WNWU01000018.1:16339197-16357606 GCA_012654045.1 Ptyas mucosa | reverse complement strand
CCCCCCCCCCCCAAGGAACATTAATTAGTTAGTGGTATATGGGAGACCATGAAGAAATCTCAGAATTTTAAACCCAGATTGGGAAGGGAAAAACAAAAGAACCCCAATGACAATCCATCATATAATACTGCCAAAACAACTCCATGTAGTCACCAGGAGTTCAACCTAATTAAAAGGAGACTTTACATTTACAGAATTCAGAGTGCTATATATTGTTCATGGTCTGCTGCTTCCATGGAACTGAATTTCATAAGATAGCACTCTGTATTCTCCTGGCACCTAGAAAGAGAGAAAACACAACTTATTTCATTCATTCATTCATTCATTCATTCATTCATTCATTCATTCAATCATTCATTCATTTTCTATGGCCACTTATCTCAACCAAATGACTGGGCAGTTTACAATGCTAAAACAATAAAACAGTTAAAAACAATCAAAACAACCCAAAAAACACAAGAATAGTAGCCAAGATAATTGACCAATTAACAGTAAAGCCAAGAGATGGAACCAGGTAGCCAGCCAAGTTTCTAAAGCCTTCTGAAAGGTCAACAGGGTTGAGGTTATTGTAACTGCCAAAGGGAGAAGATTCCACAAAGCAGGAGCTACAGCAGAGAAGGACCATTTTCTAGTGCTCACCAGCTGACATTCTTTGGCTAATGGAATCACCAACATGCCCAGTCTGAATTAGATGAGTAGAATTAGAAAAAGATGGGCCATTAGGTAACCCAATCCAAGCCATGTAGGGCTTTAAAGGTGACAACCAGCACCTTGAATTCTACTAAGAAACATACCAGTGTTCTTAATGAAGAGATCACAGCTTTCTGATCACACCCTTTTCAGTAATTTCCCAGCCCAGAAACACAAGTATAAACATTCACAATGACATTCATCACAAGGATATATCTTTGTGCTATATTTCTTATGAATAGAATCCAGAAATTTTAGTATCTTGCTTAGAAAAAAGCTAGCCTCTGTGACTCTTTGCCTATAAACTCTTGACTCCGTTGGAGGCACTTATACATGGCATTTTTCCAAGTAAATTGCAGAGCGATACAAAGCCAAGCTTTCGAGGTTTTCTAGAGTTAAATGGGCTAATGCAGTAATACGATATTACACAATAAAAAATAGCAGCACTGGCCTTTCTTATCAGGGCAGCTAACTGGCACACTGAAAAGCTAGCAGTTAATCAACATCCAGAACTCTGCTTCATGGTGTAATAGGGAGCACTCCAACCTGCTTGGCTTCATCCCAAACAAAAACAAATATGCTAGCTGATAAATGTCACCCCAAAGTCTCTCTATGCAAGGTCGTATATGTGTGTGTGTGTGTCTTCTCTGATGCAGGTGGTTTTATCACTTGCTCCCAAAGATTTTAAGAGCACCTTAAATGTAAAAATATAAAAGTCATAATTTCAGCAAAAGTAAAGAATATTCCTGCCAAGAATAAGACAGTTTGTTCCATTTTTCGAGCTTATCAGAGATTCTTAGAGGAAGATTCAGATGGTTAGCTTATTAAAAGTTTGGCTTTCTTTGTTTCCTTGCAGAATACTTTACAATAGATCATTCTGCTCAAGATACCTTTTCACAGGGTTACACTAACTGCATTACCATATTGGGCCTACTGTTAAATCCAGTCAGTTGTGGGGTTAGGGCAGATTGCCTCTGTGTTAAACTAACCTCCATGATCGGTCATGTCACCATGCAAACATGAATAAGGGTGCTAAAAGAGGATAAACATCTCTTCCTGCTCTTTACACAATGGCAAATGCCTGGCATTTATTTTTCTGTGGGTGGGAGTAGTTGTCATGGAGCATTTTGCAATGGCTGAGCTCGCTTTAAAAATGGTTCCTCCCTATTTGGAACAAAAAAGCACAAAGGAGGGCATGGATGGGGTGTTAAGTTCAGGGAAAGCAGCAGTGAAAAAAACAGTAGGAGTCAGGCACCCAAATTAAATGTTCTAAAATTTATAAGCATAAATTACGGAGGAGAATAAAGAAGGAATGTAAATAGCATGAACTCATAACTCATGTAAAGCATCATATACATAATATCAAGCATCTGGTATATTTTACAGTTTTAAGACTGTAGGCTATTTTCAATGCTTCTTCTCCTATAAGTTCATGCCTTGTTTGACTGGGATATCCCTATCATCCACTACTGATGCCTTGGGATGAGTATTTACCTTGAGTCAGCTGTATTATGAGAAATAAACTTGCTATACAGATACTCCTCTCTTAATGACTATTTGATTAGCAACTGTTGGAAGTTATGACAGTACTGAAAAAAGTGAGTTATAACCAGTTCTTATACTTACAATGCTCATAGTATTCTGTGATCACATAATTATGGCTTTTCCAGCTGGTTTCCAATAAGCAAAACAATGGGGTTTGTAGTCATATGATATCTCACTTAACCACTGCATGTGATTTGTTTAACAACTGCAACCTGAACTGCTGAAACCACCATCACTAAGCAAGGCAGTGATTTGATGTTTTGCTTAATGACCACTTTGTTTAGTGACAGAGTTACCAGTGGCAATTAGGGTTGTTAAGTAAAGACTATCTTCATTTGTGTGCCTAAAAAGGAGAAATCTTTGCATTACATGTGATTTATTCTCATATCTATTTCATGATGATGTCTGGTGTATCTACAGCATCTTACATCCATCTTCTGCACCTGAAGATTTATTTCAGTATTGCTACAAGATAGATTTTGTATGTTTGTCTTATATTCACCTTTGAACAGAGATTGCCATTTCTCCTTGAGGAGCAAATCTTCATTTTTATTAATTTCTTTGATAAAAAGGGAGGGGGGAACTAGCATCTCTCAAGCCTCTTTGTGACATCCTGCTAGAGCTCCTTCCAGCTTCATAGAGGATTTTTGGTGGTATAACTTGCTGAAAATTGGTGGCACCATTTTATGCATCTGGGAAGTATAAAATACTTGAAACATCTGTATACCATAACCCAGTGATACCTGAACTTTTTGAGGCAGTGATATATTTTGAATTTTCAGAATATATTTTGATATTTTTGGAATATGGTTGTTGGGGAGGGCTTTCTATTAACAAAATGGCTGCTGTGTGATGACACATCCAGTTAAAAAATACCAGTTTACCATAACTTTTCTTGCCAAACTGTATAGTCTCCACTTTTGCAGTATATTCCTTATTACTTTAATCTTTGTCTCTAGGTCTGTCTCTTTGTCCTGGTGGGACTACTTCTAAATAAACCTCTGGGTTGCAGTTGTCAGCAGTTTTATTTTCTAAGAAATTTGAATTTTGGGATGTAAAAAGTCCATTGGGAGTAGATGAGCCTAAGAATAAGCTGTAATAAAAACATGTAAACTAATTAAAGTTGATGCTCTAAGCAGAGACTTTTGCAACATGCTTGCTTCTATTTGCTTCAATTAACAATATCCTTAAGTGTAAAAGAGCACATGGAGCCAGGAGTCTAGCATGTACCAAGTGAGATATCTATGGCTATACTGCAGTGTCCCTGATTATCACATTGGGGACCCAACAAACCAAAATAATCCCAAACTTCCCAAAATTGTTTGGGAAAAAACCCAAAATCTCAGTTGGTCCTATCAAGGAGAATGTTGTGATATGTCCTGAGCACTTTCGAATAAACTCAGACAAAATTGATCATATGGTCTCCAGTCATAAAAGGGTCTTTTTCTCCTTCACTTGCCCATTTTGCATAATTGCCCCATCATGGGGGATTCAAGAGACCTGCCATTGGAGATTCATTGAGTTGGGGTGAGAAACCTCTTGAACTTTCTTAGAACACTTATCTACAAATTTGCGGACAGATTTGAGACAACCTGCTTCAGCACCAAACATGGACAAATGGACAGAATGATGTATCCATCTAGAGCAGACTGGATTCTTATCTAAGACTAGATAAGACAACTAGGATCCTGTGTTAAGGGGTTTAGTAACATGGATACTACAAATCTCATGTATTATTTAATTTCATTCCTTATCTTCATAATCCTTTTCAGCCATATTAATTGGAATTTCAAACCAGGAGCCTGGAATTTCTGAACTAATCTTATAATATTTCATGTATTATCTTGTACTCTATACTTTTCCATCCTCTGGTAGTAAATGGACATTTTTGCTAAGTTAACTCAATGAAATTATCACACTCACACATAACTAAAATCTGATGAAAACAGATATATTTGCTAGCCATGTATCTGGAAATATACCTGAAATCTTTCACCAAAATGTCAAGGATAAAACTGAATGTTTTTAATATACTCTGGGAATCAGGATAGAAGAGCAAGATCTAAACAGATGGTTTATACTGACCAAATGTTGTTTGCCTGGTTGGCTCTTGCTGAAATTCCCAAGGTTTTAATTTCTTCATCTCTCTGTCTCTTGCTCTTTCATAATCCATTTGCATAGATAAACAATTATATTTTAGTTTATGTGTTATTTTATTTTATTTTTAAAGCATGGCATAACGAGCAAGTTGTGCCTGTATGCAATTGTGTATGGTTTGGCAATGTGTGTGATACTCATGTATATGTATCTGTGTGAACGTGTGAGAAAGAATATATATGTTCCAAAATGTGATTCAATTGAAAGAATATAAAAAAATAGAGGGGTAAATTAGAAGAGTCTAAATAACAGATCCTGAACTTCCTCCAGCGTTATGCTTAATTAAAGTAAGATTAGGTCATGATGATAGAAGTAAGCATACATGGCAAGCTCTTTACTATGCTCCTTGAAGATCTTCACCCAATCAGTGAAAGACAATGCAAATACACTGGGTTGAATATATCTATATTCTTATCCATCTTTAAGGATATTGGTTCTTTTCTATCCATCCTTACAACCACCACTGATTGGATCTTCCTACATCCAATCTTGACACTGTTTCTTAACTTTGGGCAATTTTCAGATATGTAGACATAAATTCCCAGAATTTCTCAGCCATCCATGCTGGCAATGGAATTCTGAGAGTTGACGTCCATACATGTTAGAGTTGATAAAATTGACAAATGCTATTTTAACAATTATGCTACGTTAGCTTCCCTAAAACAAGGTTATAATGTTAGGTTGGAATGATTTCCTTAGCAAATAATTCTGGTTTTGCCCAAGAAAGTAATTCCCATTTTCTTTTCACCTATTCCATAATGTAGATAAATTTGGCAGTTAATTGGTTGTTTGGTGGTGCATCAGTTTAAATAGAATTAAATCTAATTTGGTCATAATTAGCAGAGGTCTGTGAAGGAAGGGAAGAAAGATTTCTTTTCTCATGAGAAATATATTTGCATGCCATTAAACAAGCAGTTTAACTCATACTATTCCAGTCTAAATAAGTTTATTGTTCAAAGCTAAAAGGATTTATTTAAGTTACATTAAAATGTAAATGAAGAGGGGGGTTTGTTGTTAACAGATGTTACAGGAAATTATGAGGAAGGATGAAATAGTATGGAATAGAAGATTTAAAAAAGCATTTTTCAGCTGCCCTAACTGATTCCTGATTTTTAGTAATCACATCTTCCAGAAGAAGATTCCCTAGCTTTCTGCTCCTTGAAGAGAATACTGGCTCTCTTTTGATCTAACTGGTGAGCTGCTTTAAAGATGGGCTAAATGACAACCTCTACCATGCCTGCATCACCCATGGGGCACCAAATCGTCTTCATGACTGGTACGACCTGGCAGAAGATGCCAAAATCAATCAAACGAGGAACCAGTACTGGTCCAGCTGAGTCTGGAAGAGATTCCCTCCCGAGAGGAAGCAAGAGCCCTTCAAATCACAAGCAGCAGTGCTGCACTCAACTGCCTGTTTCAAGTGTGGAAAAGAAGGCCACTGGGCTGCCGAATGCCAATCAAAGATGCCAACCAAGAAAAGTGATCATTCACTGGCAGGAAAGCCGACCAAGTCTACCCCATGTGCCAAGGTCACTGCTCTGAAAAGCAGCGAGGTCATAGAGTTCCACCCGTCCTCAAAATCCAGAGGGGGAACTCCGACCCCATCCATGGGGGGCTCTGACCAACTTGACAGTGATCTGGAGGATGACCCCTTGGTGGAACTCTCTTTCTCCTGGGGGGCAGCATGTCAGGTCCCCATAGATCCCTATCAGGATCCTGGCATTTTTGCTGGGAGGACCTGGATGCCAATTTACAACCTTTCCTTGTTCCTCATCTTTCTTTCACTTTGATGTACTTTCCTGGGAACGGCAGAGGGGAAGGAATAGATCTTAACAGTTTAGTACTGTTATCTGTATCTCATTTATTAATTCACTATGGTCATCTTCTTATTTGTCAGCACATTGCCCAGTTTTCAGTGGCTGAATCCAGGAAATTCAAAAATCACTAAGTGACCAATATTATTTAGGAACTATGGTGGCACAGTGGTTAGAATGCAGTATTGCAGGCTAACTCTGCACACAGTCTGGAATTCAATCCTGACTGGATAAAGGTTCACTCAGCCTTCCATCCTTCCAAGGTTGGTAAAATGAGGACCCAGATTGTTGTGGGCAATATACTGACACTGTAAACCACTCAGAAAGTGATGTAAAACACTATAGAGCAGTATATAAGTCTAAATGCTATTGCCATTGCTAGTATTTTCCCTGCTGCTTAAGCAATAATGTAGCAGGTTGATGACAATTTCAGTGTAAGAATTGCATACTTTGGCATTGTTTGTGAATTCTTTATTTTAATCTAAGATGTTACCGATCACAGAAATAACATGAAATGAGCACAATGGAATCTAAAAACTTTAACCTTTGGCCTGATAATTGCAATTTAAGCTGCAACCTGTGAGGCAAGGTATTTCCAAGTCATGAAGCCTTCGAAATGAAATGTCCCTGTGACTTCCCTTTCAAACAGTCAATGATTTTCAAGAGAAAAAAGCATGCTATATATTTGACAATCAGCATTTCCTTTAGGCCCAAAGCAGAACTAGTAACATTGTATTTGGTGAGGTTTTGATTGGAACAGTGCTATGAATGTCATATAGGTTTAAACTGTGTAGGTGAGTTAAGTAAAAGGACAAATGCATATTTTGTTTGCTGTAGGTGGTAAGACTGCAACAACATTAATTAAGAATGACTGTCTTTATATGCGATTAATAACATTCATGTAGTTCACTGGGGCAGGAAATGTCAGCTCTTGGATTTGGAGAACATAGTGAAGACACAACAGAATGTCTGGTCTCATTTCATATTCAAGGAAGGAACATTTTCCAAAGCTATGTCATGAATGAATTTGCTTTAAAAAGGTGACACTTTTCATAGTATTATAACCTTCTCCCTTATATTTCCCCTTTCTTTGTCACTATAATAAGCAAAGAAGCTAAGCCACTTTTAATAAAAAAAGAACCTTGATGAAAAGAAATGGATGTGGGACAACAAAATAAATTAATTAATGTATTTTCAATTTAATCACATATGTCAGAAAAGAGTGAGAAGAGAATCTTTAGCAACTTTCATTTATTGTTGAAAAGTCTGTTCTAAAAATTAAAATCTGCACTGAATAATCTGTTGAACACCATCCATGCAATTTAAGTCTCTAAGGTTTCTAAATTAATTATGACCAGATGAACCAGGAAGGTGGTGGTGCAAAGGATAGCTTTCCATTCAGGAAAGAAAACAATTCAAATAAACTCCAGTCTTCTGGGAACCACATGAAGGAGATTTTAGTATGGAAAAAGGAGATACCATAATAAATTGTGCTAAACCAATTGGCTCATCTCTGTTTCTCTCCCTTTTGTATCTTTTAGACAAATACTATCTTTCAATGTTGCCATCCAATTATAATTGTTAATACTCTACAATGAGAAATATTGAACACACGGAGAATGAGCAATTACTTTACATTCAATTAAATCAGTTCATGTTACTGTTTTAGAGCCATCTATTTTATGGATCGTGGCTTTAATGTCATCCAAAGGCCAAATTTCTTTTTCTTCTCCACCTTTTATACTTTTAAAAACTAACTTGATCTTTTTTTAAATAACAGAATAACAGAATTGGAAGGGACAGAATAACAGATTAATAGAGTTTGAAGGGACCTTGGAGGTCTTCTAATCCAACCCGCTGCTCAAAGCGGGAAATGCTATATCATTTCAGACAAATAAATACTAATTTTACTACATTTTATGAAGCATACACATAAAAAAACAGCATAAACAAGCAAAAGATAAAGAGTAAGAAGAGAACAAGAAGAGAAATGCAAAAAGGTATAGAGAAAAAGAGAGAAAAATAAAACTATATAAAAAGAATGACTTCTGACTTCATCCAAGGATATAAGGAACACTTATATTCTACTCTTTAAGACTGCAATAAAATGTCCTTTCCCCCCAAAAAAGAAAAAACCCTCCCTTTTTATGATCCTGTCTCTTAATTTGGAGTAGATTTAGGGCAACTCGATGGAGCTAGCATTTACTGGCTGGATACCCTTCCTGATGCCATGTGAAGTTTACAGCAGATATTTTTCCTTTGTGTCCTAGTAGAGAGAAACATCTGCCACTACCTAGGATTGAACTCCCAACTTTCCGAGTGGGAGATGAGTGTCTTCTCCACTATGCCACCACGCCTAAATAAATTGTCTAAAATAAAGAAGAAGAAGAAAAAGGGGGGCAGGGATCTTTTTTTCTTTTTAAATTTTAACAATCGTCACATCCATATGTCAAAATGTGATTTTTCTTCATCGCCTGCAAAAGTCCACAAAGGGCTTCCAATTATAAATGAATTTGTTCAGTGATTTTTCTCTCACAAGGGCCATTAACATAAGCATTATTGCTAATTCTGTCATCGTTATTAACCTTTCTTATGGGTGTTGTAGGATCTTTCCAATGTTGAGCAGTGAGGATATAGAAGTCATGCTGCTATCATATATAACAATAAAACACCATTTGATTTTTCTAATGCTTTATCCATAAACCCTAACAAAAAAATTCTGCTCTGAATTGTACATTAGTTTTCAAGATGTTTTGAATTACTAATTTTAATAATTACTAATTTTCATCCAATATTCATCCCCACCACTCTTGAGTACAAGGGTCTGTTCCACAAGAAGACCCCAATTCCAGCATTTTATCACCAACTCCCTGAATAGTGAGAGCAGAAAAGCCTCAGAGCAAATAATTGGTGAATTCTAAAATGGCAGTTACTCCATACTTCAGATTCAATAGTCAACTGTTAGTCCAGCTATCCACTTTGTTGTGCCACAGTTGAATGCTTTGAGCACAAGCTTGGTTGCTGCTGTCCCTACTGCACCGTATTTTCCAGGAGTCTCCAAAACCTGAATTTAGAGAACCTGAACCTGAACTTAGAGAAAAGGAGCCTGAGTGGCGTAGCAGGCTAATGCCTCCTACTAAGGAGCCTGAGTGGCGTAGCAGGCTAATGCCTCCTACTAAGGCAGCATTTAACATCCACCTGTCTGCAATTACTATAAGTTCGAATCTCACCAGGTTCAAGGTTGACTCAGCCTTCCATCCTTTCTAAGGTAGGTGAAATGAGGACCCAGATTGTGGGGGCAATAAGCTGACTTTGTATAAAATATACAAAAGTATGAAGGCTATTGCTTAATGCATTGTAAGCTGCCCTGAGTCTCCGGAGAAGGGCGGCATATAAATACATTTTTTTTTTTAAAAAAGGCCAAACATCACCAAACATCTGATCAGTCGTGCAGTGAAACCTTCTAGTCTAGTGTTGGCTGTGCTATTTCTCTGATTATTCTGGATTTTTAAAAAACCACTCAGTTTACACACCCATTTGGCCCTGGGCTTAATCTGAGCTGCCAGATAATTCTGCAAGAGGAGTGGGGAACCTACTTTCCTTTTCATTTTCCCCATCTTTATTTTAATTCAAAGAAATTGCAAGATGGTCTGGTAGCACTTTGCTAAGTCTGGTTTCCTTCTAAGAACATAACCAGTTTTTATACCTGCAGACCAACTCTCTGTCACTTTAATCCAATAACAAGAGACACTTAAAAAGCTGAAAACAAAGGGAAAAAAATGGACCCTTAAAGTTTCAGATTTTTCCTGTTGAAAGACTCCTTTGGTCCCAGGGCAGCTATACAAGTCTATTTCTTTGGTAGTTAGACTCAAATTGGAAAAGTACACACTTAGAAAAGATTAGCATGACAAGGATGTTTCTGGGAGACAGCTAACTTGTGCGTATGTTTCCTTGGATTTTGACTGCAATACTGTTTTTAACCAGAACATTTTATCTGGTATCATTAGAAATTGTAAATTTTACAAACACTTTCATAATTTTCTTTCTTTTTCTTCTATTTATCATTCAAAGTTTTATGTTCTGCTTAAGGTGCCAAAATAGCAAACAAGAAACATCACCTGACAACATCAGCAATTTTATTTCAAAATAAAACTATAGTCTTTAAAGGTTTCAGCAAAAATTATAGTATACAGTAGTTATTCATGGGCTAAGATTTCAGCAGCCCCTGAACTACATCAAGAAAGCTATATTGTAAATTTTATAGAGATCTTATAAACTCTCCAAGTTTATATCCTTCAGATATCATGATGGATTTTATGTTCTATATCTTTCATAAAGTAAAGATCCTAAAATAATATTGACTATATCTGACTTTGCAGGGAAATACTGGTATGATGAAGGAATTGAAATCATGCATGATTATGAGCCCTGGACAGAGATATTTTTCTGCCTCTCTTACAATTTAGAACTTCAGATCATTCATTAAAATTAAACCTTAAAAGATTGAGAACCCATTTATATAGAGGCAGACAATGTAACAAGAGCTACCACACTGGCAATATGAGCTTCCTGAATGTCCTGGTTACCTAGTGTGGTAACAAATGCTGGACTAGATGGGCCATTGGCCTGATGTAGCTCTTGCTACATTCTCTGTCAGAAGGGAAGAGAACACACCTATCCTCATATATACTCAAGCTCTATAATTCAAGAATAAAGTAACTAGTTGGATAATGTTCTGAAAAAATGCAGAGGTTTCTCAAAGTAGAAACCAATATACATCACAAACTGCCATTGAAAATAAGGAACATAAGATAAGAAATAACTGGATGAAAAATGGCAGACAACTTTCTTGTCACTTATGCTGATCTTCTGTCAATCATGTACCCGTGTCTAGAAGCAAATCTGTCAAAATGTGTAAAGCAACTTCTTCCTTTGTTCTGGTATGAATGTAATTATGCAATTTTCAAGGAATTTGGAATAGAGCAAGCACTTAGGTAAGAAGTGGCCAAATTGGAAATTCTGTGCTACAGAATTAAGTTATTTCCAAGAGGTGGCCTAGTACATGTAAATTATAAATCAGTAATTTCAGAAATATCTGTGCAGTTTCGCATAATGGCGGTGCAGTGGATAGAATGCAGTACTGCAGGCTACTTCTCCTGACTGCTGGCTATCTGCAGTTTGGCAGTTCAATTCTCACCAGCTCAAGGTTGACTCAGCCTTCCATACTTCCGAGGTCAGTAAAATGAGGACCCAAATTGCTGGGGGCAATATGCTGACTCTGTAAACCATTTAGAGAAGCCTATAAAGCACTGTGAAGCAGTATATAAGTCTATGTGCTATTGCTATTACTATTTTTTTAAAAAAATTGATTTATATGCCGTCCTTCTCCGGAGACTCAGGGCGGCTTACAGTGCATTAAGCAATAGCCTTCATACTTTTGTATATTTATACAAAGTCAGCTTATTGCCCCCACAAACTGGGTCCTCATTTAACCTACCTTAGAAAGGATGGAAGGCTGAGTCAACCTTGAGCCTGGTGAGATTCGAACTTACAGTAATTGCAGACAGCTGGTTTAAATCACTATGCTTTTAGTCTGCTGAGCTAAACCAGGCTCCTATTGCTATAATTCAACTATTGCTATAATTCAATCACTTGTGGATAACCACATACTTTTTCATTGTGCTTTGTGAATACTTTCGTAGAATCTCAAATTATAATGCCAGAAAATGCATTAATATAAGTATCAGAAGAGATTGTTGAATGTTGTAAAACATTTTCCCATTATATATGCTATCATTGCTCAAAGTTCAAATTGGGTCTGTGGTGACATTATTTGGAACCACCAGTTACATAATAATTGGTCTAATTAATCTAGTCTGGGATTCATACAATATACTGGAGCAAGATCTAGCAGCTTGTAATGATAGAATGAGGAGCCTGATACTATGTTTCATATAAAGAAATAAAGAGAGGTTCTATGGCCTTACCGTAGGATTTGATAGTCATATAAACAATGAAGTTAGCAATCCATAGGAAATCTAGATTTTTGCTTATTAGAAAGCACAACTAGAAGTGATACAGTTTATCATTGATACAGTTTATCATTGCAGCCCCCATACCAGTTATGTTGGACAGAGAAACAAAATTCACTTTTATCTTCGTAGATTCCTATGTACAAGATTCTATGCATTTAAGAAGATTGAAAAGTTTAACTTCCAGAAATGTGTAGAAATGATTAAAAGTTTAGAATATCGGATCTGGGGCAAAGGCCATGTTTAGCCTGGAGAGAAGATGACTAAGCAGACATACTTTGGTCTTTGAAAGCAGATGCTAAAAAAGGTCAGACAGCAATTCTTCTCCATTGTCAAAAAGAGAGAGAAATCATGCAAGAGATATGGATTTCAAATGCCAGGAATGCTGAGTTACATTGGCATGTCTCCTACAGACTGGCAAAAATCAGATGTCCTCCTCAGGTGACCAAATGCCAAGATAGTTTTGAGGGAGCTTAAAGAGAGAGAGAAAGAATAGAAAGCTCTGAAGCCTAGTAAAGAGTTCATTAAAAAGAGATTACTAGACTGGAACCCCATCAATGTAAAATTATGGTCTAGAAAGGATACAACATTAAATCTTAGTTTAATGTTTTATCAATGAACCACCTCAATTTTTTGTTTTAATACTTTCCCATTTAATACTTTCCCATTTCCTAGCAAATGGCAGAGAGTGAGCCAGAAAGTATCATTTCCTGGGTTAACAGGAATGCAGCTACAATCAGGAACAGCAACTACAAACTAGTCATAATTAGAAGACCTAGTTTTATTTTGATTTGTTTCAGAAAGCAATAACGTTTAAGTAGAATTTGTGTAATTTGGCCATAAAAGCTTGATACTTTTAATGATTTTTTCACTATAGGCTAGAAGAAAAAAGAGTTTTATGAGTCTCACTTATGCTCAAATGAAAAACAGTGATACAACATGGAATTGGCAATGTTTTGGTGGCTGAGAACACACTACAAATTTTCTGAGAAGACAATGATGTTAAGTTCAGTTGGGATGCAGAAAGTACATGTATAGGACCAGGAGTTCATTTTCCTTTCTCTGAGGTTTGTAATCTGTATGTATATGTGTTAAAACATACTATGGATTTTATTACAACTATAATATATGACCCACCTCTAGGCAACATGTGCGGCACATAAATCCAATAAATAAAATTTTCATACACATTTGTCTGCTGTTTAATAGTAAAATAACATAGACTTTTGAGTTGACCTTAAGTCATGAGCTCTAATCCAATTACTAACCTTTTAAAAAAAATTTAGCCAATATCAGCTAAACTCCTGATACACGTATGAGCAACTGTCTACATAAGTGTAGATGTGATCCACCTCTACCATTTATATTATTTGGGAGTGAAAAAGGAATTTAAAAGTAGTTATACATCTAATAACTTTCCACAATATTAATCATTGGGTAAATAACAATCTGAATGCATATATTTTCAACATGTATAAATATTAACACTCCCCCACCCCATCAGTGATTCTTGGCTATTCAATATTTCCCAGAGGATTAAACAATAAGGAAGAAACAAGAGAGAATGTAAAAAATACCTTGCTGCCCACCTTTACATTTTGCATTAGGTCATGTGTAGAACTGTAATGCAAATAAGATAATTTACATAATGTCATAATTAGTATACTGAAAAACTAGATTTTTACATAAACATAATGAATATTTTCCTTCCATATCTTAGTGTGTGTTTGTGTGTGTGTGTGTATTCATTCATTCTGACAAGGCTGTAACCCCTAAAGCAGTTCTTCTGCTATAACTTCTTAGGCATCAAAGAATTAGTTGACAATATTATATGTGAGTATGTGCACATTTATATATGTTGCAATTTTGCAACCTGTTATTTAGTGAAATTCAATGCCATTAAAAATTAGAAGTGCCATATTGTACTTTGAGTGGTTCCAAGTGACGCAGAATATATCGCAAAGGACCATCTGCTGTGTAGATTCAGTGGCTGACCACCCAACCACCCAAATTATGAGGTTAATTGAAAAAATTAACTTACTTTTCTCTCTACAGTATTCATACGAAATTGCTAAGAAATGAAGCTGACATTATATTTTTATTTTTACTTATAATTGGTTTGTGTTCTCAGCCACCAAAAAGTTGTATATCTTTTATTTGAAAATGCTGTGATAGAGATCATTCTTGTTGGTATTCTGCTTTTTTTATTCATAGGGCACTCAGTGCAGCTATATAAAAGAAAGCACATGGCCTTAAAATGCCATAAAACTAGCTCAACTTTAAGAGACCTGGATAAAGAGGAAAGTCTTCATCCATTTCCTAATAATGGAAAGAATGGGGGATAAGTGCATATATTCAAGTGGCTGCAGTCCATCATTTGGTACAACACAAGATCCTTTTATTTAGGTCTAAGTGATCTTTGGTAGTTCAGGACATGTTTAGGTGGTCTTCTCCAGCTGATAGTAGTGTTTGAACAAGTTCATATTAAGATAGAAAATTCCTTAGGTTGCCAGACCCTAAACAGTTTTCAGCTTTAGATCTGAAATGGTACTGGTATATTTTAAGCTGTGCCCTAAAACCATTGGCAAACAAAGCACAACTTTTCAACATTACAGCATACTCTATCCCCAGATCTGAATTCAGAATCCAGAAATGATTATAATGGACAAAAATCTTTGTGGGGTATGTATTGTTGAAATTGAGGTGGATTAATAGTTAGAGATCAGAAACATTTTTACTCATCTTTCTAAGTAGTTTATTTTTTAATGCTAGTGAGTTCTTTTCTCCAGAGACTTTAGGAAAATAGAAGTTGAAGGATTTCAGTTATAGAGGACCATATACTTCTAAATCAAACTGCCAGACTTGTTAATTAACATGCAGTTGGCCTTCAGTGAGTTGTCTTCTATATGTGAAGATCTACACAGCACCCTGGCATTCGAATAGCCACAACTAAAATTGATGTATGGACATATATCTTAATTCTGATTATAAATGTTCCTTAGATAATGTTAATTTCTGATAGAAACATTTCTGCTTCTACTGAAATTGGAGATTCTGTCTATAGGGTGGATTTCAAGCTTTGTGTCTCTGATTTTCTTGGCTATTGCTGTTACTTGCTTCTTTTTACTTCCAGTGCTTCCTTAATCTTCTTTATCTTTAGGTGATATTCTTGATCAGATTTTTTTTTGTTCTCTTGTTCTTTAGCTTCTTTTCTTTCCTCTCTTTTAGCTTCCTTGGTTTTGGTCTTAGCATGCTGATTTTATTTTCCAGTCTGATCTTCCATTTTGTTGATGCATTGTTTGATTTATTTTCTTGTTTGTTGATTTTGCATCCAAGATCTTCATTTATAAATGTAGCTATGCTATACATCAGTTGGTTTGTTTCTTGCAGGGGGCTGATGGTTATATATGACATTACAATTTAGGCATCTTTTACTACTTGTACTAGTTTATCTTTGGTAGCAACTTTCAATCCAGTCAACCTTATTCTGTTGTTCTTCTGTTGTTCTAGATGCTCAGTTATTCTTTGATTCATTCAACTTGTTTTTTAAGTAGAAAATTTTGTTCTTTCTAAGATACTAGGTAAATTTAGCTTTCCTCTACTACTGAATCCCACTGGTTTCTCTCTACTGTCTGAGCTCCTTTTGGCAAGACTAAAATTTATTTTCTCTAGGTAGACCTTCCAAATTACTCCAATTCTTCTTCTGTGAATACTTTATTTCATATTATAAATTGATGTTTATAATAGGAAATAAACTCTGCTAACCGCTGTTCTGTTATTTCTGATTTTGGATGCTGTTCCTTCCAGAAGTGGTACATTCTTTTCAAATATTCTCTTCTCATTGGATGGGATTAGTAATAATAGAGCATTATTTCTTTGTTTTCAATCTTTGTATATTTGTGTCAAGTAAACAGCTTTTCTTCTAACAGTCCTGCAGCTGCTGGGCCTGCTTGCTTAGTCAACAGTCCTGAGTCCTATAACCGCATATCACCAAAAGTCTAGGAACTCCAACACCTAACATGATCCTTGTTGATTTGGAAAAATAAGAGTCTTTCACCTGATGAACAAAATCAGGAGAAGTTTTGTAGCACCTTTAAGAGATAGTTTGGTATAGTGATTAAGGAGCTTGACTACGAGTTGAGCAGCTCTGTGGCATGAAAGTACCGTAGCTCACTTTAGGTCACTGAGCCACAACACATGACCATTGGGATTAGTGTCTGTCTTTCATCACTGGATATGCTTTGTGAACTTGGGTGTATGCTGTTTGTAATACTATTTTATGTTGATATTTTTGAGTTATCATAGGCACAAGAATATTCAGTAAAGTTTTAGCTTACTTGGAAGTGTAATGAACAGCTGATGGAGCTCCAGAGGTATCTTTCCTAACTCAAATTTAACCCAAGAATGCTGGTCTTCCTCTTTTCAAAAATCTAAGCCCAACACATCTTGTTAATGGTTGTATTTTACAATTCCACATATCAATCTTTTAAGTTTTTGCTGCTTTAATTTATCATTTCTGAAATATTGCTCACAATCATACTCTGATATAACTGATTCAGTAGAATCAGTGTTCAATAGTATTGATATGGTTTTGCAATTCATTTCTGTGTAAGCCATATTGCTGTTCTCATTTCATCTTTTGTGCTACACACTTCAAATTACATATAGTTGTTTCACTTTCATTATCAGTTTCTTCTGTGACATGCACTACCACATTCCTTTTACAGGAATGACTTGGTTGTTTATCCTTAGCAAATGGTCTGTTTTTTCTGAGTGATAAATTATTTGAATGTGTCCCAGCATATATTTCTTTTCTTCAGGTATCTCCTTTAAATCTGCATTGAGCTGATGAATGTGAACCTCTGCTATAACAGTAGTACAATTCATTTTGACCTGTTACTCTATATATTCTGTCCTCTAACTGAAGCTGCATACTATTCCTAGCAGAAGTTGTCATGGAGATAGTAATTTCAAATGTTCTCTTAAATGTTAAATCTGCTTTGTTGAGATTATTTTTAAAAGTTTTCTTTCAAAATTCCACAAATTAGCCTATCACTCAGTGCAATACTTAGCCCTTTACCAAATTTGCAGTGATGAAATGTTTTTTATATTCAGCTGCTTATCCTACAATGGACTCTACCTTTTTCTGTTCGCAGTTATGAAACCTGAAATTCTCCGCAATCAATAATGATTTTGGCAGCAAAAATAACACAGGAGTGTTATTTTTATTAGTTCTACAAAGCTGAACTATGGCAGTTTTTGCAAGTGAAAATTTTTAATGGTGAAAAATGCATTTGAAAAGAATGCAAATTGGTTTGTGTTTTTACTACACATTGATGTGAAAATGAAACAGACTAGATTTACATGCAGTTTATGTAAAATATACATAGATAAGAAATACACTGCTATTCAGTTGTGAATTTTATCAGATTTTTTATTTTTATTTATGCATTTATTTATTTTTTAGGAGTTGTGTGCTTATGTTCAGATCAGTCTTGACTCCTGGCAACCAGAAGAACAAATCTACACAGTATTCCTGGAAATATTTTAAGAAGTGGTTTGTCAATGCTTTCTTGCTAGGGTTGAGAGATAATAATTGGCCCACATTCAGCAAGTTGGTTTCTGAGCCAAAGGCAAATCTAAAACACTTCTCTGGTTTCTACTTCAGGGCTTTTAACTACTACACTAAATTCTCTCTCTTTTTATGCAACTAGATAGTAAAATGATCTCTCTCCTTTTTCCTTTGCTATAGCCAATAGCAATTACTAATTTAAAGTATCCCCTTTCTTTTTGCTAAAATGTTTATGATAAATATAAACTGTAGTTTATTAACCAAAGTTTGAAGCATATGTAAACAAAATAACCTAACTTTACAAGCACCTTCTGGAGAAAAAATTCTAGCCTGTTGATGTTGAAAAGACACAATCTATTAAATAATAGTGGCATCAAGCAAGAGTTTATGGTTAAAAAAAATCTTCATAGGGTAGAGAACAAGAAAGCAAGAAATCAGCATCATCTAAGGAATATTTATACAGCACCCTGGCACAATTTTAGTTGTGCCAGGGTGCTGTATAGAGCTCAGTAGAATGGAATGGAATGGAATGGAATGGAATGGAATGGAATGGAATAGAATAGAATAGAATAGAATAGAATAGAATAGAATAGAATAGA
>WNWU01000018.1:16299316-16329704 GCA_012654045.1 Ptyas mucosa | reverse complement strand
CACTGCACTATAACTCACAAGGCTTGGAGTTATAAAATAGCAGTTTGGGTCCAGAGCTTCAAGGAGGCTTTTGCATCAGGACTCAGGCTCTGACTGAGTCTGATGCACAACTGTAGTTAATTACTATAATTAAGCATTTCATAATTAGCATTGTAAGCTATCTTGTGAAGGTAAATTGTAAGGTTAGGATATTACCCTCTTCAATAAATAAAGAAGCCCCGGTATTTGTGATGTACTGACATCTTTTAACCTACTATCTTTACTCCTCTTTTTCTTTAAACAAGCAAATTGTTCATTTGCATATACTTTCTGTTTCTGCATTCTAAATGTTCCTGCCATTAATTCAAGCTAGCTGTGGTACATATTAGAGAAAGAAGAAAATGAAAAAGAACAGAACTATGGATAAATAAATAAATGCTAAATGGGCGCTTTCTAGTGGCTTTAACTGAATTGAAATGCAGCATGCATTAAATCTGATTAGAAACAGAGATGGGCCAAGCCTTCAGTAAATAACTCAGGTTGAAGTGAAAAAGCTCATTTGATGCCCTGCAACTCAGGACAATAAAATGTGCCTGCATCTGGCTGTGAATTTGAATTAAATGTAAATAAAAGCTGTGAAAGTGTTTTTTCCCCCTAATTTCAGCTGAGCTCACTCTAAAGTATGTGTGACAAAGGGGTAAAAATTAATAAAGCTTCAGTGTAGCAAACCATTATTTACATTGTTTGATTTTTTTTAAGGCTCTTTTGCGAGGGATATGAAAATGAATTGATCGAATCACTTGGGGATGCTTATTGTGGGAAGTATGAAATGGATCACACAGTGCCATTTTATTTTGTAAATAAGTTAGCATATTATGATGGAGAAGGAACGGCAGCTTAGGAAAGTGCTATTTCTTATTCTTATGGTGGGAATAAATCACAGATAAGAAATTGCCAGCTGGAGTACTGAACATGGAAAACATTTCCAGAAGGTTATCCTTAAATTCTAGAGACTAACTGCAATATTCAGCTGGCAAACAGGATTGGACAGCAAATTACATTTTTTTCCCAAAGGACATCTTACACAGTCCTTCAGAAATAGATCTCACAAACTTGAATAAGGTTTAAGTGTAAATTAAAGCCTAAGAAATGCTCGAAAGAAATGGGATCTTAAACAAATGTTATAAAGAATAACAATTTCAGTTCAGGCTACAGGCAGTTAGAGATCCCCCAACCTACTGAGGATGCTTCATTCATTCACTTTGAACTATTCTGTTTTCCTTATATTATACAAGAGACAAATCCATTTATTCCCTCTCTTGGAATGTATAGATGGGGATAAGATCTCTGTCTACAAGATGGCTAAAAATAATGGCCTGTCTTTAACTTCTTTTACTTAAAGGACCCAGAGTGGCTGTACAATGTAGTCCAATCCAGTGGTGGAATACAATTTTTTTTACGACCAGTTCTGTGGACGTGGATTGGTGGGCATGGTTTGGCTTGGTGAGCGTGGCTTGGTGGGCGTGGCAGGGGAAGGATACTGCAAAATCTCCATTCCCACCCCACTCCTGGAGGAAAGATATTGCAAAATCTCCATTCCCACCCACTCTGGCCCCAGCCAGAGGTGGTACTTGCCGGTTCCCCAAACTACTCAAAATTTCCACTACTGATTCTCCAGAACTTGTCAGAACCTGCTGAATAGCACCCCTGGTACAATTCATAGAGGATGCCCAAGAAAACCTCACACTTTAATTCCTTTGGCTTTCCATTTCCTATTCACCTTTTGTGTTCGGCATAACAGTATTTATCCCAAAGGAATACTGTAATGGTTGTATATTTGTTATCATAGTAAACAGCTCCAATTCTGTACTTTTCTGAAATAGGTGATGGGGCATACTTTTAAAGATATTTTTGGGGTAGTGCCATCAGACAAAATAGATTAGGTATTATTATCATGATACCATTCAAATTTACGAGGCCAGAGATTTCAGAATATTTTCTTGAGTGGAGGGACCCTTATTCCTTTGAGTACAAAAGCAAAATTTGGAGACACCACATAATAGGAGTTATAGACTTCTTAAGCCTATTTCTTAAACCTATTTTAGGTCCTTTACAAATAAGCTTAGATATCTCAAAGGCCATTGATTCTTAAGTTCTGCAGGACTTTTATCACATTGTGACATAATTTTCAGAATTTTTCTCCTGGTGTCCGTCTTCACCCTCAGAGGCCAGCTACCTGTACTGAAGACAGTCGTGGTATCTTGATTCTGAAACATCCTCCTAAGATTAATATAATTAAAATATTAGGCATATTTCCTTGGGGAAAATGTTTGGTCACTCTGGGGCCTCTATACCCATTTGTACAACAAACCAGATCACAGAATCTAACTTTCCTTGAAACAGCAAACTTGATGTCAAATGTTTTCCTACTTGAAGTAAATAAGGCATGAAAAACATGCAATGAGGTTTAATATGCTCAGCAACAAATCAAAACCTTATGGGAGAAGCAACAGCTGCAAGTCTTTAGGCTAACTGTGGAAACTAGAGGTCTTAAAAACAGGATGTCAGCCAAGGAGAAAACTATCCTTGGAACCCAGGAAGCTACATTTTTCCCAGGAATTTCTATTGGTATCTTGTCAGAACATCAGCAGCTGTTGCTTCTCTCATATTAAAAAAAAATTCTGGGACTGTTCAAATTAGTAATGTAGGAGAAGCCAACACGCACATGCACATGAATGAGAATATTGTATTTTCTAACATGCTATCTTAGAACAGAATACATCATCATAAATTAATAAGTTAACATTAGCATTAATTAAAGTCAAGGAGCAATCTAGCATGAAACTTGTTTAAAATAGGCATAGTTTAAATGGGGAATGGGGAAGCTTTTGAAGGCAGAGGCTGCATTTCAAATATTGTGCTTAGAGCTGCACTCCAAATAGTTAGCAAAATCCATAGGACATAAACCTCATTTTGTTCAATTCATCTCAGTATGACTTCTCATATATTAACTAATTCCTTCAACACATTAAAAATTACTATTTGATGACAATAGTCTTTCAAAACTGCAGGAGTCTTTGAGTTCTGTTGTTACATAAAAGAGATAAACAAAGTAATAAAATGTTTGGAGGTTTTCTGAAGACTGCACACAAAATTAGTAGAAGAGAGATTGTATAGGACACTGTATACCTTTGTTTTAAACCAAGTATTTATATAATCCACAACCACATACATATTATCTCAAGAAATTTTACAGAATATTAGTAGAGTATATATATATAGGAGTTTGTTGAAGCTTACCATGAGCTCTGCCCTTTGTGGACAAATAGCAATAGGGAACCTGGGGAGAGAATAGCACAATATTAAACTTAGGCCCATGTTAGTGTGATTTGGCTACTTAACTATAGACCAGAGGTCTCCAAACTTGGCAACTTTAAGACTTGTGGACTTCAAGTCTTAAAGTTGCCAAGTTTGGAGACCCCTGCTATAGACTCTTGAATATTCTTGCCTTGGAGCTGTGCCCCAGAGGGAATTCCTGGATTTGAACTCTCGGAATTCTCCAGTGAGTAAGCTGGAAAATTGGGAGGCAAAGTTGACACATCATAAAATTGCCAAGTTTGAGAAACACAGCTCTATTCTGTTAGATTCTGTTCTGTTGCTGCCAGACTTGGGCAAAATTTCAAGAAAGGCAAGTCTCTTTGTCAGCAATGAAGGTCTGGGTGCACGTCAAAAATACAGAACAGTTTAGCATCTGTTTGTTATCATCAAAGGCTCACAGAAACCTACTATAAATTTTTCATTGGCAACTCAAATTTCCTGGCCCTATGAAACATCAAGGCTTCCTCCTTTGGACTCTTGTTTGCCTCTGCCACTCTTTTTCTCAGTTACACAAAGATATTGTCAAACAGTTATAACACAGTCCTGTTTACTGACCTGCAAATATGAAGAGCGAGTTAATCAAAAGGAAGGTTTCTTTATTGAATTCAACGATGCTCTTTCAGTGCTTTCATCTTTACCAGACTGTTTCTAAGGCACCCCAACCCTTTTTCAGCCTAAGACATTATTTTGATTTACTGTGTGATCCCTAATTTACTGTGTTTGACTAGCTGCCTGTAATTTCACTGTAAACTCTCTGGATATGATATACTGCCAAGGTCAGGCTGACTTACAATTTACCGAGGTTTCACTCCCTATAAATATCCCTAACAAACAGATAGACAAACTAATAAAAAAGTGAGGTTAATTTAATCCAGTAAATAGATTCACAAACACAATCATGTAAATTTACATCTTTAAAATAGGACAGTAGAAACTCTCCTCTCTTTTTTTTTTGCAAAATAACCAATAATTGTGACACTATTTATTAAATACTTAAAATTAAATATTGCAAGGAAAGGAAGGATACTTTAAAACATTGAAATTTGAAGTTTGCGATGAAGCAGTTCACATTTCTTTATTTTATTAAACGTATTATATCTCGGCCTCATTTGCAAGACTTAGGGCAGTTCACAATCCATTAAAAACATCCAAATAGAAAATTCAGTCTTACTGATAGATTATTGATTATGTACCATGAGGTCAGTGTTGACTCCTACTGACCACACATAGATTTTCTCCATGATTACCTGTCCCTAACTGATCCTTCAGTTCTTCCATTGGTGAATCTATTGCCATTGCAACTGCAATCCACCACGCCGCTGATCTCCCTTCCCTTCCACATGTCCCAGTATCATAGTAGATTTCTCTAGAAATCTAGGTCTTTGCATAATGTATCCAAAGTAGATTGTTGAAGGGATAGCACTTCACTCCCTAAGGTTAATATGCAATCTGGTCTCTTCTTGAATTTATAGCTCATGCTTGAAGAACAGGTGTCAGTTGTGACCAGGAAGGCCTTTATACAACTCCATTTGGTGTGCCAATTGTTCCCCTTCCTGGATTGGGGGGACCATTTATACAGTCACTCATTTCCTAGTCTTGTGGCTTGACTACTGCAATATGCTCCACTGTAATGTCTTTGAGCTGCAATGACTGTCAATTTGCTTTTAATTGTGATTCAAGGTTCTGGTTATTATCTATAAAGCCCTAAAGGGCATTAGGCCTAATTTCTTGAGGGTCCAACTATCTTCTATAACATCTGCCCAGCTGATTCAATCCTACATAGTTGGCATGCTCCATTTTCTTCGATTAAACAATGCCATTTCTCAGGACATGGCTTTTTTAAAGCAGTAACTGCCCTCTGGAATGATGTTCCATCTAAGATTTAGACGGACCCCACTCTGATGTTGTTGAGAAGAGCCATGAAGTCCTAGTGTTTACCCAGGACTTAAGCAAAGAAAGTGACATTGCTCACTTCATCATTCTTTCCATTCTTTACCTTTATTTTTTATGTTGTGTTAATTTTATTGTAATATCTTCATTGTAAGTAACCCATAGGTGTTGACAGTTAGGTGGGAGGAGGAAGAGGAGGAAGAGGAGGAGGTGGTGGTGGTGAAGGAGGAGGCTTGTTAGATAAGGAAACAAAAATGTCGAATTCAGTCTAGACATCTGGTTGAATGTGTGACCAACCAGAATAATAAGAATAAGAATGTGGTCATTTTTGCTTTGAATGATTTATTCAATGAGTAGTTTGTTTTCTTGGCTGTTCATGATATTCTCAGGAATCTCCTCCAATACCAAGTTTGTTTATTTGCTCAAGGTTAAAATAGATATATTGATATCACTGGTAACCCTTAATGGCTTTTTGATGATATCAGAACTGAAATGATGATATTTTATGGATTTGTTTATAGATAATAATATGCAAAGAGGACAACATTTGTTGTACTTCAGGAGATAGTGATAAGTTACTAAAATTGTTTATACTGCTTGTGATGAAGATGGGAAATCACTCTCTGTGTGTGTGTGTGTGTGTGTGTGTGTGTAGGATATATATATATCCTTATTTTTCTTTTCTTTTTCTCTTTTCTCATTTTTTTCTTTTCTGCATGTTTTACTGCTTTTCATTTCATTTTTACAGTTTGCATTAATTTTTACTATTGTAATTATAATGTTTAATAAAATTACTACTGTATATTTTTTTATAAAAGAACATAGAATTCTTCATGATAGTTGCAGGCAAACTATTTCATAATGAATAGGCAGTTACTGAGGAAATTTGATTCCAATATCCTCCCACCATTTTGGCAGGAGGGGTAGAATCTAGGCAGAGCTGGATTCTTTCCAAGTCAACAATGATTTGAACTTTCTTTTTGCCTCTTGTTCCAATTGTTCCAAGTTTAGGGGTAAAATATTTATCTGAGCTGAATATTTGGCAGAAAATGTGGTTCCTACAGGGGAAAAAAATCATTTTTTTTCATAGAGCCAAGGGCCCATAATCCATTTCTGAGTATGAGTGAAGTCTAATGGGTCTCTTTTTAATTCATTTTTTTGATCTTTGATCTCAGACATAGCACTCTGGCTGAATATATACCGATCTTTGATTCCAGGTTCAGAAGATACTAGCTCACAGGTGTCAAACTTGATCACATTACATGATGTATCATGATGTATCACAATCTCTTTTATTCCAACAAGCTGGGCTGGCTTAACTCTTTTAACTTTTAGTTGCCATTTTTAATTTTTTAACTCTTGAAGTCAAAAATAATGGGTTTTAATTAGCTATGGGCCAAACTGTTTAATATAGTTTTAAATTATTTTTAAATTTTCTATTTGTGGGTTTTATTCTGGCTGTACACCTCCCTGAATCCTTCGGGAGAAGGGCGGTATATAAATGTAAATAATAATAATAAATAATAACAACAATGGTTTTTTTGCCTTTGCTGAGCCAGGGTAGACGTGGCCTGCATGTGATGCATCTGGCTAGTTTGACAGGACTGTACTAGTTACTTTCTGGCATTAGTCTCTGACTAATGGCTAAAACAGAGCAGGACGGTGGAGAAAATACCTAGATGAGTCTTGAAACTTCTGGAAGTAGTGAATAGTAGTGGAGCAATGCTACCAGCAATGCCTAGTTGTTGAATAAACGGAACACATGGTCCATTAACAGAGAATAATTTTTGATTTGAAAGTTTTCATGACAGACTATGTAATGTCAGTCCAAATTAAAAACTCTTAAGAGTGGAATCTAGGGATGTTGTAATGACAACGGCATAATTACATGTAAGTTTATTATCTGAAGATCTCTAAAATAGGAATAGTTTAATAATATTATATAATATATATGTCATAAACAGCACTTCATTAGAGCATAGCTAAATATACTTACTGGATATAGCCATTTCTAGAATTCATGAGTAGCTTTCAGTAAATTAATCATGTGTAAATCATACTGAAATTAAAGGTATTTAACTTTATTATTTATCCTATTAATTTTAATGGTTTTTCTCTTGACTAATTTTATCTTATCAAAAGCAACTGTAACAATTTTGTAGTACACCGCTAAAACAAACTAGCAAAGCTACCATAAATAACAATAACATCTTAATTTTAATATATGGCAGTTTAAATTAAAATTATTTTATGCATGCATACAATACAAAAAAGGAACAAATTATGCCCTTCACCAGCTTCAAAAGGAACACTACATTTTAATGCTTATTAGACCTAGATAACACCTTGATAGAATGCTAAGGAGACAACAATGAAGTCTGAAAAGAAGATCAAAATTTGCAAGATGACAGGCGTGGCATCTCGATATACTGTAAGCCCCATTCCTTTGTACATGTGAAATATGGAGCTTCTGTGATAACGTTGTGCCCACCATCTTGCAAGTTTTTAATTTACCCAGTAAACACTGCTGGCAATCACCCTAGAAGCCTTAACACCAACTTCTCTATGAATGCTGAGATGTATTAATGTTATTGTAATAATTACTTCTGAATATGCATTAAAGCATATGATTTACACTAGCAAATGCAACGTGTATGCTAATACATACCTTCTTTTGTCTTTTTCCTGAAGATGCATCCCTACGAGCCTAGAGCATATGCATTTTACTGCACTCTCAAAAGTGGAGCATGTGAGAAATATTAGTACTAGGAATATTGATTGGAATGGTGATCCTGGGTTGTTTTTGTTTGTTGGTTGGTTGGTTGGTTGATTGGTTGGTTTGGTTTGGTTTGGAAAATTAGGTGTCTTTTTAAGACTAACTCATTTTCTTTTTTTTCCATGTGAGCATTCAAATACCATGTTTGAAAGGTGGTTGAATACCACTGTATGATTTCTCTACCAGTTTCTTCTGGGTTGTGTCCTGTTGGCTAAAAGATGAAAAGCAAAACTGCAAACTCAGAAAGTGTTAATATTTCACCTTTTTTTAAAATATCACTGGTGAAAGAGCAGGACAAAGTTTTTTTTTTAATCTAAAAGCTTTAGAGACATTAGGAGATGAAGAAGACAGATCAAATTCCTTGTATGTGTTTTATTTCATTATACAAAATAAATGTGGAAAAAACAAATTACAGATGCAATGTGACTGCACCTTCATTCCACACTTTACTCAGTTCCGTCATATTTGGATTTCACATTATGGGTCTCTAGAAGCTTCTGCAAGATTGAAGAATTTCAGCAAAATGTTGTGCTACAGTATTGCAACACAAGCCCTGCTGTTTTTGTGTATGCAAGCAACTTCTCCTTATGCAAACAAAAGAGAAAAGCTTGGGTCAAGATGGCTTTCTTCATTTGCTTTTCCATGCACCCTTCCATAGATGCTTCTGCAAACCTCATATAACCTTGATTCAAAAAGCCAGTTTGGTGAAGTGGTGAAGGCATCAGGATAAAAACTGGAAAGACCATGAATTCTTGTCCCATTGTAGAGACAAAGCCACTTGGTGACTTGGGCCTGTCACTCTCACTCAGCCCTAGGAAGATGAATTCAAAGATATACCACCTCAACAACTATTGCCAAGAAAATTGAAGGGACTAGTTCAGTCAGTTGCCAGGAATTAAAAACTGACTTGAAGCCCCCACCCCAAAAAACCCCATCAAAACACTAGATTTGACCATATGACTAATGCAAATATTGATGATGACCATTATTAATGTCATAACTCTATAAAGAAGTGTAGGCTTTGCATTAACAAGGTCCCAGTTTTAATTACTGGCATCTCCTGGTTGGGCTATAAGTACTGAAGGACTACCACACATTGCTGTAATAGATTGGGCATGGTCAGGGCCATGATCTAATATAAGGTGGCTTCATTTGTTCTTAACATGGAGGTTGGAGAGATTACATTTTAATGAAAAGCATTCAAAGAAACAATAATAATAAAAATAATGCCAGCAGCATCAGGGGATAGATATTGGTAGAGTTGCTCTGGGAATTAAAGTTCTCTTCCACCTTGTCTATTTCTCCTTCAAATGAATTGCCTTGTTTTATTAGCGGGGTTTTTTTTTTTTTTGAAATCTTATTGATTCCTCAGCAGTCACTTCATTGAATTTCAGCGCTCATAATTTCCAATCAACATAACATTCCTTTGTTGGAGCTAAAATCCAAACTATCTAAAGGATAATACAGTAGGTTGTAGAAGAGTTTTTATAAGCTCTGAACATGTAGGTTTCTTCATTTGAAAATGGATGGGCTTTCCACATTGATTCTGGCACTCCTTTCCATCTGCTTTAGCCCTTCCCTGTAGTGACCTGCAATCTCAGTAGGGTATATCACACGGTGCATGGCTCTTGACAAGAAAAAAATATGTCCCTTGCTATTTTAGATAGATTTTTTATTTTTTTCTCCTTCTAGGTCCGCTTTTAGAGCTGTATAGTAAATTAAGCTGAAAAAAGAATAACCAAGGAATTTGAGATGTACTTAGAAGTTTGTAAGAAACCAGGGTTATAACCTATAGCCAAATGTCCACTCTATCTAGCAGGTAGGAGATGCAGTGGCTCAGTGGCTAAGATGCTGAGATTGTCAATCAAAAGGTCATCAGTTCAGCGATTTGAGTGCCATGTAATGGTGTGAGCTCCCGTTACTTGTCCCAGCTTCTGCCAACCTAGCAGTTCGAAAGCATGGGGAAAAAATGCAAGTAGGAAAATAGGGACCACCTTTGGTGGGAAGGTAACAGTGTTCCGGGTGCCTTTGGCATTTAGTCATGCTGGCCACATGACCACGGAGATGTCTATGGACAGCGCTGGCTCTTCGGCTTTGAAATGTAGATGAGCACTGCCCCCTAGAATCGGGAACGGCTAGCACATACGTGCAAGGGGAAACTTTACCTTTACTTATCTAGCAGGTATCAATAACAGCCACTAACTGAAGCTGCTATCCTATTTTTGGTTCAGGCAATTCCCTCAGTAGAACATATCATACCTTCTAACTGCAAGCAATTTTAATATATCCCTGGGTCAATGGTTTTTATTTGTGGATGAGGAAATGTTATTTTAAAGCATTAAATGCAGTTTCAGAAATGGCAATGTACCACTGCCATGCACTTGAATAGCTGTTCTGGGTTCTTCTAAGGCCCTTTGTTTGCTCCCACCCCATGATCACATCACTACAGGGGTTTGGAAAGCAACAGCAGCATGGGAATTTTTAATTTTTTTTGTGAAAATCCCAAAGGTGCTTTTTCAAGAGGCATCTGGACTTCCTGGTTTTTCTTTGAAGATGATTTGCTTCTCATCCAAGAAGCTTCTTCAGCTCTGACTGGATGGTGAGGAATGGAAGGATTTATACTCGTTGCAGACAGCTGAGTCGTTAAGGTCACCTGGAGGTTTACCTGTGTCCTCAGGATCACCTGAGTGGTACAAGTGGGTGTGGAGCCTTCTTGGAACTGTTGAAAGGACTGTGTTGTAAATTGGAGATAGATGATGTTGTATCCCTCCCCCTCTGTTGAGAGAGGGTTGTTCAATTCTCCAGTCTACAACACAGTCCTTTCAACAGTTCCAAGAAGGCTCCCCCCCATTTGCACCACTCAGGTGACCCTGACGGTACAGATAAATCTCAAGATGGCTTTGACGACTCACCAAAAGAATGCAAATGACCAGCTGAGTGCAAGGGGTATAAAGCCTTTCATTCTCCACCATCCAATCAGAGCTGAAGAAGCTTCTTGGATGAGAAGCAAAATGCTTTAAAAGAAAAACCAGAAAGTTCAGTTGGCTCTTAAAAAAGCACCTTTGAGACAACCATGACCTGGATGACTGAGAATCTCCATAGACATTTTTGTGAAAAGGTGAAAGAGAAATGCACTTAGGAACTCAGTCATTGTATGACAGTAATGTCTCTGATTTCAGCTATTGAACAAAAAAGGCAAGAGCTGATTTGCTGGCAGTTCTCTGAGAACCTTTGATCCACAAACATAGAAACATGGCCATGCATGAATATCAGTGGTGGGTTGCTACCGGTTCTCCCCAGTTCAGGCGAGCCAGTAGCAGAGATGGTGAGAGAGAGAGAACCGGTTCACTCCGACTATCAGTTGGGCCCTCCCACCTGCCCCTGCACTATACCTACCTATATTCATTCATTTTTAGTCCAACTGATAGGCATGGAAGAGCAGATTGCTGTGCCTCAGCTGTTCTGAAATTCAAAGTGTGTGCACAAAGCGAACTGGTGGTAACACCAGTTGAAACCCACCACTGATGAATATGTCTTGATGTCTACATAGATTAGAAGGGTGGGGAAAATAATGTGAATCAATCATTCCATACAGTTGGAAGATAGAAAGGGTCCACCAGACACCACCTTGCCCCAACTCTGAAGCTATGTGTTTACTATCTGTTAAGGACATGTTCTACCAAGAAAATCTCCATCTTGATGCCTGGCTATAGCTGATGCTGGATTGAAAGGATTTGGCACAATTGCCATTTGAAAGCAGAAGACAAAGTCATATGTGCACATGTGCTAAGTTGGAGTAAGAACTCCCTTCCATTACCTTTTACTTTCTTTGTGTTCATAAATGCACTTCTGTAGGAGAATAGGGAATTTGGTTCTTCAGACAGCAAGGAGTAGTTCCCAAGCCCTACTACCTTGCATCGGCTATACTTTTGTCACCTATCTGCTATCCCTGACTGCTACCCTTGTGGCAATTCTAAAAACCTCATTCCCAAGCCCTGATTAAAGGAAGATTGTGAGAGGAATAATATTCAAAAAGTGATACTTCCCTTCCATCTCAAAAGTAGGAAGCAAGCACACTGGGGTAGAGAGGAGAGGGATGAGCCCCAAATCACTAAGCTCAAAGAATTGCTTGTAAAGAAACTGGTTAGCATTTAGGGTTGCCATCTCACTAGCAGATCAGCTTTGGATGAAGCAGGTGCTAAATGAAAAAAGGGGAAAGAGGAATGTCTTCAATTTTCTCTTGCCCCCTATAGCTTTCCTCTCTTCTCCTCCAACCATCTTCTGTACTATTCTGAAGATCTCCTAGGTCTCTGTAAATAGATGGGCCTCTAGGGGCATCTGTGGCAGTAAGGTGAATCAGAAAAAAATAATTCTTTTCTTTTTGCAAAAGGAAACTGATGTCACAGTAGATGTACAGTAATATGTGTGAAATACCAGAACGATGCTAGGACATAGTGAGAAACATTTTGATTGCTTCCCCCCGCCCCCCCCGAAATATATTTTAAACATATTTTCCTGACATTTCTTTCACTCCCAAATATTTTACAACTCCATTTATCTTCTTTTAATGGTGTCTTCACTTTCTTAAATCGGTTGAAGTCTGTTCTAAGACAATTGTGATTTCTGCTATTTTCTATGAGCAAAACACTCATGACCAGTGAGGAATTGATGAAAAAGAAATTGTACAGTTCAAGGAAAACCAAGGTGGTAGAACTGAGAATACAGAGATGGCTTTATCTTCACAGCTAACATTGCTTACCAAATAATCAACCGGTTTGGGGGAGAAAATCCCACTCCTATCCAGCAAATGCTGTCCCTATGTAGCTAATTTATTCTGTTGTTCAATTTAAAGCATAAACACAGAGAACTGCATCTGAAAGCACAATTGCACATGGGAACTAATCTTGTTGTATGTTGCATTTAGAAACAGATATCACTGATGACACTCCAGATTTCCTTTTACTGCCTTTTTCTTTACTGCCTAAAAGAATGTCTGCAGCAAATCTGTGTTTGGAGCCCAGCCAGAAAACAATATAGATCTAGCTAAATCGCCAACATCTTTCTGCAGCCCAGATCCAATATTCAAGATTCAATACACAATACTGTTGAAATCTGTAACTCAAAGATAAGAGAGAGCTTGTGCAGACTCTTTGGGGCTTTGTCACTCTGTATCAGTTATTAAAGTGTTATCTTCTTTCCTGTTGTAACATCCAGGTTTGCAATGAAAAGTGTGTGAGTCCTTCATATAACGAGATCCTATTCACACCAAATAATATGGCACTTAGTTATGAAGAGGTGAGCATGAGGCGAATATTGCTGTAAGCTGCATGCCACTTTTCTTTTTCTTCACACTCAAGTATTCCACCTCAGATTGTAAGCTGAAGGTGGTAGACGCCAAAGAACTCTCAAGTATATCAATGTGCAGTGACAGATACTTTCACAAATCCCACAGTATGCTTGTTTGATTTTTTTTAAAAAAATAACACACATATATTTTTTTATAATTGTGATTAATCCTAGATTATTGATTGGTTTAGTGAGATAGTGAGAACATGTTCAAGTTTACCTCACCTTCTCATCTCCTGCAGGGTTTTATTACCCCTGAAGAAGTAAATATTTGTTTTCTTCAAAATAAGTTTCACTGATCTCTGAAGAGAAACATAGCTAAACTTCATACTACTCTGCTCAAATTCCCAGTTGGCTGATTAAAATGTAAATGACTTCATAGTGAGGATATAACAAAGGAAGATTTTTGTTAATGCTTCTATATGTAACACCATCTCAAGAGCATGGTTATTATCTAGGGAGGAGCAGATTTCCTTCATTCATTCTTTTGTTGTTCTTTAGTTTGTTCTCTCACAGAATCACAGAATAGGAAAAAGCCCTCTAATCCAAGGAGTCACCCTCTGCTCAGCACACAAATTAAAACATCACAGACAGATGGATACCTAGTTTGTGCTTAAATATATTTGGTGAATGGGAGCCTGCTGGATAACTTGTTCACACAATCAAACTTCTCTTACAGTTAGGAAATTCCTTCCACCTCTTACCATTAAATTGGGTTAGGGTTACATTAATGTTTTTGTCTTTTAGTTTGCTTGATTCTTAATGTGTCTTGAGTAAAAATGTAGCTGCATCAAAGTACTGCAAACAGGAACTACGCACATGACCCATTTGCTCCAAAGCATCTTTGGGTGATTGAATTCAAAGCAGTGTACTTGACTTTGTTAGAATGTTGATCTAAAATCACACTTTGCAGACAGTATTATTTCACATCATTCCACTTTATTTTCTTATATTCAAAGACAATTGAAATGAAAATTCATTTCTGCTATGAGATACAAAGATAAAATGAGATGCTGAAATGATAGAGTGCAAGAAAATTCACAGAATGAAGAGATTGAAAAGCTGACATAGAAAGCTGTTGATAGTGTGATCCCAGCAGAGCACTCTGGGTTCTTCTAAGAGCAGGCTGCTCCAAGGCTTGGCTAATCCCTGAAGGATTTAGAATATAAGCGGTTATGTTGTGAACTGATGACAACTGTATTATACATAAATATGTAGTAGCAGGTTAGATAAAAAGTCATAAGTCATAATGGAGGGCAGATTACCCCTAACATATAATGCTCCCCTTACCTTCCCACTCACATTTCTGCTGATTATGATATGTTATACAAACTTGTTTACTTTTAGATAAGACCAATTAAATTATATGTGGTTGATTCCCACATATAAAGCTTGATAGACCTATTGACCAAACTGCTCACTTAATAGAAATACAAGAAATTGTAGACTTGGTGTTGAAATTGTCATCCCTAATTTGTTTTAATGAAATGTGCATTTGGGCACAAAACAAATATGCAGTTTAAAACACAAAGATTATATTATATTAACTGGTAAAAATGGCTCATCAACCTTATGTAAAAATAAAGGGGCATCCAGAATCTGCTCAGTGTTTCTCTCTGTCCCCCTGCAATAGAAACCTCTTCATCCTGCACATGCACAAACATTGGGAGTGTTCTGCTGTTCTTCACAGAATGCTTAATAACATTTCTAAGATGAAATAAAGTATGTTGTTCCAATTGTAGTGTTTGCCTTGCACACAAAAGGTTCTAGCTTAATATACTGGCCTTTCCAAGTAAGGACTCAGTTCTGAAGCCTTAGGAGTTGCTAACAATTAATACATAGATTTTCTGTGCTAATAGCTATACTTCAAAAATAAAATGGGCCAGGAAAATAGAGATTGGGAGACCAGGCCAAAAATCAAGTTTGAGATCATATATACATTAATTTAATAATATAACAATATAAGTTAATTGTGACAGAAGGAATATATTGAAAATATAGGGGAAACAACAGTATTTGCCCTTGAAAACCACTCAAAGGCTTCAACTGGTGCAGAATGCGGCCATGCAAGTTGTGATGGGAGTGTCCTGACACTCCCATGTTACACCCCTCCTGCGTGACCTACATTGGCTACCGGTTGCCCTTCGGTTGAGGTTCAAGGTGCTGGTTATCACCTATAAAGCCCTTCATGGCCTAGGCCCGGGATATTTGTCGGATCCCCTGCAGCTAGCAACAATCTCCAATCACCCGGTGCATTCCCACAGACAGGGCCTCCTCAGGGTGCTGTCGGCCAGACAATGTTGGCTGGCGACTCCCAGGGGGAGAGCTTTCTCTGTGGGCACACCCACCCTTTGGAACCAACTTCCTTTGGAGCTCCGGATGGCCCCTGACCTTCACTCGTTCTGTCGTGATTTGAAGACCTGGCTGTTTCGCAGCCTGGACTGATGGGGGGGGGGTTTCTTAAAAGATTTTAAATTGATTTTAAATTGTTTTAATTTGGACTTTTAATTTTATATTGTTTTAACATGCAATTGTGCCTTTTATTGTTGTGAGCCGCCCTGAGTCCATTGAAGATAGGGCGGCATATAAATCGCATTAAACTAAACTAAACTAAACTAATTTCCCATGCACATTTCCCATATATTCCTTCTGTCTCAATTTAAAAATTGCAGTTTAATCAACACTTCTAGGAAGAAGTGTGGAGAGTGAGGGTGGGGAACACATAGAACTTCTGAAAAACTGTATTCCTCTGGTATAGACCATACTGTGCTGAACGGTCAATTGATATGACTTGTATTCTACAACATGGACTCTTTTCCCAAAGCGTATAAAGTATAAATTACTAAATAAGATAGTTCTGCCACATATATATCCACAGATACATACATACACAGACCTCAAATCCTCAGAATTGTTGAACTGTGTCCAGCCAAATTCAAGAAAAAGAGTTGGGTATAGCTTCCTACATCATAGCTTTGCCTGTCATAGAATCAAAGGGCTGGAAGGGTCCTCAGTGGTCTTTTATTCTAATCACCTGCTCAGGGAAGGAGTCCTATTTTATCCCAGCCAAATGGTGGTCCAGTCTATTTCTAAAAAACCCCAGTGATGGAGCATTCACAACCCGAGAAGGCAAGATATCCCACTGATTAACTGCTGTCACTATAAGAAAATTTCTCCTTACGTCTATAGTAGATTGTATCTCCCTTTGACAAGATACCACCCATTACTTCTTGTCCTGTGCTCTGGTGCACTAGAGAATAACTCAATCCCCTCTTCTTTGACAGACTGCCAAGAACTTGAAGACACTTATCATGTCCCCTCTGATCCTTCTCTTCAATAGGTTACACATACTTAGATCCCTCAACCGTTTGTCATACAATTTAGCCTCCAGACCCTTTATCATGTTTGCCACTCCTCTCTGTACACTTTCCAGGGTCTCAACATCTTTTTTGTGTTGTGATGACTGGATGCAGTATTCCAAATGTGGTCTCACCAGTGTGTGTAAAAGTAGCATTATCACTTCCCGTTGTCTTGATGCTATCGCCCTGTTGATGCAGCCCAGGCCCACATTGGCTATTTGGCAGCTACAGAAACTGCTGCCTCATACTTAATTGTTGGTCCACTAAGACTCCTAGATCCCTCTCACAATTACTACTGTTGAGCCAGGTAACAGCTGTTCTGTATTTATACACTTAGTTTTCCTTGCCTATCTGCAGGACCTTATTTTTCTCACTATTGAACTGCATCTTATTGGATAGGGCCCAATGCTGAAGTCTGTAAAGGTCCCTCTGGCTCTTGAGCTTATTTTACAAATTATTGCCGGTCTCTATCTCCTCCCCACCCCCAGCTATTCTGTCAAATGCCTTGCTAAAGTCTAAGTATATTATGTCCTCAGAATTTCTCTGTTCCACTAATTTAGTTAATTTATTTAATGTAATATAATTAAATTAAATTAAATAATATAATTACTAATTTAGTTATTTAATCCATTCACACAGTCCCTCAAATTTGTTGTTGTTCCTCTGATATTGGAACTGTAGAGAAAACATCAGAAGGTGTAAAAATTAGACAGACTTAACAGATTAACAGAGTTGGAAGGGACCTTATAGGTCATCTAGTCCAACACACACACACCCCGCTCAAGCAGGAAACCCTATACCAGTGATGGCTAACCTTTTTGCCATCGCATGCCAAAAGCGTGGGGAGCGTGGGGGTGTGTGTCACGCACGCATGTGCCCACACCCATAATTCAATGCACCTTGCGCATGTGAATGTGCTCCCCCCGCTTTTGGCACATGATGGCACGGTGGGCCTAGTAGGCCCGTTTTTCACCCTCCCCAGGCTCCAGAGGCTTTCTTGAAGCCTGGGGAGGGCAAAAATAGCCTTCCACACCTCCCTAGAGGCCAGAAATGGCCCATTTCCTGACTTCTGGTGGGACCGGAAGGCCCATTTTTCACCTTCCCCAGGCTCCAGAAGCTTTCTATGAGCCTGGGGAGGGCAAAAATGGCCTATCCCCCCCCCCAGAGGCCAGAAACAGCCCATTTCCCGACTTCTGGTGGGCCCAGAAGGCCCGAAAATCAGCTGGCCAGCATGCACATGTGTGCTGGAGCTGAGCTAAGGCAATGCTCGCATGCCCACAGATATGGCTCCATGTGCCACCTGTGGCACAAGTGCCATAGGTTCGCCATCACGGCCCTGTACCATTTCTGACAAATAGCAGAACCATTGACCTTCTATAGTATTTAGAATTTCTTCTGATATCTTTCTGTTTTCCAAGAAAAGGAGCATATAATGATCCATAATTTTTACTATACAGTAATTGAATTTAAATTAAGATTTTCTGACATGTGAATTAATCAGTGAACCTTTTAAAGGATTAATTTTTTCATTCTCTAAGATGAAAGTCAATGAACCTTTCCTTTTTAATTTCACGAACCTTCTTTATTTTATAATCCTGACTTAGCAGCTGTCCTATAGCATATACATAATATACATTTGGCAAGTGTTCTTAAACATAAATACCTCTAGAGTATTTTTGCTGGATTTAACATTATGTATTCTACAACTGTCCACCAAATTAAAGCATTAATAACAGTCACTGATTGTTAGGCCACATGAACTGGGTGGTGTGTGTGTTTTAAATGAGGCTGTTCATTAAGCCAAGTCATCTGCATATTCAGCAACAGATTTGCTGCTCTATGAAACAGACTTTTGATTCATGTGTTATATAGTAGTTTGCTCACCCTAGTATGCCTAAGACTTGTGTGTCAGCACTTCAATTATCAACTCAGCTTTTATTGGCTTACAGCTCAGCTGTGAAATCTTACTATGGGCTCCAAATGTGATAGACAATGTGTCTATTCTCTAGTTTGTTGTTTCCTGCCAAAATTTGAAGATTAAGACCTAATTCAGTTCGTATCACTAGCAACTTCATGCAATTCATTTATTTTCAATATACATCCAACACATTTTAAGGATATACATAAAATATAACCGCAATGTATCCAGTTGTTAGTTTGCAAACATGCAGCAGGCAAGTACTCAGGGAGCCATGGTTGACTAAGCTACACTACATTCAATAGGTTGACTTCCATGCCATGTGTGGAACAGATCTTTATGTTATTATATGAATTGTATATGCATCAAAATGTGGCATAGTAATAAAAAATGAAATGTAAGGGTAGCAAATGAACTTGGAGATTAATTATTCCAACCCTTGCTGGTGCAATAAACCACTACTAAAGCATGCCTGACCATTCAACCTTTATTTAAATACTTTCAGTGAAGGAGAATTCATAACTTCCTGTCCTGGTCTATTCCATTGTTGAACAGCTGTTACTATTAGGATTTTTTCCCCTGTCTGTTGATCAACTGAAGACTACTTCACTGCAATATAAGCCCATTTGTTCTTGATCTGTTCTGGAACAACTGTGAACAATTCTGCCCCATCTTTTGCATGACAGTTCTTCAGATACCCAAAGACAGTCTTCATGCCTTACCACAGTTTTCTCTTTTTCAGTGAAAACATACCTAACACTTATAACATTTTCTTGTAAGGTTTCCTTCCCAGCCTCTTATTAAGGTTGCTTTCTTTTAGACATGTTCTGCTTTGTCAATGTGGTCCAAAATGTGGTGCTGAAAAGTGATTCAATATTCTATGTATCATTTGACCAACTCAGAATAGAGAAGTACCATGATCTCATAATTCAAGATACAAGAACTGGTGATGACTTCTAACTGGTAAAATTGCTATAAATTCAAGGCTAATAAAGATAAGATGATAACTTAGTTTTCATATTCTGATGGAATGAAGCTCTTACCATATTTTAGTTTGTTCTTCACTGGATTTTCCAAAGGATTTACCTGACAATGAATAGTTGAAGATAAACTGTGAAACTAGAAAAACATTTGATATGATTCAGTACATACTGCATTAATACATTCCTAAACTTTCCACAAAATTCTTTTATGACAGAGGATTTGGAGTCCTATTCTTTGCTATCAGCCGTGTTAATAGTGACTGATAGACGAGGAAGTACAAGACTTCTATAGGAGGCCAAGTTATCTACTGGTGTCCATGTCCATAACTGATATTGCTATCTATGTACACTAAGCTTTTGTGAGGGCCTTCTGTACCATATTCTCCTGTGTGCACTCTTCTATTTCTCATTATCACCCTTTGGGGCATTCTTCCTCTCTCTAGGAACTGAATCCCAATCTTCCTGAGTAAATCTATTCTTTGATCAATAACTTCAGGAGTCAGAATGCTTACCCTTCAGTGCTGAAATGAATAGCTAAAGGAATGTGACAATATCTATCACATTCTACCTGCAGAGCTTTGTTCTGAATTCTCTTTCTCCATCATTCTGGAATCATTTATCATTCTGGTAAAGAATGAGTGTATCTAAAAGCTTTATATTATATTATTGCTATTCAGTTCTGGAGATGCTCATAGCTAGAAATGTAAGTCAAGGTATTTCTATTTCTTGATTTTCTAAAAGAATAAAATATCTGTTTTTCCCCTCCACTCATTGAACACATATTTACTAACTCTGTCGTGATTGTATGCACTTCTGTCATTTTTATTATGCCTTCCTATTTGAATATTACTTGACTGGAAGCCATGACAGCCATTTTTAGTTGACATCCTCCTTCTCACCTTTTGTCTTTTCTCAGGTCATATTGACATTTGGTTTCATGGAGTGTCAAGAGAGATATTTACACATGCTGAGCAAGCTGTCACTCATTCCTATAAGCTGTGAACTATATGAAGAATGTTACTGTGCACTAAGCAACCTAGCAGAGTCTGTGTTAGTCCTTTTATTAAAGATATATAAAAGGAGAGGGAAAGCAACTTAGCAAGAATGGAAATTATATATACATCAATTCCCATTGGCCTTGTGGTTTAAAAAGAAACGTCTTTCTACTACCAACTTCAAAACACTGCTATGCAATACAGATCCCTCTAGGATTCATCTCAGCAAAAAAAAGTTTGCCTGCAGGTGGCAATTCCATTGTACTGCCTTTGTGTCTTTTGGCTTTAGTAGAATCCCTACTATTTGTATCTGTCAGAAATATCTTTCTGTTTAGTTTACATGCTGCCCCAGGGTATAGGATTTAAACATGATGAGCAGGGCAAAAACAAGTGGAAGAATATGCACTCCCCCACTATACAGAAAACTATTGCCATTAATTGGTGGACTATGTGTAAATATTTAGGATCAAAGAAAGCTGCCGGTCCTAGTTGATTAAGGTTCTCTAATTAAAGGACTGCCAGAGTCAGAACCAATTCACAAAAACTCATAAAAAAAGAGGAATTTGAATTAATTAATTGGTTGTTCATCTTATCACAGGGTAACGCTGGACAGCTCTGGGCAGCTATGAAAAGTCTGAATAAGCCTGCATGCACAGAGATACCATTCTCATTCCAATACAGTAATGACTCATTTCATGTAAATTGTGGTCCTTATTAAATTAGCTGATACAATTTTTTTTGAAATGTGAGTTACCTTTCCCCTTTTAAAATACATTTCCTTTCTTTTAACAATTAATGATGCTGGTTGGCATCGTCACAACAGCTTACTAGAAGGCAGTCACCCAAGGTTCTTTCAAACCCAGATCTGGCCATCCTTAACCTGACTCATAGCAGTTGAAGAAAGTGTGGGGGCAAGGACCACTTTAAAAAGCTTGCATTTCTGTAGATATTAATGTATATGGACTCTACATAGTTGGACACTCCAAGTATTTCAGAAAGATATAAATGGGGATATTAATAAATTAAACCAATGAGAAAGTACTAAATTCATTACCAGTTATTTGAAAAAGCAGACAAAAAAATGAATGGAAACCAATACTGTAAAGTTCCAAAAAATGGTGTTGAGATAATGTTGATAATCCACAATTCAGTGGGCTTGTCAATCTTAATTAGGTCTCAGATGTTGTGATATGTTTTGTTGTTATGTATAAAGCATAAAAAGGGTAAAAAGTCATAAAGCATAAAAAAATGAAAGCAATATCAGATCTCCTCCCCACCACTACCACCATTGCAAATCCTGCTGTGCTACCTTACTATAGCATTGCAGTGGAGTGTTCCTGGGTGGGATGAGCAAAGAACCAGGATGTACTTCTAGTATCCAGGAGTGGATGGTAAGAGTACAGTACATACTCCCAGCAGACTCACCCAAGGCACGAAGATTATCCCAGCTGCCCAGCTACAGCACACAGGCATTTATATTGGTCTGATATAGGAAGATGCTGGAGGCAGATGATCACTTTAGGGTCAATTCAGTTAGAATCCTACATGGAAAAAACAATCCCTAGCAAAAGCCAAGGAGCATGAGCTGATATATTATCAGTAATATATCATTACTGATATATGCTAGATAATTGTGAAAGTCAAAGAACATACACAAAAAATCAGTATGTGCTTCATTGATTATAGAAAGATCTTTAGCTGGGTCAATCATATCAAGCAGTAGAAAAATCATAATCCCAAACCATCTCAACATCCTCATGCAAAAATTATATACAGGTCAGGAAGCCACAATATGGACAGAATATGATGAAAGCTCTCTTATTTATGTAATTTATAGGCAGAAGCCCCAAGCCACAGAGAAGGCGGCAAGGGAAAAATTTGACTCTAAATAACACAAAGCTCTTGTTTTTAATCAAAGACACATGAAGAATCACTGCAAGTTTCAATCCATCATCTCATCACTCTTAAGAGGGTTTTTCCCCCATTTACCCTCTTTTCCCAATTGTATAGCATTTCATTTTCTCAGCAATCTGCTTTTCAAAAACCTTTGACACAAAGTTCAGTTTAGATTCCATACACAGAAAACAAACTTTGGTGAAAAGTCTTCCCATGAGATAGAAAAAGCTGAATACAGAACTTGAAAGAATTTTTCTCCACCCCCTAGCACTACCGTCATCCCTTGTCTTTCTTTGAGTTTGATTTGAACTTCATGTAAGACAACTATTAAGTATGCTGCTTACAGAACTCATATATTCTAACTAATATATTCCAAAGATTACAGCTTTATCAATATACTTGTTTTCAATGTCAAGTAGAATTAATAGGATACATCCTGATTTTTTTCTCCAAGTTCAGAATCATAGTGTAGTAAACTATGGCAGGAGATTTTCAAGTCTCCAGGCTAAAACATTCAATAATGGTAAGGGAGAAAAGGCAACATATGAATCAGATTCTTGAAAGATGAAGCTGTAAGAGATGTGTCATTTTCCTAACCATCACCACCACTACTATTTCTGCTCCTCATCCTCCAGATAAAGCTCAGTTAAGATAATGTACAATTACAGTTACTACAGCAATGTGGTGAGCACTGGCTTTTTGTAATTATAAATTATTAACAGCTAGGATAATATATGTAGAGATAGTTAGCAGAGAGACTGCACTTTTATCTCCTTTTCTTGTCTCGAAGACTTTCTATGCATGTTTCTATGTAACATATAATCTATGTTGTAATTATTTGTTACAATAATTGGTTAGAATTATATTCGCAGGATTTTCATAACTTCCTCTCTTCGGTAGTTCTTCTTCTTCTTCTTCTTCTTCTTCTTCTTCTTCTTCTTCTTCTTCCTGATTGACTTAACATAATGCAGGTACTTCTCAGATTCACTCAGTCACCATTATGGAGAAGACTATAAGTAGAGGGTTTTCGTAATACAAATTTTATTGATATATTGACATTGATTTATTGATTATGCTGTCCATCTTCCACATAAGGTAAATCTTGGTGATATACACATTATTAAAAAAAATAGTTAAAATATTAAAACTATGCAAACTAAAATTTTAAAACTATACCAAAAAAATGAGAACTAAGAGATGGATGGCACATGGGTGAGGTCTTCTTACCTCATCAACCACCTCCAATGGTGAGTATCCCCTTGAGGCCTCAAGCCAATTAGTAAAGCAAAATTTTTAATACCCTTCTGGAAGGTCAAAATGACAGGAGAAGTTCTCACTTCTGGTGGTACGGTGTTCCACAGGGATGAGGCCACACTAGAAAAGGCTCTTCTCCTTGAGCCGCCTGTCAGAATTCCTTAGCAGATGGATTCTGTAGCAGTGGGGTGGACTAATCCCCTTGGGATGAGACAGATCCTCAGATATCCTGGATCCATGCCATATATGGCTTTAAAGGTAATAACCAACACTTTGAATTGGATTTGGAAGCAAACTGGTAATCAATGCAGCTCACACAAGAGTGGTCTTACATGTACCACCCAGCCCCGCCCGAACTGTGCATGCTGTTGCATTCTGCATCAGCTGCAGTTCCAAATACTCTCCAAGGGTAGCCCTAGGTAATGTGTGTTGCAGTAATCCAACCAAGAGATGACTAGATCTTGAATGACCATGCACAAGAATTTACAACTCAAGTAAGGGTGCAAATCCCAGTTTCAAAACATTTTCTTATAAAAATTATATTTTTTATGTCATCCTTCCATTATCCAGCACTTTTTGGCCCTGAAAATTGTTTTTACCCTAGAGGGAAAACTGGTTTGAGCCAGATTTGGGATGCATTTCCTTCTGAAACCTTCCCCTTTTACAGTATCCTATATGTTACTAGAATTTTAAAGAATCATGGAAATTGCAACATGTAATTTATGTTAACGTTAAATGTCTAGATCTTAAAGTAGACAATTTATTTTACAAGTGTACATTTATTTTACAGATGTGTTTAATCAATGATGCAAAAGGTGCTTGATCAATCCATCCTTCCCCCATTGACCACAAGAAGATTTTTCACCCCAAGAGTTGATTCAAGTTTTTCCCTTCAGAGTAAAATAATTTAAATACATAAATATTACATATTATGTATAACATGTACACAGTTCTTGAAAAGAATATTAATTATGAGCTACTAAAAAAAGCAACTCCACTGCTAAAAAAAGTAGAATTTGGAAATATAAACCAATTTATGACGGTATGTGCTGTGCATGATGAAACCTTATTTAAACTTAGGTACATGACTAGAATCTAAACCTTTCAGTTATTGGATGGGCTGCCTGATTATACGAAGGATTTAATCAATACTGGACTGCAGTTTTCTGTCATTCTATGGGCTGCTGTCCAGGAAGACTAGTAAAAAGTACCTATTGCTAATAATGAATTTCTTGGATTAAATCTGTCTCAAAAGCAAATATTCCAGTGAATTTAGTTGGAAAGCACCCTTCCTCATGTACAGTACATATCAACATTTCCTGTTGTGTTGGCAGATACAGGTTGGAACTCTGTGTGAATCTTCTGCATTTTCAAAGAGTTACAGTCCTGGAGGGACTTTTAATTGTATCATTATTCACTTTCTGAATGCTCTCAGTTGTAGCTTTTTATTCCTAGGAACATAAATTGTTCAGTGAATACAGTGAGTCAGGAAAAAAAAAATCATATGCAGAGGCTTGCTTTGAGTCGGTTTCTATTTAGCTCACCAGCCACATTACACAGTCATGACTTAGAGCTCTGTTATGAATAAATAACTGTTAAATATATAACAAAGTCTTGTGGCAAGTTAAAGGAAAACAGATTTATTATGACCTTTAAGGTGCTGCAATACCCTTTCCTGTTTTTCTTTAGCATTCTAGCATGTTGCCCTCTATGGAAATTGTTAAATATAGAGATGCTTTAATATATATATATATATATATATATATATATATATATATATATATATATATATATATATATTGCTCTTCTTTAAAAGACAGGTTTAATAATAAGACATTGGTGCAAAGAAATAAAGGGATAGGGACATCCCAAATCTTAATATAACCATCAAGTTGTGGCAGTGAAGGTCAAGAACAACTCATTTGGTACAAAGACACAAGTCATTTCTTTCTGGTTATCTCCCTGTGCTAACTGTGTCAGCCACCCTAGTAGGACACCACACTTTTTGCTGGTTTGTTGCTCACCAGGAGTTGCTAATAAGTGATTGGCCCAAGGTCACTTAGATGCCTTTGTGCCTAAGGTGGGACTAAAACCCAGTCTTCCATTTTTTTGGCCTGATGCCTTAATTACCACAACAAACTGCCTCAAATTTACTTCTCCTAAAACAAAGAAGAAGACAATACCCCATTGATTTTGCCCCAGAGAACCATGATTTGGAATTTACTGTTCAAAATGAAAGAGCCTGGAAGCTCAGGCCTTAACTGCCCTTTGACTGGCAGTTTCTAAGGAGTTTTACATGATAGAGGCAGCAGCAGATTGCATGTACATGTACCTTTCTCACAATGTTCTAGAATACCACAGTGACAAGAGCATTGCAGGATAATATGACAACATATTCAAATCACCCAGTGCTACTGCAAATAGATCGAGTTCTTGATTGGTTGGTTGGTTGGTTGATTGGTTGGTTGATTGATTAATTGATTGAGTTTATAGGCCACCCATCCTACCTCAAGGTAACTCTGGGCAGCTAACAATTTTGTTGTTTTCAAGCTTTGAAAAATGCTCCTTGCCCATCCTTTCTCTTTTGTTTCTGCTTGCCATACTTCCAAAGCACTGTTTGTGCATGTGCATGACTTAAAACTGTAAACAATTGTTAAGGAAATTTCCACAAAGAAGGAAAGGCAATGATACTTTAAATCTCAGAAGGGGAAAACCTAGCATAGGTATCTCACTTTACCTTGTTAAACCCTCCTCTCTACAGCACACTGATACAGGTTATTATACATATATTGTAAAGAGATCAACTTTACAGGTAGTCCTCAACTTAGAACCACAGCTGGGACTGGAATGACATTGTTGAGCAAAGTGACTCTTAAGCAAAATGCCCATGTTATTGCATCTCTCAACAACTGCAATCCTAACACTCCTGGTTGCAATTATTAAGTGATTTCATGGGTTATTAAGCAGAATCAGTCCTAGGTAAGAAGTATGGGATGGGGAGGAGGTGATGGAGAATCTGGGATACTCTGCTCAGGAGCTAAAAATCCTCCCTGCTGAAATCAAAGCAGGATTTTCAGTTCCTGAGCAGAGACACACTTGCACGCATTCTGCACCTGATCTCTCAGAGCCACCCTCATCCCCCAAGGCTCCTTTCCATACCAACTGCCCAGGGATGAAATCTACTTACTTCCTTACTCCACAAGCTGGCTGGAGTTGAAGTCCACAAGTCTTAAAGCTGCCAGGTTTGAAGACCTCTGATATAAGCAATTTTCTCCAGAGATATAATTTCAAAACTCTCTTCTTTTCTTGATTTACTGTAGCATTTAGTCCCAAACCACTTACTTTTTGCTTGCTTACCATGAACTTTAAAAGGAAATCATAGAACTTCAGCATCTCAAATATTTGCACTCTGGAATGATTACTAAAATCCAAATCCCAATTAACTGATAAACCAGTTGGGATTGTGAGACATGCTGAGCTTGGCTTTCTTCTTGCAAATGGTTCATTACCAACCTAGGTAACATTGACAGTGCTTTGACACAAGGGAATGGGATTTACTGGATGTTTATTTGTGGCAGCTTGGGCTACCTGCTTTAAGATTGTTGTTGTAGTTTGTGTGTCATTTTCTGATTGGCACATGCATGAATACCAGGTTCTTTTCTTTTCTTTGTTTGAGGAGGTTTTGCTTCATAATGTTTTTATTTATGTTTTATTAATAGTAGTTTATCTTCCAGTTTGAATCTTTATTCTCATGTGATTTCTCATTAAAAATTGTTCAAATGTAACAAAGGGGAAAAAAAACCACCTTAAATTTTACCCACACAGACAAATTTAACCACAATCTGAACTGAGCAACTATGCCCTTTTCAAAATAAGCCTAATCCAAAAATGCAAAATAATTTCTAGAAGCTTGGCATTTTGATCAATCAACTACTAGAGACAAATAAATTATTTCTAAAAACAAGCAAAGGCCAAAGAAGAAAGCAAACACATCTTCCCTTATCAACAGGCAAATAAATGGAAACCAGTGCAACAGATGAAAAATTGTCTAAATTGAAACAATACAGCCATCCAAGCCAGGTAGGCTATTCAAACAGGCATCTCAACTTGAGCTATTCTTTATTATGATAAGTTCTGTATAAGGGCTAGACTATGTCAAATTTAGGTTATATCCTCATTATGAAATGTTCTTTCATAATAATGATTGTGGTGATAATGGTGATATATGGGCAACAGCAACAAAAGAACAAAACCACTGCACAAAGAAAATGTAAGAAAACTTGCTGTATGTGCTGAATGGAAGATTTTGACTTGGTATCAGTGAATGGTATCTCTGAATAAGTAAGAGGCAGGCCGTTGTCACTGCATGGAATTAGAAAAAAACTAAATGTTAAAAATCATTGATTGCATGTTTTACCTCAAATCTGTAATAAAGACATTTGAAACACAAATATTTCAGGCTTTCCAATGGTGTATTGCATACATTATCATTGTAACTGAGTCCATCCAATTTGTTCCCTGCCATCTTCTTCCTTCCTTCCATCTCTGACAGCATTAGAGCCTTCTCCAGAACTAGATTGTCACATGTGTCCAAAGTAGGATAATTTGAACCTGGTCATTTGTGCCTTGAGTAAGAACTCTGGTTGATTTGTTTGATGGTCCACTTGCTGCTAGAGTATGTGTGTTACGTGTTTTAAAACTCAGGCTGAATAACTTATATGAAACATAATATATTTTTATTTATTTCTTCTTGTCTTTCTTTTCTTCCTTTTTGGCTCCTTTTCTTTCTTTTTTTTTCCTGGAATGCAAACTAATAAAATAGAAAGAGAAAGTAAATAATTGCTTTTTGCCATGTGTAGGAATTCCCAGATAATCACAGTTCTGAAAATCAATAAACAGTTTTTGTTGTTTCATCAAACAGTGAAAAATAAAATGTCCCAAATTACAAAACTCATCTGGAAAGAACAAAGAATATTATTTTTATAATATTCTCATTTTTTTTTTATGTGAAGGTCCCACTCTGCACCCTTACCCCAAAAGTCCTCTGCAATGTATTTCTGACATATAATTGGAATCACCAATTCACCATTCACCAATGATAGTTGTGATAATGGTATGCAACTTCAGGCTAAGGTGGAGCTAAAAATAGGCATCAAATGTCAAATAAATAGTTTGTTCATTTTCAAATATTTCCTATCAGTAATAATTTGCTATAACACAGAAGCCATACTTAATGATAAGAATTTGACAGAGAAATCAATTACTGAAGATGGTCAAATAACAGCCAAACAGCCATCTGTTGGAAATTCTTTCTGCACTGAACAAGAGGTTAGACTCAATGACTTTAAGGACTAATATTACTGCTTATGAAGAATTTGATTTTGATGGGTGTTGAAAAGCTCATTGCAAAAGACTGAAAAAGAAGTCCAGGTTTATATAAGTATTTTATTGATTTGTACTCACCAGTGAAGATAAGGTTATGAAAAAGCAAATATATGAATGCATCATGACATTTTCATAGCACAGGAAAGGCAAAAAGAAGCGGTGTCTCTACCTAAGCTTCTTTAGCATGGTCATAAATTAATGCATATTATTACTTCTTAGAATGGAAGTTCTGGAAATAATTGGTATTGTTAAGCTGCTGAAACATGGTGCAATAATAATAACAGCAAACATTTAAACTGTGAACAAGCTCAATGAGCCTAAAATGGGAAGCAACAATCAAAAGTATGTTTGCATGTTTGGTTAATGATACAACAAAAAATCTATAAGTGTTGTTAACTTGGTCACACAGATCTATCTCAGTTTTCAAGATATCAATAATCAAATATCAATATCTTCCAAAGAGAATAATATTTATTTCATGCTTACTATGATCCTTTTTTGAGATGTCTATTTCAATTTACTTTATTATTTCTGCTTCCTCTGGCAATTCATATAAAGTATTGCTACCAAGCCCTTACACAAATGACTTCTGCCCCTGATTAGGAGGTCCTTTGTAGAACTACCAAACTTGCCAGCCATTTATTTGAATAACCCTCTTGGTATCCCAAAAGATACAGTGGCTGTAGGCAGCAAAACAAAGGAAACCAACCCAGCAGGCCACTTAATGGTTCATTCTTTGCTGATATGTCAAATTGCATTGGTTTACCATGACTTAATCTTTGATGGTCAATTTGTAGGGCATTGAACTATTCTCCTTCATTGACCTGTTCTCCTTCATTGACCCTGGCTAACTATACCTAAAAAAGGTACAAGAGGAATACTTTAAAAAGTAGCTGTGGAGGAACTCTTAGAAGAAATAACACAGTTGCAGGTGTTTTAATGTTTCTTCATTATAGTCTGTGAATGAATCTTTTTCTAAAATAGAATCCCAAATTTGATTTAACTGAATCATACCCACTTCAGATCTCTCCAGTTCAAACTTTCCAATCAGGACTGAATTGCAGAAGCCTAATTACAAGTAGTAATGTTCCATGGACTGATGGAAGTAAAGGGAAATAGTTTATTTCTTCCAAATGATTCATTGAAATATATGTACTTTTAACAAAAAGGAAGGAAGGAAGGAAGGAAGGAAGGAAGGAAGGAAGGAAGGAAGGAAGGAAGGAAGGAAG
>WNWU01000018.1:16211977-16280994 GCA_012654045.1 Ptyas mucosa | reverse complement strand
TTCTATTCTATTCTATTCTATTCTATTCTATTCTATTCTATTCTATTCTATTCTATTCTATTCTATTCTATTCTATTCTAAAGGAAACAATTTGGTGTAGTGATTAAGACATCAGGTTAGAAATCAGGAGAGTTCTAATTCTGCCTTAGGCATGAAGCCGGGCAGCCAGCTGACCTTGTGCCAGTCCCTCTCTCTCAGCCCTAGGAAGCAAGCAGTAGCAAACCACTTCTGAAATTTCACCAAAAAAACTACAAGGACTTCTCCAGGCAGTTGCCAGGAGTCAACACTGACTTGAAGGCACCTATAATAGGTCAAATTAAATATTACTAAATATATAGATGCAAATTTACTAGATGTAAATTGATGGTTAAAACTCCCATTAAGTCTTTGGGGCATGATTAATTTTGTCAAAATGAATATCTCATTGAGATTAATGTGTATTCTAAGAGGGATTCCAATATTAATTCCTATTAGATGCTTTACATAGATAAGTTAATGAGAAAATTGTTATGGCAGTCTAAAATCCCTCAAGCATTCTTGGCCAAATTGAGGTTACCTTAGAAAGATGGCAGCTTCAACCTACCAGATTTTCAACTACATTTATTTTAACATCTGTATTATCTTGGAAAATACCTTTTATGATTACACCTTCTTTGGACTGTTGTGGGGAAAATGTTTACCTTAATAAGGAACCAAAACATTTGGAGATAAATGCAACACACTATTTTTATTGACATATATGCTCCAGTGATCACTGGGTTCCTGGCCATAATAGGAAGGAACTCTGAACTAAGCAAGGTCATGACCTATATACCTCCAGAAATGTTGCATAGGAATGATAAAGAAATTGGTGCACTTCATACTGTGGCCAACCCCAAAATAACATCTGATAACACTATGGCTACAACAGCACCATTTCATTCTTCTCTACAATTGGGATGCTTATCTGCAATAATTGCAAATACTAATATATGTACCACAACCAATGGCAATTACTGTGCCCACATGCTGCCTCCCTTCTAATTTCTGTGATCTGTCTCCTCTCTCTTGCCTGCTGCTTTTTATTTCTGTGCCTTTTCCCATGGTTATGTGATGTATAAGCCATCATACATAGCAACCATCCACTTGGCCTATCGGGAAAGCAAGCATGTAATACCTTTCAAATTATGGCATAGTTTAGGGACCAGGTATATTAAACAGGCACCTTTGTTTCCAGCCTTGGTTTTTAATGGATGTTAATGTATTTTGATCTTGAATCATATAAGAAGGTAAAGTTGTGTAACAATCCAAATTTGAAAATATTGGGGACGTTTTATTGGAATCTTCAGACTAAACAAAGAATCAACACTTTAAATCAGTTTGTTTCTAATTCTTGTTTTAAAGACTTTTATAACTTGTTGAATATGACCCACTTGGCAATATATGCTAGGCAATATATGCAGTAAAAAATACTAACCAAATAATATGGGCTGGGTGTTCCATTATGTATTGATATTTGCTTAAAGAAATCTTCTTGCTTTCAAAACTTTCAATGATATGATCGCTAAAGTAATACATTATTTTATAATAATAAAATTTCAGGTCTACTTTGTATTTCACTGCATGTGAAATCTTTATTTTAAAAAGACAGTCAGTTTGGTGCAGAACTTAAGGTGTTGGCTTAGAAACCAGAAGACTGTGAGTTCTAGGCCTTCTTTAGCTTTGAAAGTTGACTGGATGACCTTGGACCAGTCGCTGTATCTCAGCCCTAGGAAGGAGGCAATAGCAAACCATTTCCAAAATATTGCCAAGCAAACTGCATCAACTTGCAATCTCCAAGAGAGAATTATCTGTGAGATATTTTACAAGTCCAAAAATACTATTGATTGATTATGTGCTATCAATTAATTTTTGACTTCTAGCAACCACATAGATAGCTTTTGTCTATGACAATCTGTCCATAATCTGACCTTTCAGGTCTTCCAATGGTATATTCAATGACAATGTAAGCCAGTCCATTCACTTTGCTGCAAGTCATTATCTTCATTTTTTTCTTTCATCTTTTCCAGCATTAGAGTCTTTTATGGACAGCTGGATCTTCACATATTACAACATTGAACTGCAGCTCATTTTCTGATTTAAGCCAAATATTTGGATTTCACAAGTTGTTTCCTCTTCTGTCTGTCTCTCTCTCCCCAGATTCTTTCCTTTTCTCTTTCTGTTAATAATCTATGTCAAATTGTATACAAAGGGATTGACTGCAATAGGTATCTTTAAATTTATTTTGCAGAGTAAAAGGCAGAATATGAGCCTCGGCTTTGATGAAACTCATGATCCATTTAATAAAACATAATGCATGGCATGAAAGAGAAAGGAAGATCAAAGTTCCATCTGACAAGTTTAAGGTGGACAGCTTTTGCAACTACATCCTTTGGGCTTTCAAATATGACCTATTTGAAAGCCCAAAAGATGAGGAAAACTGCTGGACAGTTTCAACACACTAGAAGTGTTCTATTGGTACATACATTTTTCTCACCTCTGACAACTTGTTGATTTTTTCCCCAGCCTTTCTGAGTCATCTTAAAACTTTTATCAAGTGACAACATTTCTTTAAAATGTGAGACAGTCTGATCCACAATGTGATAGTAATATGAAATTGCTTAATATTTATGTAAGGGAAGCAAGTTGAGAATAATCCAAAAGTATATGGGCAGGAAAAACCAAACATTTCCCAACAATTGGGGATCAACAGCAGAAATTTCATTTCAAGAGCCTTGGTAATACAGTGGTCTAAAGCACCCTGTTATTAACACCAGCTGCCTGCAATTATTGCAGGTTCGAATCTCACCAGGCTCAAGGTTGACTCAGCCTTCCATTCTTTCTAAGGTAGGTAAATTGAGGACCCAGTTTGTGGGGGCAATAAGCTGACTTTGTATAAATATATAAAAGTATGAAGGCTATTGCTTAGCACATTGTAAACCACCCTGAGTCTCCGGAGAAGGGCAGCATATAAATCAAATTTTTAAAAAAATAAATAAAAAAAATTATGATTATTATGTACTAAGCACCCAAAAAGACAATGAGTGTGTGTATCATTCCCAGTGTGCCAAATCTGTATCTGATGGAAAGTGAACCACTGAAGTTGTTCTGTTTCCATTGTGTGGAGAGTTCTTCCCTTGCCTTCTTGCCTTCTCCATATAGGTTTGACATAAAGCTTTCCCTTCCTAGCTGTGACCAGTACAACACTTGCACCATTAAATAAAAAGGAAGACTTGTGAAGATCTTGTATACTCATGAAAACAATATTTTTCTCTTTGCGGGCACCTGATCTGAATTCCTACAAACAGAAATAAGAGTCAGCAGTATAAGGAGACATATGAGAGAATGTACAGGTTTTACTTGGATTTTATTCAATCTCTTATTATATGTACTTTTATGCTACTTCATTCAATGGAATATATAAGACATATCACAATTAACTTAATACAACCAGGAGAATACAATACATGTATAAATAACAATTCAATATTCAGTAATACTGGGGCTCAGGGGCTATGGTTGGGCAACCAAGGCTTGGCCTTGTATGATTACTGGAACAACAACAATCACAGACTAGACAAAAGTATACTATGTTTGAAAATAACATCATTAGGGCCCACTATTCTAAATCAGAAGCAGCAAGGCTGGGCTAATTAAAGCAAATGTTTGAATGTTTAAAAGGATTTATCCAGATTCAAATATCACTGAACAATGCTTAGCAGATCAAAAGAAATAGAGCATCAGGGGTGAAAGCAGGCATTTCTGTACTCACATGGTGCTTGCAGAATCTCTCCTGCAAGCTTCCTTATGAGGAGCTGCTTTCTAGAGCACATGTGGGTGATCTCTTTAGCTTCTTCTTGTCCAGAGAAGCTCTATTTATCTAGGCTCATTGCGAAGTCATAGTCCCAGCCTCAGTACTGTCTCCATGATTTAGAGATGCATCAGTTTGCCATTTTCTCCATGTAGAACACGCCAGGGCTGGGTTCTACTTACCTTTACTACTGGTTCACATTGTGCCCGTGTGCGCAGATCACTTATGATGACGTCCAGGTCAGTGGGTGGAGCCTCCTGCCAGTTTTACTACCGGTTCTTGTGAACCAGTCTGAACCGGGGGCAACCCACCACTGGAACACACCCCTTAACCCTGTGATTCTTCTTTTTCACCTCTTCTACTTTGAAAGTTTGCTGTTAGGCCATAAAAGGAACAAAGTACCTTTGTATGTGCAAAAAATAAAAAAAATAACCATATAAGGCAAAACATTTAGTAAATAATGAGAAATAGTCAATGTGCCATATTTTATGTTTTATGTGCCATATTTACAAGTATTGCAATTCATCCCAATGCTGGTTTTTGCTATTGTGAGATAGATTGCTGGATTAATTTTTCTTTCTTCCTGGTGACATCATTTTCTCATTGATCACAAAATTATTATTCCATAATATCAGTAATCATCCAGGTTCATATTCTAGGACAGGGGTGTCAAACTGGATTTCTTTGACAGCCAGATCAGGATTGTAGTTCTCCTCAGAGATCTGCTGCCCAAAACGGGATGTTGGGGGATGCACACGGCCCCCTTGTGCCTCATTTTTGCCCTCCATCGCCTCCTGCAGCACTCTGTTGGCCAAAAACAGGCCACATGGAGGCCTCCCAAGGCCCCCCATAGCCCATTTTCTACATCCCCAGCCTCCAGCAGCACTCTGCTGGTCAAAAATGGGCTGCGTAGAGGCTGCCCCGATCAGCCATTTTTTGGTGGCAGAGTGCTGCAGGAGGCCAGGGAGGCTGAAAATGGGCTGTGGGGGGGATGCACATGGCCCATTTTGTCTGGCAGAGGCACCACAGAAATATCTGTTGATATTTCCAGGTTGGCCCCATAGGCTGGATTTAAGCACCCTGTGGGCCAGAGCCAGCCCACAGGCCTTGAGTTTGACACCTCTATTCTAGGAGAATGCAAAGAGCCTGGTTAAATATCTAAATTATGAAAATACTTCATAGTGGTTCCCAAAACATGGGCATAATTTCCTTACTATGAGAGCATCAGAAGCGATCTTTAGCAACTCAATCAACACTTCATTTGTTGATCAAAAAACTAAGAACAAATTTAGTTCATCAGTTTCTGACAAGAAAAGTCACCACTTGATGATATTATCTTGTCCCATTAAAATATTTCCACAATGCCTCTGAGTGATCTACATTTTAAAAAAATTCTTAAGATCCTTTGTTTTTATCCTTCAGGGTGCAGGAAAATGACATATTTCAAGATCTATTAAAAGCTACAAGATATATATGAGCCCACCTAGCAGAGATGCTTTCTTACATTATATTCCTAAGCATGCACACACAGAAATAAACGGAGTAGAATCAATATTTCTATTGATCAATATTGACTCAGCCTTCCATCCTTCCAAGGTAGGTAAAATGAGGACCCGGATTGTGGGGGCAATAAGCTGACTTTGTTTAAAAGAAGAACACCGCTTGGGGGGGGGGGCAAAAGCCCTACTAAGCAGGTATATACAAAAGTATGAAGGCTATTGCTTAACGCATTGTAAACCGCCCTGAGTCTCCGGAGAAGGGTGGCATATAAATCGAACCAATAAATAAATAAATATTTAATTAGTTAGTAATTGGTATTTAGTAGTAGAGCCAATTTCTAGTGGTGAAAGTGCTGGGCTAGAAACCAGAAAACTAAATTCTAGTCCCACCTTGGGCATGAAAGCCATTGAGATGAGTTTGGATCAGTCATTCTCTTTTATTCCAACTTTTTTTAAAAAATTTGATTTATATGCCACCCTTCTCCAGAGACTCAGGGCAGTTTACAATGCATTAGGCAATAGCCTTCATACTTTTGTATATTTATACAAAGTCCGCTTATTGCCCCCACAATCTGGGTCCTCATTTTACATACCTTAGAAAAGATGGAAGGCTGAATCAACCTTGAGCCTGGTGAGATTTGAACTTGCAGTAATTGCAGGCAGCTGGCAACTTACGTGCTACTTTAATAGCACTTAGTCCACTGCGCCACCAGGCTCTTATCTTGAAAATAGGAGAATAGAAGTATTTAACATCTTTGCTACCTTGAGTTATTTATAAAAATAATAAACATGGGGTATCAAACAATCAATCAATCATCATTCAATCACAAAAGTGTGTATACTAGAGGTAAACAATCTGAGATTCCAAGCTTGTGTAAAACTCCCCCAAATCTTTGTCTGTGGGAACTGAAAGTCCTTCTAGAAGTTGTTACTGAATTGCTATTTGAAATGTGATGGCAGATGGTTTTAAATTCATGGGAAGTAATCATATTAATTGAATTTTAATAATTTAAATGTCATTTGAAATTAGATCAAACTTATTTTTTGTTGCACAATTCTTTATATTGGCAGTTCCTATTCTGGAGAACACTAACCTGGATACACCTTTCAAAATCCCAGATGTACTTGAACCCATTCTCCTTTAAAAAGTTGCACGTCTGATTGACTAGGATGTAGCCTTAGTTAGAAAAATGCTCAGAAGGCAATTCCTGTGTTTGTAGTTAGCCAGAAATTTCTTTAATAAAACTTGTAGCTGTTGGTACATGAAATATGGCCATGCTAATATTAGCATTGAGAAAATAATCTGAGAGATTGTAAGGCTTTTAGTGTAGATTTTTCCTTTTGAAAATATTTTCAGATAGAGATATACATATGCATAAGTGTATGCCTATGTATTTCCAACATTTTAAATTTTTTAAATATAATTTACAAATACTTGCATCATAGTTTGGCTCATCCTTAAATTCCTCCAGAACTTATTTCTTCAAACAACATACACCAACCATCTTCAATGTACAATGCAACATGCAGTATTATTTTTTGTTTCCTTATTTTTTTATCATATTTATATGGCCACTCATTTCCAACAGAGTTGTTTGTATTCAGACCAGATTCTCATTCAAGTTTTTTTCTGTTGAGGTTTATGATGTTTCTTCTTGTTTTGTTTAGCAATACTTTGTGTGGAATATGTCTGCGCACAACTTTTCCTCATCAAGTTTGTACTTTAAAGTATTTTCCAGTCTGAAGAAATCTATTTATTACAGTTGGCTTTACCAGTGCTATGATTCATCCTGATTTATTTATAATATTCTTCTTAACAATCTTTTTTAGAGTTTATTTAAAACTCTAGAAAATCAACTTTTTTGTTAGCTTTTACTTTATTCTTTTACTTTTACTATCTTGCTAGTCAATCTAAACATTCAGAATGGAGTTAAGTAAGAAATGTAACTAACTAAATCATCATACCAATTAATCTTTTAGCAGGCAATTAATTATAATATAATCAAGATACTGAAAATAACAGCTTTAATTTAAAAATAGTCAAGTTGAAGTTTAACTGTCCCAATTATTCATCACGAATCATGCTCATTAATTGCTGGCTTCCATATAGATCAAGTACATACTAGTTTCTGTGAAAAAAAATACTGACATTGATTTGTTTGATGCTTTATTTTTCATGTGTATTATGAATCCTATTTGTATTATCTTAGTTTCACTAAGAAAAGTCAGTCTTCAGACATTTGGTTTCTAATGAAGCCAATAATGTTGCCTGCGTGTACTATGATAGCATATGAAAAAGGGGACAATTTGATAACATTGAACCAGTGGTGGGATTCATTTTTTTTTACAACCGGTTCTGTGGGCGTGGCTTAGTTGGGGGTGTGGCTCAGTGGTCATGTGACTGGGTGGGCATGGCTAGCTGGTCATGTGGCCGGGTGGGCGTGGCCAGCTGATCATGTGACCGGGTGGGTGTGGCTATTGCATAGGGATTACTCAGAGGGCTGAAAAAAGTCATTTCTGACTGGTCCTCGCACTTTTGACTGGTCTTCGCACTTATGACCATCCTCACTTTTATGCCCGTTGTGGCATTCTTAACAACCGTGTCAGTCATTTCACCACTACTTCTCTTCACCACGGTGACAAGATAGGGCACAAGGCGTAAAATGTGAGGACAGTCGTAAGTTCCAGGACTGGTCAAAAGTGCGAGGACCAATCAAATATAACTTTTTCAGCCTTCTGACTAGTCCATATGCACATAAGGACTACTCAGAGTGCTGAAAAAAGTCATTTCTGACTGGTCCTCACATTTTTGACTGGTCTTCGCACTTATGACTGGTCATCATTTATGCCCATTGTAGCATTCTTAACAACTGTGTCACTCATTTCACAACTGCTTCTCTTCACCATGGTGACAAGATAGGGCAAAAACGTAAAATGTGAGGACAGTCGTAAGTTCGAGGACTGGTCAAAAGTGTGAGGACCAGTCAAAAATAACTTTTTCAGCCCTCTGAGTAGTCCATATGCATAAAAGGATACAACAAAAGAGGGATGAAGGAAGGGAAGGGAAATTAGAGTAGGAGTGAGGGTAAGAGAGGGAGGAAGAGAGGAGGAGAAGGAGAAAGGAAGAGGAAGTAGGGAGGAGTAGAAGAGGGGGGGAGAGAAAGTAAGAAGGAAAGAAAAGAGAGAGGTGGTAGGTTGGAGGAGAAAGATTGCTGTACAATAAAAAAGATGAAAGGGAAGAAAGCCAAACCCAAACAAATATAAAAATATTAAGATAAAGAATGAATTGTTAAACTTTAAAGAATAAAAGAGAACGAATATGAATAAATAGCAATAATTAGAAACACACATACAAACATACAATGTATTTTCTTTGAACAGAGTATTTGGCCGGTTCACAAATTTAAACAGTGTTTAGTCATTTCAATCAAATTTACAATTTCTATATTTCCTTTTTGCCATAGATATTCCTTATCTATTTTTTTTAAAAAAAACCAATAGTACCCCTCATTCTCATCTCTAATCGTAATCCTAATCAAATTCAATTTTTCCCTTCTATCTATATTATACCCCTTCCCATTGTCATCTATTTTTATATCGATCCTCACATTGGTTGATTATGTAACATTACAATTGTTTAATATAAATCCAACATTTTAGTATAAATCAGTTAATTATATAACTATCTTTTTTTGTATATTAATCAGTATGAACATAAATCTTCCAATTATTTCCATTCAATTCAATTTCTTACAAGTCAGTTATATTTACCAATAGTAATAAACCAAATAATTCCCCCCCTTATGCTACTCATTAAACTCTCCAAATAAACCAAATAGTTTTGCCCATATAATCCTCCAAATCACAATCTATTCATTTCTACAAAGATAAAAAAGAAAAACTTGTCATTATCTAGATTTCAAAGATATTAAAATATTCCAATTATTAATCATTTCATTTTTACAATCGTATGGTTTCCCATTTGTTTCTTACTACTATTCATATTTCAATTCTAAATATATATAACATCTTTCTCTTTCATTTCTTTTTCTCCCTTCCTATTTTTATTTTTGCCTTTTTCTTTCTTCTTTTTTTTTCTTATCTCCCCACTGTTTATCCCACTGTTTATTCCAGTGTAATCATTCTGTATTTCACAAATCTGGACTCTTCTATTTTGCCCTGCATTTCCTGTTGTTTTCCATCCTTTTCCTCTCTTTTTTTTTATTTCACTGTTAATCCCAATGTAATCATTTAAGTTTTTATATTTTTTATGCCACCCTTCATTCCTTCTTTGTCTCTTTTTGCCCTTTCTGTTTTTTTCCATTGTTAATCCCAATGTAATCTCTAAAAACCTCCTTTTTATTATTACTATTTACATATTCAATTATTTTTCCCAAATTAATCTCATTGTCTTTATCTTCTTCTTTATATTCAGTCTCTGTGTCTTGCTTCTCTGTCTTTGTTTCCTTGTTAGCTTGAGCGTGCTCTATCTCAATTTTTGGGTCCTCGAGTTTTGATTCTTGATGTAACATTGTAATTATTCCTCTTATTTCCGCTTTCCATGATGAGTACATCATTTCCATTATTTCTCTAATTTCCTGTGCCATTTTGTTCTTTCTGTGTTAATATTGTTCTAGTTTTAAAAGTTCTGTTGTTTCCTTTTTTTCTAAAGTCAAGCCGCTTGCAGACAAAGCAATCCTCCCCAAAAGTTCTCACGACTATTATCACTGATGCAGTTCAAAATTTTCCAAAATAAAGATTCCAAATTGCAATGCTCTTTTTTCTCCTGAAGATGTCTCTCTACAATCCACAATTCTCTTAATCGTTTAACAAAGTATCAATTTTGTATCAGTCCTCATTTGCAATCTAGTTTCTTTTTTCTCCTTTTTAGCTTTGAAAATACCAAATCAATTGTATAGTCCAGTCCAAATTAAACAAATACTTTTCACTCTTCCCCCCCCTCCTTTATTTTATCTTTAGGTATACAGCACTTCAATTGTAGGGCTTAATATCCAATTCTCTTTTATTCTTCTTAGCTTTCAAAAAGAAAGGATCTATTTATTTTCTTTCCAATCCTTTAATCAACATTGGGGTTACTTCTTCTAATTCTTAAAAATTTTCAGATAATTTTATTCAAAAGTCAATTTTCTTTTCGGGTTTTTGTCCCTTTAAATTCCACTTCAATCCTCTTTTTCTCCCCCCATGCCCATTAGCCACTGTTCCTATACTGGGGGTTTCAGATTTAAAAATAATTTTTTTGTTGTTACTTCGCCTGTAGATTGGCTGTCACTCACCCAGCTTCAAAAACACTGTTCCATTCACTGCTCCTGCTGAATACTTAGTCCGGTTGCCCCAGCTTCTTGACAGCTGCAATGGTTGCCACCCCCACCGCCGAATCAGAGAGAGATTCCTCTGACCTTCGAGGAACTTGCCTGTTCCACTTGGTCTTCTGAGGTGCCTCTCCTTCTTCCCCATCCCTACAGGACGGTTCTGGTCCAAAGACCCCTTGGCAGTGATTTGTCAGTTCGGGTTTTCGTGGAGCTCATCAGAGCCTGCTAATTCTCAGACTGTCTTGCCACGACTCTTCTGGTCAAATCCCCCAGGTGCCAGCTTTTCTGTTGATCATTTCCAGTGTTGGTTCTTTGTAGCTTTCTATAGGTCCACTTTGCTTTCAAATTCTTCAGTCTTCCATCAACCTAAGGAAACCTTCCTGGATTTTAGTCTTTGCTTAGTTGATTGTCTAGATATTGATGATTTGAGAATGTTGGCTAGAGAATGTTGGCTAGATATTGATAATTTGAGTCTCTCTCTGTATGCTGCTTCTGTATACTGCAGGTAGGGCAATGCTGGCTAGGTAGTAATATGTGGTAGTATGTGTGATAAAACAAGAAGATTTATAGTCAAGAATAACTAGATGATAAATACTTAGACTCTATACAAAAGTAAGTAAGTGACTGGTGTAAAAGAAGTCATTTGGGAAAGGTTTATGACATGCAAATAAGAAATGAGAATGAAATAAAAAATGTGTGAAGGAAAGGTAAGTAAGATGAGACAAACAAGAAGAACAAGAAGTCATGATTTGGTGAAGATGATTAAGATTGTCAGGAAGAGAGAAGTAAAAATTTTAAAGAGCAAAAAGTTCAAAATGTATGAATCATTATATGAGTATGAATGAAAAATTTATGGTACAGTAAAGTGCATCCTATTAATGTTATATACATCTAGGAATATTTTATTTATTTTTCTCTTACATCATGTCTTGATTTATTTTGCTTACTATTTCATGCATAATTTCTCTGCTCAACATAGTACCAGTTATTCTGAAAGAAAATAGTATGATGGGTTTAGATAGATACAGCATGACTACTCTAATGCTCTCTACATGGGGCTCCCCTTGAGGTGCACCCGGAGGCTCCAACTGGTGCAGAATGCGGCCACGTGGGGGATTATGGGAACCACGGGGTGCTCCCATGTGACACCTCTCCTGCGTGAGCTGCATTGGTTCCCAGTGGACTTCCAGGCATGCTTCAAGGTGTTGGTTACCACCTTTAAAGCGCTCCATGGCATCGGACCTGGGTATTTGTGGGACAACCTTCTGCCGCCAATAGCCTCCCACCGGCCAGTACGCTCCCACAGAGAGGGACTCCTCAGGGTGCCGTCAGCCAGGCAATGTCGGCTGGCAACCCCCACGGGGAGGGCCTTCTCTGTGGCAGCACCTGCCCTCTGGAACAACCTGCCCCCGGAGATACGCAGGATATCCGATCTCTGGGTTTTTTGCCGTGCCGTAAAAACTTTTCTCTTTCAACAAGCAGGGCTGGCATAACCTCCCCCCCTTTTAAAGATTTTTTTAGATTTTAGATTTTTAAATTGTCCAATTGGGTTTTAGTTATGAGGTTTTTAAACTTTTGGTCACAATTTATAATTCTTTTAAATTTTAAATTTTGTATTGACTGTTTTTTATTTCTGGCTGTGCACTGCCCTGAGTCCAGCAGGAGAAGGGCGGTATATAAATTAAATAAAATTAAATAAATAAAATAAATAAATAAAAATAAATATGTATTAACTTCAGGCCAACTGAATATACAAGAAAAGTGAGAATGCACAAATATATTAAAATCTACACTATCTTCAACCACCATCACCACAACAAAAACATCATGTGTAAAATACACAAAGTGTTGTAATATATACTTTAAATGTACGAATTTGATTTTCCTCTAGAATATTCATCTTTACAGTAGGAGGAAATTAATAAAAAGACACTGGCATTAAGAAATGAAAACCCATAAAATGCATGCCAACTCTTGAATACAACTTGCACTTGCTTGCATAAGAACCTCAGCAAAAACCAAATTGACATCAAATCACAATTTTTAATGGTGACCATTGCTAACACATTTGCCCACAGAAACTGTTGTTATTTGTCTATATTTTTAAAGTGGTTGATCGTTATTTTGTTATATTAGTTGTGCCTCCTTCATAATAAGGGAAACAATTGACACAGCTGTAAGGTACTTCTGGAAATAGGATGAGGGTGAAAGAATCTCCATCTGAGGAATTACCTGGAAATTAATCAGTGATAACTTTAGCCCTAGAGGAAATTATATATGCTTTACTGCCTAACAGATTATGTTGCTTATGGAAATGAATAGGAGTATTGTTTCAAGTCAAATAGAAGCTGAAAAAAACTATTCTGATTCAAGAGTTGTTTGGAAAAGAATAAAGGAAGTTGAGAGGATAGCTTGTTTCTCATTTCAAGTCAAACCCTGGAGTCTCCTAGCTTCTTATTTCCATTCTTATTTCTTCCTGAAAATGTATTTGATATCACTTAGAAAGCTTTTTAATTGATGAACTAGGCAGTTGGTATAAAATGATCATATCCATTCAGTGATATTTTTTTAAAAAGAAGCATGTGATATCTACTGCACTTGGAAGACCACACTTGGAGTACTGTATCCATTTCTGGCCATCACAATACAAAAAAGATTCTGAGGCTCTAGAAAGAGTGTAGAGAACAGCAACAAAAAAGTGTCTGAAGGCTAAACTGTACAATGAACAGATGCAGGAAATAGATATGTCTAATAGGTAGGTCAGGGATCAGCAACCTGCAGCTCCGGAGCTGCATGCGGCTCTTTGGGCCCTCTGCTGTGGCTCCCTGTCAAGTGATCCCACCACTGGCTGGCCTCGTCCCTTGCCCTCCCCTCCCAGTCACTCCTCACCTGGCCTGAGAAGCTAAGGGTGACAGTGGGGGATAGAGTGGCCAGGGCAGAGACAGAGAGATACAGAGAGAGGGGGAGAGAGAGAGACATAGAGAGATACAGAGAGAGAGGGAGGGGGGAGGGAGGGAGGGAGGGAGGGAGGGGAGAGAGATATGTCAAAAGAATTTTGTGGTTTCCTGGTGTTTTTTAACAACTGGTTCTCTGCCCTAATGACCAGCTGGGTAGGCATGGCTAGGGGGTTGTCAGGTTCTGACGTGGTCTTAAATAATTCGCATTTCCAAACAAACAGTCTTTGATGAAATCTTTCATTTATTGAGAACAACCTGTCTGGTCCCGACTCCGTTGGTGCCAGTACTGACCTGCTGACCCGCAAACCCTTCCCTTTCCATTCCCCAATACTCAGCGTCCCATTGGCCATCTTCCAAGTCACTCTCACTACTTCACCTCACAGGAATGTCCCCGTTCCATCCCATCTCCTAGGTGATATTATCTGCCGGGTAAGTAAATGGGTGCAAAGTCAAGCTGCTTCTTCTCTCTCTTTTTTTTTTTCAATGTCAGCACTGGAACGGATGTAACTTAGAGTGCTGACATCTGGCCCCTCCCCCCTTCCTTTTTCCCCAAGGGGAAAACAACAAGGTAAATACCATTACCCCATCCGAGGGTGTGTCCCACCCCCTCCTGCCTTGTCCGGGTGATCTGCATGGAATTTGGCTATAAGGCGGTCAGCTTGGATGTTTGTGCTCTTCACCCAGGAGGCCTCTGACAAGGGGTAGTCCTTCCACTTGATTAAGTATTGGAGGTGCCCCCTGTGCCACCTCGAATTGAGAATTCACTGTACCTCATAGTGAGTGTGGCCCCCAATGACCAGGGGCTCGGGGAGTCACATGGCGCAGGCCTTAAAGTTGACCCCACCACAGGCTTTAGCAGGCTGCTGTGGAAAACGGGCTGTATCTTCCCTAGTAGCTGGGGCAACTGCAGTTGTACTGTAACCGGGTTGATTACTTTTACTATAGGGAACGGTCCTATAAATTTCGGGCCCAATTTCCTGCTCTGGAGTCTAAGTCTCAAATACTTGGTGGAGAGGTAGACTTTCTCTCCCACTTGAAATGGTCTTTGGGGAGTTCGGTGCTTGCCTGCTTGTTTCTTATAGGAATGTGCCACCTTGGCCAACACCCTCTTAACGTTCTCCCAGGTTTCTCTCAACATGGCCATCCAATCGGTCAAGCTGACTGAGGAAGGGGGCTCCCTCAGATACTCTGGCATGGGGACAAAGTCCATCCCACTCGCTATTTTAAACAGGGTTAATCCCATGCTGCTATGGACAGCATTATTATACGCGACCTCCGCAAAAGATAGGAGGTCTGCCCAATTGGATTGTTGGTAGTCGACATAGCTCTATCATGGCATTCAGTCTCTCCGCCCCCCCTCCCCTTTGGTTCTCTGGTGAAACACTGAGCTGAGGCCTTGGGACGATCCTATGGCTCGTAGAAACTCTCTCCAGAACTTTGCGGTGAACTGGACCCCTCGGTCAGAAATGATCCTTCTGGGTACTCCATGCAAGCGGTAGATATGCTTCAGGAACAGTTTGGATAACTGGCGGGCTGAGGGTATAAAGTGTGCCTGTTTGGAGAACAAGTCTATTGCAGTCCAGATCACTGTGGTTCCACCACTCCTTGGCAGTTCTACTATAAAATCCATCGCAATCTCCTCCCATGGTCTTGTTGGTTCAGCTACTGGCTGCAGCAGTCCGGGGAGGGCATCCTGGCCGTTTCTTCATCGTGGCACAGATGGTACAACTTTTTACATAACTGTCTATGTCTTTTCTCATGTGGGGCCACCAGAACTGTCGTTGTACTAAGTGTAGCGTCTTTAGGAAGCCAAAATGTCCCGCTGGTTTGACGTCATGGCTCCTCTTGAGGATCTGGGTGCATAGAGTCTGTGGGACATGGAATTTTGCCCCATTCCATGCTAGGTCATCCCTTTTTGTCAAGAGATGTTGATTGTCTCAAAACCAGGGGTCCGCCGCTGTTTCAGTTTTGAGTGTTGTCATTAAATCACTTTCAAGTTGGCCTTGCTGGTCGCAGCATTGCCATCTGGTAACCACTTGACCCACTACTTGGGTCAGAATGGGGGATAATGGCGTTCACTGCCTGCTCCCGCTCACTGTTGTATTGGGGCATCCGGGAGAGGGCATTGGCCTGAAAGTTCTTCCCCCCGGGATGTGCTTGAGCTCGAAGTTGAAATGATTGAAATATTGCACCCACCGGACTTGCCTGGGCGACACCTTCTGTGGGGTTCTGAGGGCCTCCAGATTCTTGTGATCAGTCCAAACTTCGAACGGTCTCTGGCCTCCCTCTAGTAGGTGTCGCCAGGTCAGCAGCGCCCATCTCACCGCAAACGCTTCCTTCTCCCACACCGCCCATTGCCTCTTTGTGTCGGTGAGCTTTCAAGAGGTATAGGCACAAGGTTGTAGGCTTCCTTGGCCGTTCTTTTGGAGCAGCAGTCGTCCCACGGAGCCCGCTGAGGTGCTACAGGTGTGGGGGGATTGGTCACCATGCAGCACCATGTGACTGGTAAAAGTGAGTGACATCGAGTTGGCCACACCCACCCAGGTTTTGTGGCTCCTGGTGTTTTCTTTTCTGTGGGAAATGGGTCCAAATGGCTCTTTGAGTATTTAAGGTTGCAGACCTCTGAGGTAGGTCTAGTCTAAAAAAGAGAAGAACTAGGGTTGACATGATAGCAATCTTCAATACTTGGGGGATTGTCACAGAAAAAAAAGGATCGGCCTATTTTCCAAAGCATCCAAAGACAGAAATAACAGGTAGAAGATTATCAAAGAGAGATCAAAGAGTGATCTAAGGAGAAATGTTGTGATTGTGAGAACAGCTAATAAGTAGAACAGCTTGCTCCAGAAGTTATGGGCGGTCCATTACTGGAGGTTTTCAAGAAGAGACTGGACAGCCATTTGTGCAGAATGATATAAGGTCTCTTTCTTGTGCAGGGGGTTGGACTCCAAGGTCCCTTCTAACCCTGTTATTCTACATTAAGCCTCTGAGATAGACTTTGAAAATCAAATATAGGAGATTTGAATTAATGTTTTCTTAGAAGATGTACTCTTAAACATATGTAAAGTGTCGAAAAAATACCGAGTAATGAAATAGAGCATCTTATTGAAAAAATAAAATATGCTCATATTATAATTTATTGTGTTAGCTTATCAATTTAGAGGCTGCCTGACTCCAATTTAGAGGCTGCCTCACTCTAAAACAACTCTGGGTAGCTTATATTTTAAAAAGAATACAAAGCAATAAAAATGTGAATATACATGCAGACAAACTGTATCAGATATATCACAAAAGACACAACTAACAGGAATTGCATAACCTCCTTGCCCAAAGTCCGGGAGTTGTTTTGGCTGGAGACTATGGTTTAGACCAGCTATCTATGAATGCTAAATGAAACTCAATAGACCTGAAATAAAAGCTAGATTTAGTAAGGAATTCCCAAGAACTCAAATGACTCATCCTATCTCAACTACATTTAGAAGAGCGGGAAGGAAAAAGGAGTAGGGAGTTGCCTTTGTCTTTTAAACACAGAATAAGAACATTTAACTAATAATAAGCCATGGGAGAGAAAGTCACAGGGACAGCATGTGGAGACTCTTCCTCTTCCACCCTTCCTAGGTGCAAAAAATGGTGTTGAACTCAGATATGAAATATATTTGATGGAAGCTTTGACCTTCCAATGACTTCCTTTTGGTTAAAACTAGACATTTATTTGGTGACTTTAGTCAGGACTGAAGTGCTCAAAGGACGTGAACTATTTCTGCCTTGCCATCTTCAGACTTAAAACATAGCACACACATGCACACACACACCCTACACACATAAATATATGTACCATCACTTTATTAGTCACAGAGTAGGTAGGTTCTTTATTCTAAATCTAGACAAATGAATTTTCTCTTCTATAACCATCCCCCCCCCCATAAAACTTCATTTTCCTTCTGAAATTAGGGGCTTTGTAGCTATTATTTATGGTTCTTCCAAACATGATGAATAAGCATTTTTTGGGGGGGAAAATGAAGATTATTCTGGTTTCTTTTGTTCTACATGCTGGGGAATTGATGTAGAAGTGCCTTGAGGTTTTGAACTTATTTAGATGAATGTTGAACTACACTTAAGCTGGGATGCAGAAGTACTCTGAAAACATTCAACCTTGTCTGCTGCATCACATTCCAATCTTATGCTTGTATAACACAAGAATTGATGTTGTACTACAAGAAATCATCATTTTTCAATTACGTTTTAAAGTTTTGTTCTCCAGAGATTTTCATGTTACATCTTGCATACATAAGTTATAGCTGTGGAAGCAATGCATTTTACCTACTCAAAAGCATTGCCTATTTTGGAAATCTTGGATCATTTGAACCTAAACCCAGTGTGGATTATTTATATAGGCATTAAAATATTTATATTCTGCTGACTGGACTTAAAAATTGGGTGTTTAACAAAATTTAATTATTTAGTTGAAGGTTCCCTGGTAGTGGAGAGTACCTCAGTGAATTTTCAGCTTTGCTGTTCTGGTTCTTGAAGAATTTCAGATAGTTGTGTGGTAGCTTCTGGAGGTCACCATTTTGCTACTCAATGACCTAGCAACTTCAAGTTCTGCTGTTTCTGTCTGGTGGTAAACCAAGAAAGCATATTGATAGCAGCAGCAAATGTTTGGTCTCTGATTAATTTTATGAGAGGGGGGGGAGGGAGGGAGGGAGGGAGGGAGAGAGAGAGACAGAGAGACAGAGAGAGAGATATTTTGGAAATCATTTAGTCCAATCCCCTACTAATTCTGAGAGTTCAAGACCACACATCTTAAAAATGCTAAGGTTGAGAAATACTGCACTAGAATCAAAGCCCTCCCAACATTTGTTTTGGAAGCTGCCTTCCAAACCTGTTGGGGTAAAAATATCAGAGAAAATGTAACAGTTAATAAAGGTAATATATTTTATGCAGATTTCTAATTTCCCTATGTTACTCTTTTTTTGTTTATCCATAGTAAATAAATACCTGAATCACTGATATTTTATCAGATACGGATTCTCTCTTTTCTTCTTTCTGCCAAATGTTTTCCTTTTGATAGTTATACAGATACAAATCCTTATTTACATATGAATAAATGAACTTGGTTTCATGGTACCCCACTGTAGTTGGGCACTCTCAATAGGGCAGCCTAGTTATAATAGAAAGCAGCTCAATTTTCTCTTTACATTAAAATCTTCAGTCCAACACCAGTCCTTAATATATCTGTCCAAGAAGGTGTTTCTATTAGCATGAAAAAGAACCTGATTTTGCAAATCCCTTTTAATAATTCTGGCAAGGATATGGGTCTCAACAGTAAATCATTTCTTTCTCACTTGTTACCATGGATACCACATTTTGTCCTCTGTTTTGTTTCTCCTCTTCATCATATTTGACTCTTTGGTCCTGGTGTCCATGGTGACATACTCCATAAAATAAATAGCTCTTAAAAAATAGTTTGTTTCTTGAGGTTCTCCAAACTGTGGCTATAATGTGCTATCTTAATGTAATAGAATAGCAGGTCCCTATTTTTTTCCCCTTTACTCATTATCAGGAAACTTTAATGGCTTAATTGGATACCTATTCCATTTGTGAAATCTTAGTACCAATCATTGCTCATCTTCCTTTAATCATTTTTGAAGAACAGATGCCATACACTGAACATCAGTTACCTGCTTTGATGCTTGAATAGGATCTTGAATTTCATTCTGAATCTCATACTTTGTTCTGTGTTCTGTCCAAACCTTTATGAGGCAAACTCTGTGGTTTCCTAAGATGAATTGGATGAACTGGATTGATGTACTATTTAAGTATATACAAATTTCATACGTTTGTATGTCTTTCGGCCTCCAGTGCAATAATTATACATATGGTGGCAAAGAGACAATGTTCTCAATTTCTGTTGCCCAGCTCTGTATGCTATTTCTGGAATGGGCCTAGAATTTAAATAATTCCTGTTCCAGCAGACCTCTACAATTTTGAATGGGATTTTGTTTTTGGATATAATTTAACTGTATGCCTAAAGAGATAACAAGGAAACACTGTATTTTATAGCTGTGCAAACTAACACATGATATGCCCATGATGCCTTTTGAAAATTCCAAGCTACTTATTTATCAATAATATGTTTTCTTAATTTCCAGTTGTAATATCATCTTCTCACTGGAAGTGTTCACATCATATACTTATTATGAAAGTTAATTTCTGACCAAATTCAGAAAGAATGCCAATTTGATTACAGCTCCATAATCAAAGGCTAAATTTATAACAAATAAACTAATCAAAAATACGGTTGGTCATCAGGATGCTTAGTTAAAATTAAATAAGCCTAATTGGCCATGAATCCAGTGCTGTTACAATGTCTTTATCTTTTTAAATGGCAACAGGATCATTCTAGAATACAACCATCAATTTACATAGCTCTAGTTGGTTATTTTTGCAGACCAAGAATAGAAACCTTATTTTTGTTTAACTCACTAATGAATCATGGTTACACTAATTCAATATATTGTGCCCAACTCTAGCATTAGTTGGAGTAACAAACAGCCATTCACACACAAACACATCCAGATATAAATACACTATTGATGAAACTAGACATATGACACAGCATCTCTTACAGTCCATCCATAATATTCTGCATTAGCTGCCATAAGGCTGGAAAAATGGGTAGTAATATAAAAAAAATAGGAGTAGGAATGCTATTCAATAGCTTATAAATCTTCTCTTCATGATGTCTGGACTCCATCATTAGGACTTTATGTGTCCCTTTATGTATCCTTATAGGGATGCTGAACCCACATTCCCATCTGCTTCATCCTTGCAAACAATACGATTCCCTGGCAGTCTACTTTTAGCTGAGATGTTTAAATCTGGGCAAAAACTTGTTTAATTCTTTTAATAAATTTAAATTTTGTATTGGATGTTTATTATTCTTGGCTGTTCACCGCCCTGAGTCCAGCAGGAGAAGGGCGGCATAAAAATTTAATAAAATAAATAAATAAATAATAAATACTTTGCTTTTCTCAATAATCTCTTCCATTTTCAGAAACAACCACAGAGGGGGGAAAAGGTCCATCCAATCCAAAATCATGATGGTCTATATAGCAGAAGGAATGGAAATATTGCAATTAAAAGATTGTCAATGGTTACTGAGAGGAACAAGGATGAGCAGTTGAGTAATCTGAGCAAAAGCACAAACATGATATAACAAGCTAATTGCTGAATTTCCAAAGCATAGCCAATGAGTTAAGAATGGCAGTGAGATTTGTTGCCACTCTAAGCTCAGATCTAATTGGTAAAGGGTTATATGCAGTTGATTTGTAATTTGGGCTAAAGCAAGTTAGAATTTTAAGGCTTAGTACCAGGAAAAGAATTGGAAATGGGGGGGGGGCTGAAAATTCCTCATTTTTAAAAAGCATCTCATCAAATAGAATTACACCCCCTGTGGTGCTCTCTGATTTGGAGAAGGCTACGGATCAGATCAAGATTCTGCTGCTTGTTAGATCCTCAACTGAGTTTAAAATCCAAGACATATTAACTTGGACAAACTTTGAAAATTATTTAATACAAATAATAAATACAAATTTGTATTTATTAAATACAAATATTTAATAAAATTACTAGAGGCCACAAATCCTGAGTGTGTACTGATTTGCATTGAGAAATCTAGGCCTAAAGGAAATAAATTAAATGTATCCCAGTTAATCTGATATCCAGAATATAAGCCATATGACGAGTAGTGGGTTCCCCTTACCTTTGCTACCGGTTCGGAACTGTGAGCTCGCACACGGCTCTTCTGTGCATGCACAAAACCTTCTACACATGCGCAGAGTATCCATGATGACATCCAGGTGGGTGGGCAGAGCTTCCCGCCGCCGCCACTACTGATGTGCCCGAACCGGGGCGAACTGGTAGAAACCCATCACTGCATATGACTGAATTTTATTCATTAGTTTGGTAATTTTTAAGCATAGCCACCTTATTATTACAACAAAGAAAAACTTTGTATTCAAAAGAAGCAGCCTTTATATTACTTATGTGAAAAGATGTTGTAATTTGTACCTCTAATATTTCTAATTATTAGTTGTTGGCCCTTTGTGATGGATCAAGGATTCCAGAAATGCCATTTTATTATTGTAGAGTAGCTTAACAGAATCTTGATTCTTGAAATCATCTTATACCAATAGAATCAAGGCAGAGTTACTTTGGATTTCTCCAGTTCCTCAAAGCAGAAGGTTCATAGATTAGCACTTGATAAAGAGATAGTGAAGCAGGGGTTAAATCCTACCAGTTTGGACCGGTTCAGGCAAACCGCTAGGGATTATGTGCATCAGTTTGCTGAACCAGTAGTAATTACCCCTCCTTGGCCCCACCCATGCCCGGCTGGTTGCCGCTCATCTCTTCCGGCCGCTTGATATTCCACATAATTCAATGTTAAATGCAGCAAAGAGAATGCTAACTTTTCTCCCTCCATTCACAAAAGAGCTGCTGCAGCCTGTCCCTTTAAGGTAGTCCCCAGGAGGGAGAGGGATGGGGAGGAGCAGCTGGAATGGAGCTGTTTTCATGAAAGACAGGAAAATGGGAAAGGGGATTTTCCTGTCTGTCATCCATTCCTCAATCTTAGCACAGACTGAGGGAAGGATGGTAGGCAGGCAGGAATATTCCCCTCCCCATTTTCCTGCCATTCACGACAAGGAGTGGCTGAGAGGGGAGGGGCCGGTGAGGAACCCCTCGATGTGAGTGATATTGAGTTGGCCATGCCCTTCCAGTCACATGACCTCCCCCCAACAAGCCACGCCCACAGAACCAGTAGGGGAAATTTTTTAATTTCACCCCTGTAGTGAAGGCCTTGGAAAAATAGGAAAAATCAGATGTTGTGATATGTTTCTACCTACAAAGATCAGAATCATGCAGGCAATGTTTTTTTTTTTACCTGTAACACTTAATAAATGTGAAAGTTTCACTTTAAAAAGCAGGACAAGAAAGAGCATTAGCTCATTTGGACTTTAATGTTGAAGATGAGCCCTAAAAATACTATGGATAGCCAAACAAAGGATCATAGAACAAATCAGATAGAGTACTTATTTGAAGCACAAATGGCTGGCTTAAATATCCTACTATACACATTATGCAAGGACCTAGCTCTCTGGAGAAGATAGTGTTCCTAGGAAAGGTGGAGCGAAAAGTGGAAAGAAAGACAAGAAAAGGATGACCAGCAGCAATGTGAATGGACTATGTTACAGCAGTAATGGATTCCTAGGAATTCTGATATAATTCTTTGCAAAAGTTATTTTAGACCATCTCCAGTTGAATTTAAAGTAAAATAAAATATAGCAAATGGATATCCCCCCCCCAAAAAAAAAATTCTATTGATGGGGCAGACTATAGCTTGGACTCCAAAATTGATTAAATCACAGAGCCACTGGAAGATTAATTAAACTTTGCTACAATTCTCTCAAGTTATAAGAAAGTTAGATTTTAGAATTGAACATTCCTGGTTAGACTAATAAATGTACAGCGGTGTTAAAGTTTATTCAGCAGGAAACTTGTTTAATTTAAATTGGATCTTTATTTTACAGAAAGGTTTGGGGTTATATCAGTAATAGACTCCAAAAATAAGGAAAAAACTTGTTTTGAATTCACTGAAACATGTAGGGTCTCTCACTGATACCTTCGGATGTTATTTTTGAGAAGTATGAGGATTAAAAATTCAATATGTTTAAATGTCCCATTTCCCAATAAATCGGCAGCAGCTACATGCACACACACACACACACACACACACACACACACACACTATTATTATTATCCATGTGTCCTTAATGCAAGAATGAGAAAAGGTGAGCAAGGATCCTATTCTAGATCTTGAATTTTCTTCAGCTCATGAGCAGAATTCCTTAGACAAGTTAGAAAATCATGGTGGATAATGTCCAGTCTATTTCTGTACTCTCACTTGGTCCCTATATTCAGGTCAGATTAGAGCAAGCATCCATACCATTCAGTTCAGTTAGTGATAGCATAGGTTGATGTTTATTAAACATCAAATATCAAAATAGTTAATTGACAAAAAGTGCCAGAGGGCAAGCAAATGAAGTGTAAGAGAGAAAGAGACAGAGAGAGAGAGACATAAAACACTAGCAATAATTTATATTACCCATTTATCTATATCTCAGTATATATTAAAAATCACATAAATTTCTAGGGCACTTGGGAATAGTAATGTTCTAGTCTTAACTAGTGTAACTTATGTATATAAAAGTACAGTAGCAGAATGAAGTTGGAAAGGGAATCTCTCTTTGTTCCCCATCATAAAGAAAACAATTTGTTGATGTATATAATGCATTCAACATGATAAAATAATAATGGTGTCAGGATGAAAGCCCCTTTTTTGTAGTATAAATTTCATCTAAAATGACTAAGTGGAGATGATAATTGAAAAAAAAAATAAAACCAGTGAAGTAGATTATATTTTTTATTCAAATTCTTTATTCACAGTAATTCTCTTTAATATTAAAGACATGGTAGAGAGTGATAATTTCCTTCTTACAGTGTTAGATCAATTATCATACCAAAAAAGGCAACCTCTAGAGAACTTGTGAATTGTTAGCTTCCAAGAAGGGAAAAACACATAAATGGTCACTACAGATGAAGCAAAAACTGGCTGATATCCTCACGAGCCCTTTTAGAATGCAAATCTATTTGCATGTCTTCACATGTCTTATAGAATACAAATCTATTTACATGTCTTTGCATATCTTGTAGAATGCAAATCTATACAAGCTAGAGCAGAAAATGTGGATAGAGTAACTTCCTATCAACTGCAGTTTCTTTCATGAGGCCACACCTTTTGAATGCAAACTCACACTTTCTTTGAGAATGCAGACGATGCAAAAAGAAACTCCAATAGGTAACTGATTGTGAGAAGAAAAAGAAATCTATGGAATCTATTCAAGTGCTGAATATAAATTGCACCCAAAGATTATACAATCTCTTGAAATCACAGAAATTTTATTATTAAAAAAATACGTAAAACAAGGGAAGTACTTATTGAAAAGATGACCAGAGGTTCTAGGAAATTATTGAATCCAATTCTAAAATAAACAGTTTGGAAATATTGATGTCAGGACCTATTCTTCTTTATGATCCTCTAATATATGAAAATCAATAATCTTTAGATCTTTCTAATCTATCTAGTAAATGCCTTAGTGGTACAAGAAACAATTGGGATTTAAAAGCTTCCTAAAGCCCAAGATGAAGTTATGATTCCTTTACAAATGTAGGAACAGAATCCAGAATGGTAAGTCACTTGATCAGATAAATCTATCTGCATCTTTCTCTCTCCCTCTCTCTCCCTCTCTCCCTCTCCCTCTCTTTCTCTCTCCTACTCTCCCTCTTTCTCCCCCCTTCTCTCTTTTTTCTCTTTCTGATATGTGGACCAATTCCCAGAATATCCCAGACAACAAATATTAATTTGCTCAGGTTGAAAAACACTGTCTAGACTATAAATTTGCTTACAGAAGAAATTCTCTTGTGCAGAAAAATGGCAAGATGGCATTCTGCAGTTTTTAAGAGCAGAAACTTTGGTGTAGTTACAAAGCTTAGTCTTTCAAAAGAAGTATAAGGCCCTTTAGGTAGATATATTAGGTTCTTGATTAAAGGTATAACAATACTATTCCATATTACTTTTACTTATCAAAAGAAATCATTTCAGATCTTTTGACGTAAATTGTGGCAAAACAGGCCTACACCAAACTTATCACATTTCACAAGCTTTGCTAGATGTTTTGGACACAGTTCTTATTGGGTTATTATCTACGGCAGTTTGAGATTCAATTCAGTAAAATATTTGATCATTGGATATAATGAGGAACTATCAAAATGCCTGAAGCTGCTTCATTTAGGGGCATAATGGAATGAAAATAGCAGGGATGATAGACCTTTTGGAGAACATTAACCCTGAGAAGTTTTGGCCAGATACCTTCAAAGGTTTTACTGCAATAAAGTTTGAAATATTACCCCTGTGCCTTTTCTAAAGCAGAAACAGTGGGGTTGAGAACAAGATAGTAGAAAAATCTCCAAATTGTCCTCCCCCAAAAAAGGTTTTAGAGAAACAAGTCTTGAACCATTTTAAACCTATCTTACTCAAATTAAAAACCAAACTTTTAAAAATGATATTACTATACAAAGAAATATCCGCCATCTTCTCAGTAATTGTTTTTCTAAACTAGCAAGCATGGCAGAGTTAACAGATAATTTGGAGGTGGAAGAAAAATATGTTTAAAAAGTAGGAGTAGAGTAAGTCTGAATTTCTCTTTCTATATTTTTTCTAAGTGGCCCTGCCAGAACAAGTCCAATAGAACAGGAGATAGAAACAGCAGAAGAACATTCCCTCAAGTACTCTGACAAGCAGAATTTATAAAATCAATATTATATTGGCCTCATTTCACCTCTCTATGTATACGTCTGTATGCATTATTTAATCTAATTTCAAGTTTGCCCAATTCCTTGACAAGTTTGGGTGCCTTACAAATAAAACAGAAATAATACACATAAAAAAAGAATGCAACAAAAGAGCAATAGCCAATCTTAATCCAGACCAAACAAAACACAGCTATTCTACTGCAAGGCCTACCCTTAAGGAAAACAGTCAGGTTTTTAAAAGTTTCCAAAATATCATAAGGGTGGGATTCACACAATTGTCTGGGGTGATATCAGAGGGCAGGCATTACAATGGTTCAGGAAAGGATGCAACTGGAGAAGTAGATATACCTTTGTAAAAAGTCTCATGGTCAAAAGCCCTTTATGAGCAGGAACTGAGAGTCCAAGAGGATCCCAGATACCATGTAAGATTCAGTTAGGAAAGTGCTATCCACTGAGAGTTAATGATGAAATTTTCCCAGAATTGGGGAAACCAAGTAGATACAGCCATTCAGTCTTGTCAGCAAGGATTCTGAATCTGTTCCTCTCTATCAGGACCTTATAGGCATTGGCCTAGGGCTCTGACAGCATTGCTTGGATGGTTGGGTGAAGCTGTACAACTGGGCATCATCTGCATACTGATGGTATCTCACCCCAAGCCAACAGATGACCAGTAATTTCATGTAGTAATTAAATAGAAGAGGAAATGACATTGAACTCTGCAGTACCCCATAAGTAAAGAAGCTATGGACACAATCTTTCCCTACTTCCAATACCAATTTGAATTAGCAATTGAGAAAGGAGGAAAAAAAACACTATTAAACGCTGCAGTCAACCTAAATTATTGAAGCCAAGTCAAAAGGATAAGGTAGCTGATGGTTCTGAAAGCTGCTGACAGATAAAGGAACACAAAGAAGGATGATACACTTCCAGCTAGCTCTTCCACAGGTCACCATTGAGCATGATTAATGCAGTTTAAATCTTACCTTAGGGGAATTTTACCTAATGAGAAATTGGTTATTATATCTCCAGGGCCTTTGGATTCAATGGTGAATTCTTGAAGACAGGTTGCAACACAACCTTCTTAATTTTCCAGGACTTCTGATAACAGTCAGCTATCTCTTCTTATGCTTCATCTTCTAGAGCTCCTCTGAGCACCAATATATGTCCTCTATGATCAGCAAAGGGTGAGAGGACATTTTGGTCTAATTATTCATCACCTGCATATTCCAGACTGTGATCAAGGCCTCAAGCAAGCTGTCCATAAAATCCATATGGAAAGCATAAAGCTCCCTCCAGAACCTAGCATGTTCACCATTCACCAATCTAACCAGCCTCTTTGTCTGTGAGGTAGGATGGCACCAGGAAGTTAAAAAGCTATCATAAAATGATTTGGCTATGGCAACAGAATTAGCAGTAATGTCCTCCAAAACCAATATCATGTAAATTTACTGGTTCAAGAAGGAGTGGAGAAATTAATTTACTCTAAGAGGCACCACTTGACAAGTCAGGGATCAATAGAATAACAGAGTTGGAAGGTCTTCTAGTCTAACTCCCTGCTTAGACAGGAAACCCTACACCCTTCAGACAAATGGTTATCTAATATCTTCTTAAAAACTTCCTGTGTTGGAACATTCACAACCTCTGGAGGAAAGTTGTTCCACTGATTAATTGTTCTAACTGTCAGGAAATTTCTCCTTAGTTCTAAGTTGCTTCTCTCCTTGATTAGTTTCCACCCATTGCTTCTTGTACTTTGGAGAATAGTTTGACTCCCTCTTCTTTGTGGCAACCCCTGAGATATTGGAACACTGCTATCATGTCTCCCCTAGTCCTTCTTTTCATTAAACTAGATCAGGGGTTGGCAACCCGCGGCTCTGGAGCCACAAGTGGCTCTTTGGGGCCTCTGCCACGGCTCCCTGTCCCATCACTGGTTGGCCCAGCCCCTCACCCCTCTTATTTTTTGGACTCCAGCCCGAAATGGTAGGAAGCGAAGGCTGCCTTACATGTAAATGTGGCGCAAAGGCAGGTACAGGGCCACTTCGCTCCTGCACTCTCCTCCCCCCTCCTCCTCTCATGACCCCTTGGCCAGCTGTGGCTGAGCCTGGAGTGTGCGCATGCACAGGGAGACCCTCCTTAAGCAAGTTAGTTCCCACCCTGCATGTGCCTTTCCTGAGCTTTGGCGCTTGCTTGAGAAGGGTCTTCTGATGCATGCACACGCTCCTGGTTCAGCCACAGCTGTCCCGGGTGTCCTGAGAGGAGGAGGAGGAGGAGGAAGAGGGTCACCAGACAGTGCAGGAGCGAAGCAGTCCTGTACCTGCCTTCGCTCCACATTTGCACGTAAGGCAGCCTTCACTTCATGCTGCTTCAGGCTGGAGTTTGCACCCTCTGCACTCGGCTAAAGAGCTGCCGGGGGTGGGGGATGACATGGCAAGGCAATGGCCAGAGCATTAGTGCAGGAGAGAAGCTGCGTCCTGTTAAGACCCTCCTAAGAAGCAGCCGCCCACCCCGTACATGCCTTTGCTGCACTTTGACGCTTGCTTGAGGAGGGTCTCCCCATGCGTGCATGCACTCCTGGCTCAGCCACAGCCGGCCAAGGGGTTATGAGAGGAGAGGGGAGGAGGAGGATGGTTGCCTGAAGGGAGGGGGGGAGACAGAGAGACACACACACACACACACACACACACACACACACACATACATAGAGAGAGAGAGAGACAGAGACAACACAGAGTGATACGTAGAGAGGGGGAGAGAGAAACGGACACAGAGGGAGAGAAACAAGGGGGAAAAGAGGGAAAGATAGGGAGAGGGACAGAAAGACAGAGATACAGAAAAAGGGGGAAGGGGGAGATAGGGAGAGAGACATAGAGATGGTTTTGTGGCTGGGTAGGCATGGCTAGGGCTCATGTCACTGGGTGGAAGTGAGTGACATTGAGTTGGCACACCCATCCAGGTTTTGTGGCTCCGTGTGTGCTTTTTTTCTGTAGGAAACCGGTCCAAGTGGCTCTTTCAGTGTTTAAGGTTGCCGACCCCTGAACTAGACATACCCAGTTCCTGCAACTGTTCATCATATGTTTTAGCCTCCAGTCCCCTAATCATATTTTTTGCTCTTCTCTGCAGTCTTTCTAGAGGTACTAAGAGAGGTCTAGCCCAATAACTAAATGCCTTAACAGTTATTTTAATTTAATTTGGTATGTACCAGTTTCTGCGTAGAGAAATGCAGTAGGTATAGCATTTGTTCTGTCTCGTATAATTCTGAAGAGTTTATTTTAATAGAATTCCATACATAAGAATAGAAATTCCACATAATTCTTCTGCTTGCAAAAAGTAAGGAAGTAACCTGGATTTTTAGGAGACTTAGAATTGGGATATTTGTTGGCCACTTTTAAATTGGTCATCCACCATATAATAAGTTGAAATTCCAAAGAACCAGTAGCCTTTGACACTCAACCAGCAACTAAACAATGGAATCCAGCAGCTCAGGAAGATGATATGCAGCAGGGAGAGTAGTACAAGAGGAACAGTCAGATCCCTGAATTAACGTTAATTCTTTCCAAAGCAATTTAAGATTCCATATGACACATCTAACCAACTGAAAGTTTTAATCTAAAGAGGTGTTTTGATCAAAATAGCTTTGAATTGAATAATTCCTTAATACCTCTTCTATCTCTCAGGTGATTCCATAAGCCAATTATTATTTATCAGGCCTTAAAAAACTAGGATAAAAATCTTAAGCAGAGCATTTGATCATTAGAAGATGCTGCCAAGCCACCAATTCATCTTAGACAATGTCTTATTTGGATTCTTGACTTTCAGCTGTAAAATATTTGAGGCCTTTCTGAGAATTAGCAGTATGCTATAAGAGAAATATAAAGCCAGCCTCATTAATATGCCTGTATCTTGCTCCAAGAAATTGATTTGGACGATGTCAGTGTTTCCTTAACCCTGCTTCAAATGATCCAGTAATTTGTTATAATAAACATGTAATTAACCCTAATTTATATCTACAATAACTACTGAGCTCTATGGGTTTTAGCAAATAACACTGCTTCTTAAGCAAAGAATTCTGGCAGGGATCAACCAGATGAACATTGAAATTGTTCATCTGATTTAATTACATAGAGGATATCAACACTGACTTATATTAATTAAATCCAAAATAACAATATGAAATTCAGCATGTTTGAATGTTAAAGGTCAGTTTGTGTATAATATTAATAATAAAAAACAGAACCAAATACCTTACTATTGCCTCTTTTCCTGAAGGGGAAAAAAATATATACTGATTTTCAGAAACAATCTGATTTCACAGAAGAACTAACTTAGACCAGAGATTAGACATGATTAATTTTCCTAGAATGTTTCCCCACTGTCAAGAAAGAATTATTTAGCTCTTTAGAAAATGTAGAATATCAAGAAAAGGCGAAATAGGGAACCAGGTTCATCCCCTCAAGTGTTTTGGATTACAGCTTCCAAAATTATTAATAATTTACCATGTTTTATGAGAATTGCTGCTCAATATATCTAGATTGAAGGATGTGGTGGTTCAGTGGCTAAGACCCTGAGCTTGTTGGTAGTTCAGTGGTTCGAATCCCTAGTGCCGTGTAACGAGGTGAGCTCCTGTGACTTGTCCCAGCTTCTGCCAACCTAGCAGTTCGAAAGCACGTAAAAAATGCAAGTAGAAAAATAGGGACCATTTTTTGGGGGAAGGTAACAGCGTTCTGTGCGCCTTTGACATTTAGTTATGCTGGCCATATGACCATGGAGACGTCTTTGGACAGTGCTGGCTCTTCGGCTTTGAAATGGAGATGAGCACTGCTCCCTAGAGTTGGGAACAACTAGCACATATGTGCAAGGGGAACCTTTACCTTTACCTTTATATCTAGATTACATCGGGGGGGGGGGAATGAGCTCTTAATTATTTGTTTGGAAATGGTCTCACTCAGAAAATGAAGAGGGAGGACTAGTGAGGTTAGTTATCCCAACTAACCCACTTGAATGGGGCACAAAATGTACAGGGACTCTGCAGTGCCAGTGCACAGTTTACCTTAGAATGGTACCCTCTCCCTCTCCCTCTCTCCTTCTCTCTGTGTCTCCTTCCCTCTCTCTCTCTCCTTCTCTCTCTCCTTCTCTCTTTCTCCTTCTCTCTCTCTCTCCTTCTCTGTCATGCGCTCTCTCCCCCCTTCTATCTCCTTCTTTCTCTCCTCTTCTTCCCCCCCTCCCTCCCTCTCCCCCTCCTATTACATTTATATAGCCCCCATCCACCAGATAATTCTGAGCGGCTCCCAGACTCCCCCCCCAAATTATTTTAAAATCTGAAAACCACTCAATTAAAACAAAACATTAAAAAAAAAATAAAAACAAAAACCTGGCAACAATTCATGCAAACATATCATCATCTAGTCTCCCAATGCTTGGAGGGGAAAGCCAGATCTTTAAGGCCTTGCAAAGGTTCAAAAGATGGAGGCCTGCTAAACTTCAGGGACCAATATGTTCCATAGTGCAGGGGCTGCCACAAAAAAGGCACACTTCTGAGGTCCCATCAGATGGGAATGTTTAGGGGAAGGGACTAGGAGCATGCTCATCTTATCTGACCTGGTGTGTTTGGTAGATGTCTTTAGGAAAATGCAGTCATGCAGGTAGTATGGCCCTGTGCCATATAAGGCTTCAAATTTGGTGACCAACACCTTCAATTGCACTAGGAAACAAACTGAAAGCAAGTGCAGCTTGCACAATAGAAGTGTTACATGGGCAAATCTAGGTGCCTCTAATACTGTATACGCTGCTGTGTGCCATGTAGAGCACATTGCAGTAAACCAAATGGCCTTGAGAAAAGCCTCCCAGACCAGGAATGTATGCAATTGGTGCACCAGACAAATCTGTGCAAAGGCTTCCCTAACCACAGCTGCCACCTACTCCTCAAGTAGAAGCAGTGAAGCCAATAAGACCCCCCAAATTGCATACCAGCTGAGTCCTGGGAACTGCCTCCCCCCCCCCATCCAGATCAGTGGTGGGTTTCAAAAATTTTTACTACTGGTTCTGTGGGCGTGGCTTGGTGGGCATGGCATGGCTTGGTGGGCGTGGCTGGGGAAGGATACTATAAAATCCCCATTCCCTCCCAATCAGCTGGGACTTGGGAGGCTTAGAATAGATGGGGAGGTCACTCAGAATTTTTACTATTGGTTCTCCGAACTACTCAAAATTTCCACCACCGATTCTCCAGAACTGGTCAGAACCTGCTGAAACTCATCTCTGGTCCAGATGTATACCAACAAGAACTTAGATTCTTTGGATGAGAAATGTTAAGCTTTTTATTGGCAAAAACATTCTGCCCAGCCTTCATCTATTTTATCTAGCTAGCCCAACACTTGGCATAAAAACTGCCTGATCAGCATAGGAAGATCACTTGCTCAAATCTAGTATTTTTGTTCAAGAGCTAAAGAATAATCTTGTCCATTAAATTTGTCATGTTTCAATTTTATAACATAGATATTAAAAAACAGATTGGATCACAAAAGACATAAGTAGACAGCAAACAAATTATCATAGTTCAGTGATAATATAGAACTGTCATTTCAGATGTTTATATGATTGCTGTTGATGGAAGTTTCTGCAATTTTCTTTCCTAACTGCTTACTAGCATCCTAGTATATACTTTGATCTTAGCTGAATACTTTGATATTAAGCTCTCTTTGAGAGTCTTTCTATTTATTTTGAGATTAAAGATTTATTTTTCTTTAGAAGCCTAGACCATCGGTTCCTAAACAGCCTACCAATGACTCAAGAGAATCAACTTGAACAGGGGCTACTAAAGGACTATGTGACCAGATGGAATGGCAGAAGAACAGTAGTTTAACTCACAGATCTCATGCCATCAGATCCAATATCAATTTTATATTTCTAGCATTCTAATTCAGAAACTGGCTTGGAGCCCTTGGTAGGTAGCCAGTATAAATACAATTAATTCTTCTAATTCTTGCTTATACCAAGAGAGCATAGAATGATGGGTCGTATACATGTATCTTTCAATTAATTTTATCAATTGCTTTATATTAGATCATTTGACACATGTTAATTAGAAAACTATTCAACATCCCCTTCTACTTCCTATTTGTATCTCCAAGGTAATGCGGTGTCAAAACCTATCCTCCAGATTTTCTGAAAGATCTCTTCCTCTGTGGATCAGGTTTCATCCTCATCCAATCCCATTTATAGGGCATTGCAGAATGACTTTTGAGTTTCATAGTTCATTTATCTTCTTATTTCCTATAATCTTCTGAAATCCTGTACTTCCTTATCTGAAATCAGAGACTTACTACAGACCTTTGGATAGAGATTTTAATTTAAGAAACAGACAATTTATTTTCTACTTAATTGAATAAGAGTGGTTGAAAACAATAAAATGAAAACAAGTTCTCTATTACAATTTAAACAAATCTAACAAGAATTTTAATGGAAGGGAAATGGAATATAATTTGCCAAAATGTATTGTGTCATAGTATGGACTATCAGGAATGAATGAATCCTACTACCAGCCATTATAATTGTTTGTTAAAGAAAATATATATCTCTCTCCCTCTCTCTCCCCCCCCTCTCTCTCTCTCCCTCCCTCCCTCCCTCCCTCCCTCCCACCCACCCTCTCCCTCCTTCCCTCTCTTTCACACACATAGACAGACAGACGCAGACACAAACCAGAATATATAAAATTAGAGTTATCTTTAAGCTAAGAGTAAACTTCACATAGCCAGGATTTTAACTCTGAGCAAAGCATGAGCTTTGGATGGTGGCAATTCAAGAAAGATTTTAAACAGGTGGATATTTCTGGTTCACTCTACTTTCAGCAAGTGGCAGTACCTGGCTGATTTTTTTCAGGGTTTGAAAATTTAGTAGGAAAATAAATAAATAAATAAATAAATAAACAAACAAACAAATAAACAAATAAATAAATAAATAAATAATTTATTATTATTGTACGTATATACACAGTATACCCATACAACAAAATTCACTTAACACTCAAAGACCAGGTCCAACACACATAACAATCCCCAAACACACTCCCACCCATCACAATTCCCCAACCCTAAACCACCCAAACATCCACACAACAGACCAAGTAGTACTGTCCAACAGCTCACTGATGGTGGCCCTTTAGTTCATTGTTGAGTACAATTATAGCTCTGGGATAAAAACTATTCAGAAAATGTGTGGTCCGAGTTTTAATTGTTCTGTATCTTCTGCCAGAAGGCAACAGTCCAAAAAGATTGTAAGCAGGATGGGAAGAGTCTCTGAGAATGTTATGCAACTTTCTCAAACAGCAAGATTCAAATATATCATCCAGGACTGATAGCTGGAGTCCGATGATATTCTGGGCAGTTTTAATAATTCTCTGTAGAGCTTTTTTGTCCGCATGCTCCCATACCATGCAAGAATGCCGTATGTCAGGACACTCTCAATGGTGCTGCGATAGTAGGACAGAAGTAGATGCTGAGATAGATTTATCTTCCTAAACATTCTCAGGAAGTATAGCCTCTTCTGCACCTTCTTCCACAAGCATGTTAGCATTCATAGTCCATGAGAGGTACTCCGAGATATAAATGCCCAGAAATTTAAAACTACCCACCCTCTCCATCTCCTCACCATTTATGTACAATGGCAGATGTACATCTCTCTTCCTCTTGAAGTCAATTATAAGTTCTTTAGTTTTTGTGGTGTTAAGTGTGAGATTATTTTCATTACACCACAATATCAATCCTTGTACTTCCTTCCTGTAAGAAGACTCATTGTTCTTATTAGCCTTGGTTGCACAGCAGATTAAAGTGCTGTTAAGTAACACCAGCTGCCTGCAATTACTGCAAGTTCAAATCTCACCAGGCTCAAGGTTGACTCAGCCTTCCATCCTTTCGAGGTAGGTAAAATGAGGACCCGGATTGTGGAGGCAATAAGCTGATTTTGTATAAAAAAGAACACCACTTGGGGGGGGGCGAAAGCCCTACTAAGCAGGTATATACAAAAGTATGAAGGCTATTGCTTAACGCATTGTAAGCCGCCCTGAGTCACCGGAGAAGGGCGGCATATAAATCGAAGCAATAAATAAATAAATAAATTAATTAATTAATTAATGAGCCCCACCACTGTTGTGTCATCCGCAAATTTAATAATTGTGTTGCTGTTATATAATGGGGTACAGTCATGTGTGTACAAGGAATAAAGGAAAGGGTTTAGCACACAACCCTCAGGGGCTCCTGTGCTTATCAGTACTTGGCTGTTTCCTGATATTAACCCATTCGTTTAGAAAGAACCAGGATAGTCATACTCCACCAGTATGGATGCAGCTGTAGAGGTGGTCATTAGTATTAAGTATCTGGGTGTGCAGATAATAAACAATCTGAATTGGTCTCTCCACACATCATCCTTAGTGAAGCATGCAAACATCTGCATTTGCTATATCAGATGAGGAGAGTATATCTTTCTCCTTCTGTCCTGGCCACTTTTTACAGAGGCACGATTGAGAGCATTTTAACAAACTGCATCACTGTTTGGTTTGGTGGCAGCAGTGCCTCAGATAGAAGGTCCATATAGAGAGTGGTAAGGACAGCCGAGAAGATTATAGGGAGCTTGGTTCCTGTTATTCAGGTGTTGCTTATATGTGCTATGTGCTTAGAGGTCAAAGCATTGTTAAAGACCCCACACACCCACTTTACGGTCTGTTTCTGTTGCTCCCCTCTGGGAGGAGGTTTCTAAGTATTTGTAGCGGGACTACCAATTCTATAACAGCTTTGTTCCCTATGCCATCCATCTGGTAAACTAGCAAGATTAATTTTTCTCACCATCTACATGTATATACCTGAACAAGACTGTATTGTTTTTCTGTGTCATGTAATATATGTGGGTATATACATATTTATTTATTTATTTGTCATGTTTATGTAGTATATATTGGAGGTGGTGACCCTTTGAGAGCTGTTTGCAATGAAATTTCATTTTAATGTATGGCATTTTAATGTACAGACTTAGATTCTAAGTCTAAATCTTCTAAATCTAAGTCTATTCAAGGTGATACACAAAAGTTTGAAGAATACTCGTCATGCATCTATGTTTTTTATGTATTGTTAGGGAACTTTCAAATCAGTGGCGAAATCCAGCCGGATCTATCTGGCTCACGCAAACTGTGAGCTGGTGGCGGCAGCAGGCTCCGCCTACCCACCGGGACATCATTACATCCCATTTTTGACCCTCTGTGCATGCGCAGAAGGCTCTGAGCATGAGCAGAAGAGGCGCGCACGCTCACACTCCTGAACCGGTAGCGAAAGTAAGTGCATTTCACCGCTGTTTCAAATATACATTTTCTCAGAACAACTGCCCAGATTGAACCATAGATTAGTAAATGTGCTTTGGGAAGAATCTATAACATTTTTTTTAGTAATGTTGAAATGGTGAGAAGTACACAATAGCATTAGAAAACATATGCCAAATACGGAATGCCATGCAAAACGTTAGACTAGACAATCATCAAATTAAGCCCAGTGGTACAGGCTTTTCAAGCAAGGATTATATTGAAAATCTTAATTATCTTTGTAGCTTTATGGGGACAGCTGATTTTTAAGATACCTAGTTCCCAGACAAATATCTTGTACTTTGGATGATTTACTTGATAATGGAATATTTAAATTCCTTTATTCCTTGACTCTTTCTAACTTCATCAAATTTTCCATTCTTCTTCCATCTTTTGGTGGTACAGTTATATCAATTACAGGTAGTCTTGGAGGAAGAAAGGTTTCATTCAAATTCTTGCAGCAGTTTGTTGCAGGTCCTTCTTTCTATAATGTGCTGTCTTAGATAGCCCTTGGGTCCTTTAATAGCTAAAGTGACTTTGGGTTATCTTGGGTCACTGAACAGATGGCTAAAATGAAATTACTATGTTTTTACCTAGCTGTCTAACTTACATTTTTATCATCTGTTGTATATCTAATAAAACATTGAGCATTGAGACACCTGATGTTCCCCTAGATGTCTGTCGTATCTTTAAATTATATCTCCAGATTAAAATATACATTTTCCATCTACCTTGTTGGACTCTTACTTTAATATAGCAGATGATTAGATTCCTGCAGAACAGAAGCTAATTTGTAGGTTTAAGAGAGACTTGGATTCACCACAGTCATAAAATCCTTTTTGGAAACACTAACCATACATTACTATTGCTATAAATCAACTGGCTTTTACTATTATTTCTCTGGTCGCTCTTTTTATTTAGTTCACTAATGACAATGCAGTGATTATTGCCATTTACCGTAATTGGTCACTGTTTTGGAAACAAGATACTATTCTTAATTACTTATAAGGAAGGCTGAGAAAGTTACACAAGTTTGCTTAAATATGTTCTGCTTGAGCAGGGGGTTAGACTAGAAGACCTCCAAGATCCCTTACAATTCTGTTATTCTGTTAATGGGAAGAGTCTTACTAGAGTGATCTAGTCTTTCTCACCCTGCTCAGAGATCAAGGCATGAGTACAAATGTATATGTTCAATCAATGCTGCCTTGTTATTGTAACCCACCTGGATCCCTTACTGAAAAGAATCTAGATAATCGACTTTACCCAAAGTCCTCTGAAGCTGATTGCCTTCATCCTTCTAATAGCCTTCCCTTAAAAGGGAAGTTGCAGACAGGATAAGAGTTATCCTATATCTGTGATGGCAAACCTATGGCAGCGCCCTCTCTGTGGGCACATGAACCGTCGCCCCAGTTCAGCTCTACCGCGTATGCTCACGCACCTCCTGCCGGCCAGCTGATCATCGGGTCTCTGCCACACATGCATGGGAAGCAGGGCACATGCAAAGGGGCACACACACATGTGCAGGGGGCGGGGCACATGTGGGAGGGGGTCGTACATGCATTGCATTTTGAGGATTCAGGCACTTTGGGCACTCGGTCCGGAAAAGGTTAGCCATCACTGTCCTACATGGCCAAGTCCAAGGATAACTTTTTGACAAGGGGATGTACCATTGCTTCTTTCAAGGCTGGTAGAACTATCTCCTCTCACAAAGAGACATTAAACACTACTTGGAGCCAACCACATGTCATTGCCCTGGAAGCTTGACAAGGAAGAGGGGTATTGAGCCAGGATCCAATTGCCAGAATTCCCAACAGCAAGGACCTTGTCCTCTTCCTCAGAATCAACCTCAGAATCAAGTAATGAGAGAGTTGAAAACCTCCCCAGATAATCAAGGTGAGACATGCCTTGGTCACTTCAAGGATCTGTCAGCTACAGTCTGAGTAATGTTGAACAACTTTATCTGACAAATGCCAAGATATTTCCTCACAGCAGCTCCACAAGGGCTCTTCTAGACTAGAAACTTGATCATCTGAAACAGGGCTACCAGCTGGCTCTCTGCAGATATAATAAAAGCAAAGATATATCTCCTAATGAAGGCTCAATTTGTGGTCATCTAATTTCGCTCTTCATCTTTCAACATTGCACTCAAGGAATCACTTGTGTTTCTTCATCTCTCAGAGCTCCTTGGTAAACCAAATAGCTGTATGAGATCTGTGACCACAGAGAGTCTGCACAGAAGCAATCTGGTCCAAGGCCCAGTCTTATGTTCATTTCAAGCCACAACCAAGGCCTCAGCTAAACTATGCCCAAGAGCTTTGGGGAAGAACCCAAGTTCCATCTGTACACTGGGTCCATCAAGTGCCTGGGCAGTTTGATGAAATAGGTCACACCTTCCTGCAGTATTCATACCTAATCTCTGCTGCCTTAATCATTTTAATATGGCCAAACAAGTATCAGTTAATCTTATAAGGCAAAACATTACGCGGTAATAATTTGTAGTACAAGTATCTGCAGTGTTTGGAGATTTTTTTAAAGTCTGAAAAAGTTTTCTGTTGTCATAAACTAAACCAAGGTTTTCTAACATGGTTTCTTCAATATGTATTTAAATCTCACCTATTGCTAAGAATTGTTAACCATGGTCATTTTTTTTGTCTTTTAATAACCCTGTAATCCCTTGCATCAGGGTGGAGTCAGAGCCACTGAATGGAGTTGAGTGTTTACTGGCCAGAGGCCCTTCCTGTCACCAATGCGGAATTAGCAGCAGATATAACCTCATTGTGAATTGTTAACCATGGTCATACTGGCTGGAAATTCTGAGAATTGCGATCTACACATCTCAAGGTTGGGAAAGGTTGGTTAAAATCTAGAAATACAATTCCAGGAATTATGATGAAGTTATCTTTATCATACATTTAAGTCACTTATGCCAGGTTTTTAAAATTACATTGCAGGCATATGAAATGTCATGCTTATATTAATGATGAGCACTTACATGTTATTTATCAAATTTATATGCCTCTCATATAGCAACTGGAGTTACAACCAAAATGAAACAAAATAGTTTTACAATTTATCCAATCACACCAATAGTAGGGCAATGAGATGTGGCCTGCAAATCTCTAAATATCCACTAGATGGCAGCACAGAGTTAGTATTACATGTCTTCCATGAACGTGATAACTAAAGTCTTTGAAAAGATTTCCCTTGAATTGCTGTTCTCTTCAGAATGTATCCACTTTTTATGTGGCATCCTGAAACAGCTTCCGCTTTTCATATTGGCCAGTAATATGGCCATTCCTCTCATGTGACTTACTTAGAGACTTTGGATATTCAAATGAAAAATAGATTAAAAATGAAGCAGTAAGTGAGGAAAACTCCTTTAAAACCTTGGAAAATGAACAAAGAAGTATTTCATCAAAGTGAAATGCAATATATATAATACAAACAACAAATTCTGCCCTCAGTTGTAAAGTTGTTGCAGTGGTGGGTTGCTCCCGGTTCACACCAGTTCACAAGACCAGGTAGTAAATTTTTTTAGTAATTCGGAGAACCAGTAATAACATTGGCTCACCGGTCCCTGGCCCAGTCGCCGCTCGCTTACCCCACCCATCTCATCAGAGGCTTTTTTTTTTTACTTTTAAAAGCATTTTTTCTACAACCTCTTCGGCTGAAAAAATGCTTTTAAAAGTAAAAAAAAAGCCTCTGATGATTGCACGGCTCAGCTGGGATCTCAGAGGCTTTTAAAAGCATTTTTTCTACAACCTCTTCGGCCAAAGAGGTTGTAGGGAAAAAAATGCCTTTAAAAGCCTCTGGCGATCCCAGCTGACTTCTAAAGTCTCTGACTTTCAGAGGCTTCTAAAAGCATTTTTTTTCCTGCAACCTCTTAAGGTTATAGAAAAAATGCTTTTAAAAGTAAAAAAAAAAGTTGGCCATATCCACCCAGCCACATTACCCCCACAAGCCATGCCCACAAAATAAGCCACGCCCACAGAACCAGTAGTAAAAAAAATTAGAACCCACCCCTGAATTGTTGGCTATTAATCATCTGAAAATGAAATTGTTTTATTTGGGTAGATGAGAAATCCAGGAATTTTATGTAGCCTTTTGATGAAGTTAATTTTAAAAATCACATTTCATCATTAGTACAGAGCATTTGAATTAAAATTAGAAGTTTAGCCCCTGAAAATCAATACCTGACAATGACAAGACAATAAAGCATTCACCAGGCATGACATTCTAGGGAGATATTCCAAATTTGAGAGGTTAACTACAATTTCAGTATAATCAGGGCCTTAAAAGATGACCTTAGTGCAGAATTAGGAATATTTCTATGTTGTTGAACTATGAGAAGTATATAATACCAGCATTTTGAATTGGCTTAACTCCAGTGAAGATGAAGATATATTAGTATTAAGGATAATAATGTCTATTTGACAATTCAGTTGACATACTGAAGTTTCCAACAGCTTCTCCCCCCCTCCCCCGCAAATATTCTTAATTGGATCAATGGTAAATAATGTGTGTGGAAACATCAAAAAAATATTAATTGAACAGCCAATTTAAATTAAAATGATTTAATTTATTCAGTCAAAAGGCACTCCTTCATGCAAATATTAATGCCACCCATTCATTTATTTAGTGGTATTATTAAACTCATTTTGCATACACAGAGAACCAAGAAAAAGTAAAGAGAACGAGTAGCAGAAAAATAAGTATCTCCCTTAGAGAGATGCAAGGCACACTGCAAGGCTTAGTAGCATGAAATTCACTTTCCAAAACTGATTAGCTATAGTGTCTATGCCATGCCTAGTGATAGTACTAGTGACATCATGAAGACTTTCCAATAAGACTCTGGTTAAAGAATTCACAGGGCACTCTACATTCCCTGAATAAAATGAAGCTTTAGTAATTCCAAAACTGCAACTTTCGACTAAGTTACAAGTTGGTAAGAAAATATATTTGGGTTAATGGTTGATTGGGTCAAGTAAAAATGTGGCCTTTTAAGGGAAAAAGAGAACAGACTAATTTTATCTTGTTGACAAGTTAGTTTTTCCTAAAACTAGAGAAAGGAACCAGGGATTTAGCTATCTTTAATTAGATGCTGATTAATAGGAAAAATTTATGAAATGAATGGTGATCATTACTCTGAGGGAACATGATCATACCATGCTCAGAATCCTTAATATTAAAGAAACAAAAGCTATGTTAGGCAAGGATATTCCTTGGAATCCAAGGAACTGATTTTAAAAAGTAGAAACAATAATTAGAATTTAATGGAACCAAAGAAAGTAACAGGAAGAAAAATTCAGTTACTAAAAGCATTATATGAAACAATCCCAATGAGTAGAACAGAGGAAACATGGCTGCAGAAGTTCAGTGACAACTGACTACCAAAATAACACACAACTAAAATAATAGAATATATTACTTTATATAGAATATATTACTTCATAATAACTTCTGTTATTTTAAGAATAAGGTAAGAGGAATCTTATTTAACAATATTAATATTAAATAATAATAATATTTTAGAATAAGGTAAGAAGGAGGGGCTTACCACTAAGGAAATGTTCAGACAAATAGTCAGGAATTGCAACAGCCAAGAACATTAACATGATGGAAGAACAAAGAATGAAAAATATTTAAAGCAATTGCAATTCTTACTGACCATGACAAGATACTAATTGGTGATGCCCCACTCTCAAAAAAGAAACAAATCATGAATTTTTATTTTGGTTTATTCTTTATTGAGAAAAGGGATAGGGTCCCATCAAATAAGCAGGATGAGCAGACAAAACTGTAGCTTGAGGCTGATAGAGATATGATGACTCTTTAAACATTATCAGTGATTCACTTTGGGTCCAAATGAATTTCATTATGTAGCACTGAAACACTGAAAATGTTGACAGATCCTCAGTTCCTGATTAGTAATTTGGGCTACAATGTCACCTCTACTAGGGAGATCTCAAATGAGAAATGAAGCCATCAATGGATGTTGAATATACTTATCAAACTAGAGAGGCACATCAAGTAGGGCCCACTAGTCTTCATCCTAGATCTTGCACTCTTCAATGTTTTATTTTATTAGTGACTTGAAGGAGAGAGGTGGAACAGGGAAGTTTATTAAATTTGTAGATGGCACAAAACTGGGTAGAATTGACCACAATTAAGGAATATATCTTGATATGTCAAAAAATTATAAGAAAATAGCAAAATAAAATACAGAAGAGATAAACATGTATTTAGAAAAAAGGAATCAAAACTCACAGCTGACTCACAGCTGACTCATCACAAGACCCTCACTTGACACACCCACACTGAAGTCTTTATAAACAGAACACCGACATTCCCTAAACCAGTGTTTCTCAACCTTGGAAGCTTGAAGATGGGTGAACTTCAACTCCCAGAATTCCCCCAGCCAGCACTGCTGGCTGGGGGAATTCTGGGAGTTGAAGTCCACCCATCTTCAAGCTTCCAAGGTTGAGAAACACTGCCCTAAACTCTGCTGAAGATGTTACCCAGCCTGATAATGAAATGTTCAGAAACCAATCCACAAGCTTGGAGAACAAACCTTCACCCTCAATCAAATATACAAGAAAGATCCATTATACCTTGCTAGATATGTAGATGTGAAAAGATACTGGAGTTGGAGCAGATCATAAATGAAATTTATATAATTGCTGAGAAATAGGCAAATGTAACTTTAGGTTGTATTAGTACAATGCATGATATTTTCCAGAATATGGGAAATATAGGAAGAAACCTTTCAATTGTACTTTCTGCTAGTCATACTTGAATATTGTGTCCAATTCTGGTCACCCCACTTTAAAAAGCACTCAGATCAAATCAAAGCTGTTTCAATGAAATAATGGGAATATAAGAAATGCTTGACTGAGGAGAGTAGGAAAACACTTTTAATGTACCTGGAGTATTTTCATACACATGAGACTATGGCCTGTTTTTCATTACACAAGAATGTGGAAATGTAATAATGGGTTTAAGTAGCAAGAAGGCACATTTCATTTAGGCCAAAGTTTTCACAAACCGCGGAGCATTTTTCCTCCCACACACAGAGAGAAAAGATTTGTTATTCTCCTCAAAGCTCTAAGCAAGCTATTAAAAGTTATCGTGATCAAATAGAATTTCATAAACGTGAGCTATCCCAGGCAAAAATGGCCTTATCTATGCTCGAGCCAGATAAGAGAGAGTCTATTGTTCTTCAAATCCCTGACTCCGCCATATTAGCTTCTTCTTCAGAGCCTAAGCCACACCCTCAAGAGGATATTGTGTCAGGCAAATCAGAACAGAGAGCTGTACTCATGTCACATTTGTCACATTCTCAGATTACACATGCCACGCAGGCAGAAAGATTAATTTAGAGCCTTGGTAGTACAGTGGACTAAAGCACACTGTTATTAACACCAGCTGCCTGCAATTACTGCAAGTTTGAATCTCACCAGGCTCAAGGTTGACTCAGCCTTCCATCCTTTCTAAGGTAGGTAAATTGAGGACCCAGTTTGTGGGGGCAATAAGCTGACTTTGTATAAAATATACAAAAGTATGAAGGCTATTGCTTAGCACATTGTAAGCCGCCTTGAGTTTCCGGAGAAGGGCGACATATAAATCAAATTTTAAAAAAAATTAAACATCAAGAGACGAGTATTATAAAAGCATTTTGACAGTGGAACAAATTCTTTAGAAAGATAATAAACTCTCTCTTTCCCCAGACTTTATTTTTTTCCCTTCCCTGGTCACTTACAACATCTAGCATCAGCCAGTTATTACTGGAAGATATAAAGCCTCCCCTTGTTACTATGTAGACTCAACAATAATTGGATAACTCTAGAAGAGGCCATAAAAACCAGTGTGGAAATGAGCATATTCAAGAAGAAACTGGGTCGCCTGAGCTTTACAGTGGCTTAAACTGGATTCCTGCATTGAATAGAAGATTTGATTCAGAGTCCTAAATGGACCCTTCCAGCTAAACCTTTCATTCTTATGTTCCTCTGTAAGCTTAGTAAGAGAATTGTCCCTCTCTAGAAGACCATTAGATTCACAAAAATTACAGTTCTGAAGTGACAGTGAAAGGGATGCTGTGGCATGCAAAGAAACATTCCCTCTTTCAACTCAGCTCTTCAAAAGGCACTTGCTTTATTTGACTTTAGGAACATCTCTCTGTTGATATCAAAAAAAAATTCTCACTTTTTGAAATGCATTATAGGTGGCTGTTAACTCAGCTACCAAGATGAAATGTTGTTTTATCTTAGAATGTTAATTGAACCAAAAAGTTAGAATCTTATCTGGATTTATATGTGTGTCACTTTTAAAAATTACTTGCATCCGTTGAATAGTTTCCTCTCAAAAAGAAAACCCACCAATGTAAACATTCATAGAATCATAGAATTGGAAAGAAGCTGGGATTTCATCTAGTCCAGCTCTAGTCCATGATCATCCAGTCTGTTTGAAGAACTCCAGTAGAAGAAAAGCATAGACCAGGCTAGAGTGAGAGGAAGGTGCCACCTGAATCATAGATGTTGAATGCTTGATGGAAGCATTTAGTGCTCAGGTTCTATTCCCTTCCTTCCCTGCCCCAAAGGAATGTGTTAGTGAGGTGAAGATGGGCACTTTTGGTCTGGAAGTGGAAAGGTGTGGGATTTAGGGAGCTGGTTGGTACTGGGCAATAGAAGTGGGTGACAGCATTGAAGTGGTGATGGACTTTGGGAGATATGGTGAGTCACAGAATTTGAGATGCTCTCAAAGAAGGCAGACTCAATAATGTAACCGGTACCACATTGCAGCCCGCTATGCTCAACCCCAAGATTTGGTTTCTGGAGTGTAGGAGACACTGGATTCTGGTTGTTCCTGCTCATGTGGCCTGTAATAAAGCTTACCTCATCCATTTGTAATAATCTAATGAGGACTGACTCAATATACATTACAGAAATATGGTTGGATGCAAAAGATTTCTTTCTCAGAAATATGCTCTTCTGGGCTTTGAGTATGGCATTAGCCACCACTCTGGGATTGGGTGAGTATGTGGCAGTGGTGGGTTTCTACCAGTTTGCCCTGATTTGGGCAAACTGGTAGAGGCAGCAGCGGGAGGCTCCACCTACCTGCCCAGATATCATCACGGATGTTCTGCACATGTGCAGAAGGGTCGTGTGCGCACTCCTGATTCCGAACTGGTAGTGAAAGTAAGTGGAACCCACTACTGGTATGTGGTTATTGTCATCTGGTATAATAAACATAAGAAACAACCTTGAGGATCAGAAGAAGAAACCACAAATAAGACAATGGTCATAAAAAAGAAATCTGAGTCCAGGCCAGAAATGTAACCTGACCAAATGTCTCAGAAAAAACCCTCCTTGTTCTTACAAAGATAAAGGAGGGGTAGGGGGGAGAGCACATTCAGACTTTCAAGATTCTGTTACTGTAATCTTATAATAAAAGTAACAGTAGGATGCATGACTTTGCATTCCTTGCCATTGTGGCTAAGTTGGTGATGAAGTTCCTTTGATTGATATTCTTGATGGATTTCAATCTGTCTTCTCTGGGCCTAGATTCAACAATGACTCAGTAGTTCATGCCTACCATGGCAACCAAGAACCTGATCAAATTTATGTAATGGCCTAACTCACAGCATTGATCACATATTACATTCTGTTTTTTTGACTAGGGGTGGTGGCAGTTTGATCTAGGGTTGGGGAATATTTACATCCATCCAGCAACCTCAAAGGAGTCAATGGTTCACACCCCTCTCAATAGGCCATCCTTAGACCTGATTGCATTGGACAACTTTCATCATTTCATAACTTTTCAGGGAAGATTGTTGAAAGAGTGGCAGCTTATGAGCTTCAGAGCACCCTGAATTGCTCCTCCTAGCTGGATCTCTTGGAGTTGTTTAATATAATTAGCCAGGGTATTCTTCTGGACTTGTCTTAGTGGGGTGGGAATGTACTGTTTTACAGTGGTTCTTTTATTTCCTCCATGATTATTTATAGGGTATTTGTTGAAAAGTGGAAATTCAAGATCTAATGTGGGATTCCTTAGGGCTCAGTTGTTTCACCCCTTCTATTTAATATTGACATATAGCTGCAGAGTGAGAACATTCAGTATCATGAGATGCAGTATGATGAGCACATTGTATATTTCTACCCTTCTGGATACATGATGCCATTCAATGTCTTACCCAGGGCCTCATGGCTATAAAGGTATGGTTGGGGAGGAATCAGTTGTGACTTAACCCTAGCAAGATAGAATGGCTCTGAGTTTTGGAATCTCCTGGATCTGGAGAATTGCCATTAACAGACAAAATCTGAATGTAGTCATTCAACCAACTGTGGTTCTATCTAATACCAGCATAATCTATCCCATACGTTACCATTTTATTAATAAACATTATGCCACATCTTCCTCTTAAATAGCTTAAGAATTAAGGAACCATCCTTCCTCTTAGATAGATTAAGAATTATGATTTGACATTCTGATGTTGCCTATTCAGGATTAGGGCATCTGCCAAGGGAGGAGAGAGTCAAGGACATGAAAATACAAGCTATTGATGACTGAATCTCAACCCCTTTTTACATGTATGCAATGTATGTGATACAGTTTTCTCAGTTTGTATCCATTTGTAGCTTGCCTTTTTGCAAAATCTGGATACATCTATACCAAAACTCTTTATATAGGTGATTTCTTAGCCAGCCTCCATAATTAACTGTTAACAACATAACAAGATCTTGCTATAATGTAACCAATTTTGAAATCTTAAATTTCACATTATTCTCATGATACAATCTTGTTTCCACAAGGCTTTTGTGGAGATTACTGACAGGGAAAACAGCTGGCTCTTGTAGAAGCAGATAATTGATGAGTGATTAGCTATGTATGAGAGTCAGGATCATAAAAAGTGCCTCAGAGCAAGAGTAGAGAAGTCAGACCTTCTGGTGTTAAAAAGAGAAACGCCTAGGATTCTTCTAGTTGATCATGCTGGGTTGCTGGGAATTGTAATGGTTCAACAACATCTGGAGGACCACAGATTTTTTTGCCCTTCTTATGGAGGCTTAAAGGAAATTATGCTAATTATACCACTTAGAAAAGAGCTGTAAAAGGAATGTATTTTTGCAGTGTTAATATTGTAATATGACTTTTTTAGAATAGAATAGAACATAATTTTTTATTGGCCAAGTGTGATTGGACACACAAGTAGTTTGTCTTGGTACATATGCTGTCAGGATACATACAAGAAAAGATACGTTTATCAAGAATCATAAGGTACAACATTTAATGATAGTCATAGGATACAAATAAGCAATCAGGAAACAATCAATATCAATATAAATCGTAAGGATACAAGCAACAAAGTTACAGTCATACAGTCATAAGTGGAAGGAGATGGGTGATGGGAACAATGAAAAGATTAAGTAGTGCAGATTTAGTAAATAAATCTGCACTACTTTGACAGTGTTGAGGGATTTTTTTTTTTAAATTTGATTTATATGCCGCCCTTCTCCGGAGACTCAGGGTGGCTTACAATGTGTTAAGCAAAGTCTTCATACTTTTGTATATTTATACAAAGTCAGCTTATTGCCCCCATAAACTGGGTCCTCATTTAACCTACCTTAGAAAGGATGGAAGGCTGAGTCAACCTTGAGCCTGGTGAGATTCGAACTTACAGTAATTGCAGACAGCTGGTTTTAATCACTATGCTTTTCGTCTGCTGAGCTAAACCAGGCTCCTGGTTTGTTTAGCAGAGTGATGACGTTCAGGAAAAAACTGTTCTTGTGTCTAGTTGTTCTGGTGGGCAATGCTCTATAGCGTCGTTTTGAGGGTAGGAGTTGAAAGAGTTTATGTCCAGGATGTGAGGGGTCTGTAAATATTTTCACAGCTCTCTTTTTGGAAGGCAGGTTGGTAGTAATTGTTTTTTCTGCAGTTCTAATTATCCTCTGAAGTCTGTGTCTGTCTTGTTGGGTTGCAGAACAGTGCATTAGATGTGTATTAATGCAGACATGGGATAGTTTAAGCCAATGGTCAAATGTAAAATTTGTTACTACCAGTTCTGTGGGCATGGCTTGGTGGGGGGCGGTAAGGTGACTGGGTGGGCGAGGCCAACTTTTTTTTTTTTTTTTTACTTTTAAAAGCATTTTTTCTATAACCTCTTCAGCTGAAGAGATTGCAGGAAAAAATGCTTTTAAAAGCCTCTCACGATCAGGCAACTCAGCTGGGATCGTCAGAGGCTTTTAAAAGCATTTTTTCTATAACCTCTTCAGCCGAAGAGGTTATAGAAAAAATGCTCTTAAAAGTAAAAAAAAAAAGGCTCTGATGATCAAGCAGCTCAGCTGGGCATGGGGGTGGTGGTGCAGGGATTTTTGCTACCGGTTCTCCGAACCACCCATCACCATCGCTACCGGATCAGGCGATCCGGTCCAAACCAGGAGTATTTCACCCCTGGTTTAAGCTTATATGTGGACATTTGCAAAAATATGGACAGGAATAGTATTATCCACACTGATATTGTATTCAAATTCATTTTACTAAGTCTTGATAGATGGCATTATTTAACTGAAAGGACTTGGAATATTCCTACTCTGTCTGAACTTGATGATGATGATTTTATCCATTAAGTCAGGTCTGACTCTTGGTGATTCTATGGGCCAGGTCTTTCCATGTCTTCCAATCTTGCAACTTTCCTTTGAGTTGTTCCATGCTCTGGTGTCAGTTTTGATGGTGCCCAGCCACCATGTTCTTTGGGTGCCTGGTTTCCTTTTACCACTAACTCTTCCAAACATAATTGCTTTCTCCAATGACATGGCCAAAATAAGTGAGACACAATTTTGTGATTTTTGCCCTGTCTGAACTTATTGGCAAAGAATTCCAAATGTTCTTATCCGGTTCAAACACATTTGCTTTTCATCTTCTCTGAACACCATTCCACACAACACTTTCTCTTATGGAGTTCCTCAGAGAACCAATATGTAACCTGCCATTGGCACACAGGGAAAGTCCACATAGCAGGGAAACTCTATATCTCTGAAACCTAATGTGAACTGAACTAATAGCGTCTGTCATATATGAATATACTTGGTTCATGGTTTACAGTGGAGTAGGTAATTTTTTTTCTTCAATTTTTTATTTCTTGATCGCTTTCAAGGACTGTTAAATGCATGTTTAAAATGCTTGGTTTATGCTTCTCTGTTTGGTTTATGATTTAACAATTTATGTATTAGCACAATACAGGTAGACCTCAATTTACAATCACAATTGGGACCAGCATTTCCACTGCTAAGAGAGGGGGCTGTTAGTTGTTGTTAGTTGTGAAGTCGTATCCGACCCATCGTGACCCCATGGACAACGTTCCTCCAGGCCTTCCTGTCCTCTACCATCCTCTGGAGTCCATTTAAGCTCATGCCTACTTCTTCAGTGACTCCATCCAGCCACCTCATTCTCTGTCATCCCTTTCTTCTTTTGCCCTCAATCTTTCCCAGGATTAGGCTCTTCTCCAGTGAGTCCTTCCTTCTCATTAGGTGGCCAAAATATTTGAGTTTCATCTTCAGGATCTGGCCTTCTAAAGAGCAGTCAGGGTTGATCTCCTCTAGGACTGACTGGTTTGATCCCTTGCAGTCCAAGGGATTCACAGGAGTCTTCTTCAGCACCATAGTTCAAAGGCCTCAATTCTTTGGTGCTCAGCATTTCTTATGGTCCAACTTTCACATCCATACATTGCAACTGGGAACACCATAGCCTTGACTATATGCACTTTTGTTGGCAGGGTGATGTCTCTGCTTTTTAGTATGCTGTCTAGATTTGCCATAGCTTTCCTCCCCAGGAGCAAGTGCCTTTTAATTTCTTGGCTGCAGACCCCATTTGCGGTGATCTTGGAGCCTAGTAAAATAAAATCTGCCACTACCTCCATTTCTTTCCCATCTATTTGCCAGGAATTGAGAGGGTCGGATGCCATTATCTTCGTTTTCTTAATGTTGAGTTTCAAGCCAACTTTTGCACTCTCCTTCTTCACCCGCATCAAGAGGCTCTTTAGTTCCTCTTCACTTTCTGCCATTAGAGTGGTATCATCTGCATATCTGAGGTTGTTGATATTTCTCCCAGCAATCTTAATTCCTGCTTTTGATTCATCTAGTCCCGCCTTTCTCATGATGTGCTCTGCATATAAGTTAAATAGGCAGGGTGAAAGTATACAGCCTTGCTGAACTCCTTTCTCAATTTTGAACCAATCAGTGGTTCCGTGTCCAGTTCTCACTGTTGCTTCTTGACCCACATATAGGTTTCTCAAGAGACAAAAAAGATTTTAAACATAACCTTATTAGCATGTGAAATGAGTGCAATAGTGCAATTGTTTGAACATTCTTTGGCATTGCCTTTCTTTGGAATTGGAATGTAAACTGACCTTTTCCAATCCTGTGGCCACTGTTGAGTTTTCCAAATTTGCTGGCAAATTGAGTGTTGCACTTTTATTGCATCGTCTTTTAAGATTTTGAATAGCTCAGCTTGAATACTGTCTCATCCACTAGCTTTGTTGTTGCCCAGATTTCCTAAGGCCCATTTAACTTCACATTCTAGGATGTCTTGCTCGAGATCAGTGACCATCCCATTGTGGTTATCAGGGATGATAAACTTGTTGTTGTATAGTTCTTCTGTGTAATTTTGCCACCTCTTCTTAATCTCTTCTGCCTCTGTTAGGTCCCAGCCATTCTGGTCTTTTATCATGCCCATGTTTGCATGAAACGTTCCCTTCATATCTCCAATTTTTTTGAAGAGATCTCTGGTCCTCCCTATTCTATTGTTTTCTTCTATTTCTTTGCACTGTTCATTTAAGAATGCATTCTTATCTCTTCTAGCTATTCTCTGGAATTCTGCATTCACCTGGATGTATCTTTCTCTTTCTCCCTTGCCTTTTGCTTCTCTTCTTTCCTCAACTATTTGTAAATCTTCCTCAGTCAACCATATTTCTTTCTTGCCTTTCTTTTTCTTTGGGATGGTTTTAGTTGCTACCTCTTGTACAATGTTGCAAACGTCCATCAATAGTTCTTCAGACACTCTGTCTATCAGATCTAATTCCTTAAATCTATTTGTCACCTCTACTGTATATTCATCAGGGATATGATTTAGTTCATACCTGAGTGGCCTAGTGCTTTTCCTTACTTTCTTCAATTTAAGTCTAAATTTTGCAACGGGAAGCTCATGATTTGAGCCACAGTCAGCTCCTGGTCTTGTCTTTCTGACTGTATAGAGCTTCTCCATCTTTGGCTGCAGAGCACATAGTCAATCTGATTTCTGTGTTGACCGTCTGGTGATGTCCATGTGTAGAGTTGTCTCTTATTTTGTTGGAAAAGGGTGTTTGCTATGACCATTGTATTATCTTGACAGAATTCTATCACCCTGTGCCCTCCTTCATTTTGTACTCCAAGGCCAAATTTACCTGTTATTCCGGTTATCTTTTGACTTCCTACTTTAGCATTCCAGTCCTCCATGATGATTAGGACATCATTTTTTGGTGTTAATTCTATAAGGTGCTGTAGGGCTTCATAGAACCAATCAATTTCATCTGCTTCAGCACCAATGGTTGGGGCATAGCCTTGGATTACTGTGAAATTGAATGGTTTGCCTTGGATTCGAACTGAGATCATTCTGTCATTTTGGGGATTGTATCCCAATATTGCTTTTCCTACTCTTTTATTGATTATGAAGGCTACTCCATTTGTTCTGAAGGATTCTTGCCCGCAGTAGTGTACCTGATGGTCATCTGAATTAAATTCACCCATTCCTGTCCATTTTAGTTTGCTGATTCCTAAGATGTCGATGTTCAGTCTTGTCATCTCTTGTTTGACCACGTCCAGCTTGCCTTGATTCATGGATCTTACATTCCAGGTTCCTATGGAGAAATTTTTTTTTACAGCATCGAACTTTCCTTTCACCACCAGATGCATCTACAGCTGAGCGTCCTTTCAGCTTTGGCCCAGTGACATCACTCTTTCTGGCACTACTAGTACTAGCCCTCTGCTCTTCCCCAATAGCATATTGGACATCTTCCGACCTGAGGGGCTCATCTTCTGATGTCATATCTTTCTTTCCTTTTGGTACTGTCCATGGGGTTTTCATGGCAAAGATACTGGAGTGGGTTGCCATTTCCTTCTCCAGTGGATTACGTTTTGTCAGAACTCTCTGCCATGACCTGTCCATCTTGGGTGGCCCTGCACAGCATAACTGACAGCTTCATTGTGCTGCCCAAGCCCCTTCGTCATGACAAGGCAGTAATCCATGAAGGGGGGTGCTGTTAAGTAACACCTAATTTTATATCTTTCTTGTAACAGTTATTGAACAAATTATTCCATTGTGAAGTGAATCGTGTGGTCTTTAAATGAATCCGGCTTCCGCATTGACTTTGTCAGAAGATGGCTGAGAAGGTTGCAAGTGGTGATCACATGAACTCAGGATGCTGCAACCATAGTAAATACATGTCAGTTGCCAAGCACTCAAATTTAGATCACATGACTGTGGGGATGCTGAAATGGCTGTTAAGTGCAAGGACTGGTTTTAAATCATTTTCTTTTGTAGCATTATAATTTTGAACACTCACTAAATGAATGGTTGAAAGCCGAGGACTACCTGTATATAAATCTATGCTAGGGTACATCCTTTTTTCATTCATAAGGTTGGTGGGGTGGGACGAATAGCCCAGATTTCAGCCCTCTCATTTAAAGATAGATGTATGTAAGAATCCATTGGAATACAAAGTATTCTATGATCACCAAGTGAGTTCAACAGGGTTTCCTGCCTAAGCAGGGGGTTGGACTAGAAGACTTCCAAGGTCCCTTCCAACTCTGTTATTCTGTTATTTAGTTGAGATATTAGGCTTAAGATGTTGCATCCTCAAACTGCAGTACAGATTACCAGATATGGAAAATTAAAAAGATAACAGATGATGTCTGTCTGTCTGTCTAGCTGTCTGTCTGTCTGTCTAGCTGCCTAGCTAGATAGATATCTAGCTAGCTCTATCATTTATCTTTTACTTTCCAACAAAATATTTTACAATAATTGCCATCATTCTTCACTGTACTCAGCAGGTCCATGTTGGGTTTTTTGTAGCTGTAGAGAACTTGTTTGACACTGCCTTCTTCTGACATATTTTTCAATTTGCTAGGCTTATATCCCTGGTATTCTCTGGTGATCTCCCAACTAAATACTAGTCCACCTGAACCCTGATTATTTTCTGTAAAATTAAATCAGTTGTTTCCACCAGCTAAGGTATTTGGGGAGTTTAGATCATGGAAATGTTCTCTTTATACATCCAAAGCAGGTAAACTTGATTCCCTAATGAACAGCTGCCCTTGAGCAAGATTTGAAAACATAAAATTTATTGTTTTTAGAATATTATTCTTCTACAGGAGGTACATAAGTATTTGTTTTGTGAACTAAGACAAACCACAAGCTCTTTTGAAGATTCCATAAATTGATAACATGAACTAAAATGCATCATAAGTTGGAGGTTAAGTGCCTAAACAGCAACAAAAACAAGGAATAAAGTTGTAGTGAAGCATAAGAATGATTTCCTAATGCAGTAACGAACTGATCTGATTTGTACTTTTCTGACTCATATACAGGTCAGAACACAGTTATCTTTCAGATTTCATACTTTTCCGAGTATGTACTACACTTGTCAGGTCAAAAAATTACTGAAGATGTATATTTTAGGATAAAATATAAATGTAAACATGTATTTTCTTTGAAAAAAGGCATTTACAGTATTCAAATATGCAGATTTATATGAATTTTCACGAGCATTTATTTCTTTAAATGCAAATTAATAATGGAGGACAGAAGAAACAATTATGCAAACAAGCTTATGAGAAGCTGCCATGGGCCAGAAACAGATTGTTCTACGTCCCCCTAGTGAATCAAAGCCATTGGACTAGAAGGCAAATTCAAGAAACAGTTAAAGGGGACTCACTAATGGAAATTCAGTTAGCACAGCTAGATAATTCAAGAGTTTGGGGTTTTTTTTTTTATTATTAGACTTGCTCTTTGTTTTAGGTCAGAATGTTGAATCCATAGCTGCTTCATATCTTTAGACTTCGTTTCCTCAGCATGTCATATGAAAAGAACCATGCAGCTGACCAAAAAACAGAAATAAAAATGTATTTTTTGTCTGTCTGTCTATCTGTCTGTCTTTCCATCCATCCATCCAAATTATATCACTTCCATTTCCTAAAGAAAACTCCGGGTGATTAAAAAAAAAGTAGGCAAAACCAAATCTTTTTTATTTAAACCAACCAATCTTATGCACTCATGCCAGAGCATCCATCACTAGGTTTTCAGCCTCAATGCCTAGAGAAAGAACCAGGTCTTCACAGTCTTCCAAAAGGCCAACAGACATGGGGTTGTTCGGATCTTGAAAGTGAAGGCATGCATCATGACTGAGAAGGAACACTTGTGGCCAGTAGTGGGTTCCACTTACGGTGGGTGGGCAGAACCTCCTGCCACCGCCACTACTGGTTCGCCTGAATCGGGGCAAACTGGTAGAAACCCACCACTGCTTGTGGCCCACCAGGCAACACTGTTTAACTGAGAGTATCAGAGCATTCCTAAATCTGATGAGGCAGACAGAATCCACTGGAGAGAGACAGTCCAACAAGTAACCTGGTCTTATATCATGTTGGGTTTTAAAAGTGACAACCAGCATCTTGAATTCCACTGAGAAGCTTATTGGGAGCCAGTGTGGCTCATGTAGCAGTGGTCAATAGGAGTCGAAAAGAACTTGATGGCACATAATCAATCAAAAGTATATCTTATCAACTTGTGCCCTTGAATCCTTCCTTGAAAGTGTTCTAATTTCAATATCAATCTGAGAGAATCCTGACACATCATTTTTTTTATTATAAAAGTTTTTATTGGTTAAAAATAAACAATATTATCACTTACAATATGTGGCATTTTCATTATCCTTTTACAAAGATATTATATATATATATTCTTTTTTCACATACAGCAGATCTTCCCTTGTTAAAGTTTCAAATTTAACAACCAGGTTTATACAAAAATATCAGTTCGGTATCCAGAGTAATATTAAAGTTTACAAAAATAAGAGATGTCATAAAAGGCACAAGATAATAGATTCCTCCCACTTCGTCATTTCTTAATTCTAGGTCTCAAAGTTCTGGTCTTAGCACCCCCCTCCTCCCAGACCGCCACGGCCTCGCCCGCCCCCATTCCTTGATCATCTGATACCTCCCCTTCCTCGGTTCCTGTATCTTCCCCCTCTCAGAGGGTCTTATGTTGCTCCAAATAGGCCTTAGCCTCCACCACACTATTAATTTTCTTCCTACTGCCCTCCCAGAAAATCATCAAACCTTCCGGCATCAACCACCTGAAGCCAATTCCCTTAAGATACAATTTATTTGATAAAAAATAATAATTTCTTCTTAATTCTCGTACCTGTCTAGGGATCTGCTCCAGAATGGTGACCTCCTTGCCCCTGTATATCAACGCCCCCGATCTTTGATTTCTCAGTATTTCATCTCTCGTTTCCCTTCTCACGAATTTAATGTGGACCTCTCTTGGGACACTGTGTAAAATTGCATATTGTGAGTTTACTCTATAAACTAAATCCATATCCCATCTCATAAACTCCAAACCTCTTTCAGTAAATTCGCCCAACAATTTAGCCATCACTTCTCGCAAGTCTTCCTGGTCCACCTCTTCCACATTTTGAAACCTGAGAAAATAAGACATTCTATCCAGCTGCGAAGTTAAGATTACATTTCCTCTCATTTCTTCCCTCCTCTGGATTGCCCGCACCTCCCCCTCCAAACCTCCCACCTTTTTCTTATTCTCCTCTGCCACCTGTTGAACAGCAGTTAAATCTTTTTTCATAACTACAATTTCAGATTTTATTTCCAGTTGCCCTTTTTGCAGGTCATCAAGTTTATCAAGTTTCACAAGTTTCTCGTCCAATTTCACCAATTTCTCCAGAATTTTTTCCATGTCACCTGCAGCTGGTCTTTGTCCTTTTGCCATCTTGCAGTGATAAAGAATGAGAGGTCCTCAGGTAGGCACAAGCATCCAGAGAAGAAAAGATTCTCTTAAAAGTCAGCACTATTTCCTCACAATCTACCAGTGGGCACTCACAGAAGCAACAAGTCCGGCTTGTAGAGTAGGTCAAACAGGAAACCAGAGGTGGGTGATGTCATCAATTGTGTACAAAGAAGCAGGAAATCAGGCCCCGGCCATAACTCTCCAGCAAAGAGAGAGGCCTCCAGCGTCCCTTCTCGAATTCCGCCTCCACCATTCTCCACAAAAAATCAGCGAGGTAAGAGGTCTCCTTCTTTTTTCCTCCTCTTTCCTCTCAGCTACGGCGCCCTTCCCAGCTACAAGGGGGGGAGAAAAACTTCGCCCCCCCCCTCACTCGCAGGATGCCTCGTCGCTTCGCCAATCAAGGTCTCTCCTTTTCTACTTATTCTCTGGCCTGCATCCCTTCCTCTTCCGATCGCCTCTTTACCTGCTGCCTTAATTTCAATATGCACCGGGTCCTACAGGCGCAATGGCGCGGTCAGCAGCCTTGGGAATGGCCGCCGCGCACCGCCCACACTCGCCGGAGCCTCGGGCGCACCAGTATTGGCTGCCCAGCCCCTGGAATTGAGGCAGGGGACCCCTGGCAAGCCACCCTTGACGGTGGATACCCTGAAACCAGGGCACCCGGCCCCGAGGGGCCTCCAAGCAGGGGGGTTCAGACGCTGGGGCAGGAGCTTGCCCAGGCAGCGTCCGTCGCCATCCGGAACTGGAAGTCCTCTGCCCTGACACATCATTATACCCATTTTTGTTATATATTATTTTTCTACAATTGTCTCTAATGTAACATGCTGTACTGATATAAGCAGGACTGTCCTGAGTTATGAATGCTCAAATTCAGAAAGTTGCAGATGTCTAATCTGGTTCAGGAAATGTTAATTGTGCCAAGTTCACATTCAAATACAATCTGAAGTATTTTTTTTCTCAATCTTTTAAAGGTCAGCCTTTAAGGAGGGGACGGAGGAAGATTTCAAAAAACATTTCAAAACATAGCTGGGCAAATTTCAGACAGAGGCACTCCTCTGTTTTCATGCAGCCAGGGCTTAATGATACATATTATCATCTGCACATCTGCTAACTTGAGACCAAGGCCTGTGGCAATCCATTATCGAAGATGTTGGGCTAAGCCTGGGGAATTAGATGAATAAGACCTAGATTTCCTCAGTGCCGAGCAGCAGCTTAATCCCTGCCTCCCATCAAATTTTTTTTTGCACATCAATAGAAGAATTTTCTCTATTGTTTCTAACTCCCCAATCATTTTCCTTGCCTCCACCCAATCAAGGTTCCGAGAGCCTTGGGTTTCAACCATAGTCTACCTAGAGATATTCCAGGAGACTGGGTTTGGTCCAGCCTCTAGTTCACCTCCATCTCTGGCTTCTGTCATCCTCCCTTCTCAATTCTCTCACCTTCCTTGGAGTCCTGAACCTCCTGGTGTACTGCCTTTTTTTCTTCTTCAGAAAGCTGTGGTTCCAAGACTTTATCTTCCTCTCACATGGAAGACTGTTCATTGATGCCCCAAAATACTCCTTCTCTCCCTTTCTCTAATGGTGGTTTCTAAGCAGGCAGAGTCTGAAGTTACCTCTTTTTTTCTGATCTTAGTCATATCAATCCTCTGCATGACATGCTCTCTGACTCTCAACAAGGGCATTGCATTTCTTAAAATATGGCAGTTTATCAGCCATTTCCTCCTCCATCATCATTCCTTTTACTCCCAATCTTGTCCCCCATCCAACCATCTGTAATCCATCTTCTCTGTCACCATCCAGTTTGTATTTATCTCTCATCTTCCAATTTTCTTCTGCTTCTAACGTCTTCCATAACATTCTTGCTACCAGTTTTTTTTTCTTATAGATATTCTCTTCACTTTCCCTCAATCTTTGTATTGTACCTCCAGCTTCTTTTCATTTCAACTTCATCCTCTTTCTACTTCTACTGTTACTGCATCCCACTCCCTTCCAAAGAACCATACCCTAACTCATTAGTCTCAGCACTCACCATCTTTCCTAAGCCCCTCTCTATGCCATAGCAGGAGTCCTGGTGGTGCAGTGGACTAATTCACTGTTATTAAGATCAGCTGCTTGCAATTACTGCTAGTTCAAATCCCACCAGGCTCAAGGTTGACTCAGGCTTCCATCCTTTCTAAGGTAGGTGAAATGAGGACCCAGATTGTGGGGGCAATAAGCTGACTTTGTATAAATATACAAAAGTATGAAGGCTATTGCTTAATGCACTGTAAGCCGCCCTAAGTCTCCGGAGAAGGGCGGCACATAAATCACATTTTAAAAAAAATAAAATTCTCTACTAATATCTCTCAAAATCAATGACTGTCTGACAACCAAAGTCAATTCACCAGTTAAGATCCAATTTAAATTCATGCAGGTAGGCAAGTGACATAAATTTTATTGGAATTATTAGACAAACACTATTATACCTTATATTTATTTAAAAATGTATGTCATTTAAAGAACCAATATTTCATTTGCCAAAGTCATGTTTTCTGGCAAAGCTGATAAGAGAAATTTTAATTCCAGGACAGTAGAACTTGTTTGTTTAAAGGGAAAGTGGCTAATGAAAATCTAATTACATTTCCTGTAGTTGGCAAGTAAGAACTGTGGATTTCATGAGAAACACTATCAGCTCCCCCAATCTTTGTTTATGTGACAAAGATTTTCAAGGTCTTTATGTGTGTGTGTGTGTGTATGCACGAGCACTGTATTTGTGCATATATTATATACTATAAGTATGTATATGTATATAGGGTGTACCAAATGAAAGTCACATAGGCAAAGTCCAGCCCCATGAACACTTTATTATGTAAATTGCATTAAATGTTCGAATTGGTTGACATTTTCTAAACCCTTCCCTATTTGTTTAATACATGACCTTTTAACTTTCCTATGTACAATAATATTTTTGCAGAGAATTAATAAAATACATTGCGATTGGCTTTTAAGGCCTAACCTTTGGTACAGCTTCTCTGTATGTATTTGTTGTAATGCTATTTTTTAAAAAAGGATGGGTTAATACCACAGCTATTTTTATAGCAGGAAATTTAAGCAGGATGTCTAGCAAAGCCATCCAATAAGCTCAGAATCAGAAAATGGAGGAAAAATGCATCAGATGGATTTCAAGTTCAGTAATTAAGGCTGTAATGCAATACAGAGGTATCTGGGAGTGTATACAACTAAAGTCAGTGAATTTGTTGCTGAACAAGTACACACAGGAGTGCTTTATAGAAAATGTATTTGCAATAATATCTCAGTCTAAACAATCACCTTGAATTTGGATGTGAAATTACCTTTAACACTCTCACTGACCCAGATGCTTCTGTCTCTGTAGAGAGAACTACATTGTTATTAATATGCATCCAAAAATCATCAGGAAGGGATCAAAGTGAGATGAAATGGGAGAATATTCATAAGGGTGAATGATGGATTTTATTTCCTGGTTAGTAACCACAAAAAAGGTTCTTCCTTCACTTCAATGGCCTAAGTGACTTCCGCAAGAATGCATGGAAGGTGCAGTTTTTGGTGAGCTTTGTAGTCTACAGCTGTATATTATATATTATTTGTGAAATACATTGATTGGGACTTAATTACTCATATGATTTTGTACTTTTTGTTATTCTCTGCTCAAAATGTATTGCATTGCATTTTACAATGGATATTCATAAGCTTGACTTTGAAAATGAAAAGAATTTAGAAATGCTAATTTTTGTACAGAGGTTTTTGCTGTTGTTTATAAAACACAGTATGGAAATGGAGCTGAATGGATTGATGGGTGACTATGTGAGAAAATTATATGAATGTCAGTGGGTCATATCATTACCATTTGCCACTTCCTAATATTGAATGGAATCCCCCAACTTGACATCATCTAGCTGTACAATAAAACTGAAAAGATATGCTTCACTCTGCTCTTGAGTGAACAAACAAATTTGGGGACATCTGAAATGGCTTCCAATGATCTGAGAAGATCTTGGTTCTCCTCTTTCCAAAATCATCCCAATTCTAATCTTGCAATTACAGCGCCAAGAAAAATATTTTTTTCCAGGGATGTCCTCTTTGCAATGTTATTTTCTAGTATATTTTTAAAAATACCTCTAGCAATTATACTGCTGTGTCTGGGATCCCATTCTTAATTGCCTATAAAATGAAGACCATTTGTCCAATCTGTCTGAAACTTGGCAGGGCTGATCCTTTAGAGGAAGAGCAGAATGCCTGAAAAAATTCATGGTATTTAAATAAGGAAAAACAGAGTCACCAGCAGGAGAATGGGGCTTCAGTGAAAGTAATGGGGAGTTTATAGCATGTCATCCATTTCTAATTGCATATCAAAATGGGCCATCAATCTCCCTGAAATGTGTCACTGGGGAAACAATACAACGAATGTAAATTTCTTGCCATTTAGATAGAATCCCAGATTCCAAAGAGAAGCAGTGAAATGAAATAAAATAAACATTGTAATGTATTCTCCTTTTTTGACAGAGTTGATGGTGCCAGAGTACCTACTACTCTATATCATATACTTCACCACTCATTTGTTAAGGTCCATTGTGGATCAACCTCACAAAGTATGAGGCTGGAGCTGGCAGACTGGGAGATGAGGAACTTGGTATCAGACAGGACTGTTTCATAAACTAGGCTAAGAGTGAGAAACAGGCTGCAAGCAGTCCCTTTCAGCAAAAAAAAAGGCAAGTAAAAGACAACCTGGCACCATCAGATTTTTAGCCATTCTAATAGCTGGTAGTGATCATAATACAGTCCTTTGTATCTGCAATAAAGTACTTTGTCTACCCAAGCTGAATTTTAGCTTCCAATAACGAGGACAAGTTCTTATTGCAGTAGCCTTGGGGCAGTCTCTGACACATATTGGGAATTTTCACCAAGAGGAAAAAAATCAAGGCCAAACAAACAAACATACAAAACCAAAAGAGCTCAGAAGGAATATCCCCAGACATTTGGACAGGCAATATAAGAGTCTCAATAAGGTGTTCAAATATTTTTATTTTTAGATCTCAGCAAGTACTTTGATTATTAGCATTCATGGCCTAAATCTACTGAATTTTTAATTAAACATTTAGCATTCATTAATGATATGTTTTCCTTGCTTGGCTAACAGTTGAAGTTCTTTGAATTAAATAGTTAAAGGGTTTTGCTATACATTTTGCAATGTTCACAGTTAATATGTCTGATGGCTTTAAATGACATTTACTGAACAGCAGAGATTTGTATTTACATAAAGGTGTACAATTGATTCCATTGATTCCCACAAGGAAATTAATAGCCATGCATTCTTTATTGATATTTGTATTCCTTACAGGAAAATTATTGGAATGAAAGCTAAAGCATATGAAGAATGGTTGCAGGATTTAGGTATGTTTAGTCTAGTGAAAAGAAGGACTAGGAGAGATATGAAAGCAGTGCTCCAAAATTTGAAGGACTACCACAAAGAAGAGGGGGTCAACCTATTCTCCAAACACCTGAAGGCAGGACAAGAAACAATGGATGGAAATTAATCAAGCAGAGAACCAGTCTAGAACTAAGGAGACATTTCCTGACAGTGAGAACAATTAATCAGTGGAACAGCTTGCTTTCAGAGGTTGTCGGTGCTCCATCATTGGAGGCTTTTAAGAAGAGATTGGCCAGCCATTTGTCTGAAATGGTATAAAGTCTCCTGCTTGAGCAGGGGTTTGGAGTAGAAGACCTCCAAGGTTCCTTCCAACTCTGTTATTTTGTTATATCTTGACCAATGTATCATGTGCTTTGCAGCTTCTATGCTGAAGTCTTCGTAAGAGTTAATAAACAATTCATATTTGAGGGCAGTTTTTAATTGCTGCAAAGAATGTGCTCTAGTGCTTGCTCCCAATTATTTCCCAGTCAAATCCAGATAATAATAAGACAAGTTCAGAAAACATATGGTTGTCACTTTTTCTGGGGGATTTATGGGTATATTGACATGGTCACAATTTTCAGAAAATGCTGAGGCAGTTTGGAAAAGCACACGAACTAAGATGGATTTAAAGTTGTAAAGTGCATACATGTAATGAGTGGATATAAATTGGAAATTGGAAATAAAATAAATAAATGATGTTTACTTCTGGAATCCTAGAACAGGGGTCAAGAATTCATGGGAAGAAGGGCAAAGCAGTGCAGGAGGCTGGGTGCAAAATTGATGGAACTGCCTTAACCATGTGGGTTGGATCATGACTTCCTGCTTTTTGTATGAGGGAGGGTTTGTTGACATAATTTTGTTTTTATAGTGAGTTATTAGTGGGGTAGAGTTTTGGCTGGTACAAAATTTGTTTTTGACATTGCTGTATTTGTTGTTGCTTCATACTATTGGCTGTACTGGATTCACCTTATCCAATTTAGAAAGTTAAGGAGGACTAGGTCTTTTCAGTACTTGAATGGAAATCTTCAAGGAATACCAAGCTTATAATCTAGATCAAGAAATTTCATATTTTGTATTAAATTAAAAAAGCAGATGCCAACAGTAAAATTGTTTCTATGCCAAGAAAACTAATGAACATATTCATAACAGCTACGTTCAGTTTGAAAGAGATTTTATTTTAGGGTTGTGCTATAGCTTTTGTGTAGTAAAAAAGAGATTGGGACTGGTGGTAGTCATAGGTTTCCCACTTTTGCATTAAAATGTGAAATCCTATATTGAAGCTGGATTTTAAGAGTAGGAAAGAGGAAGTCCTTTAAGAACCAAACCATTTATAGCAAATTTAAGGAGCCCTCTGTAAACTGGATTTCAGGCAGATGTGTTAGACTTCAATTTTCCTAATTCTCAACAGAATAGCCAAGTGTCTGTTCTATTGGAACTGACATCTAGTTCAATACATAAATACATAAATACCAAACACATAAATACTAAATTGCAGAAATCATTTCTCCAATGTAGGATGTTGGCTTGCACCCTGGTCTAACTGAGTTTGTATAACATATTAAGTAGACAGCCTAACCAATGTTTTTTCTATCAATGACTTTAGTAAACAGGTAAATTCACAAGTCAATATTCTCAGAAAGATAGACACATTTGGTGCCTGAATTTAGGGTCCCTGTAAGAGTAATTCAGTTTGTTTGGGCAATCCCAGGGATTACACAGTTACTGTGGCCCAAATACTCAGCAGTACTGTGAATAATCCGCAGGGCTGCACAACCTTCTAGAAAAAAAAAATCAATTGGGCAAGAACAATTTTGATGGCAAACCTGCTTGAACTAACATAATATCTAAGTCTTATTAAATAGCAAAGAAAGAGCTTCATTTACCTAGATAAACAGACAACATACAATTAATTTATCTCAATTCTATATAGCCTACAGTGATTTTTTTTCCTAAGGAAACCAGTCTTTACTATGTTGACCTATGGTAAAATAAATCCACAGCTGGGTGATAATTTCAAATAACCCAAAATAATATGTAACTGTTGCATGGTTATGGATTTATACAACAAACATAGAGTAAAAATAGTCAAATGTTTATTAACTGGATAGTCAGAGAAGAACTTACCTATATATCGTTTAGGTTTTCACCTTGCTTTTTTCCTTAGCATTAAAATTCTAGGAAAACAGAATGCTTTTGTTATCAAAATAAAATATAAATGAAATAACCAAATATGCTTTTTTCAACTCCCCTTGCTGGTCAAACGGAAAGTTCTAATTTGCTAGTATCTGATTGGGAGGAAAAAAATGCTTTTGTCACCATTTCAGGACTGTCAAAGCATGATAAAGATAAGTCAAGATGGCAGTCCTGAAAGTACAATAGAAACTTTGTCTAGTTTTTAAATGTATCACATGTGCAATTTGAGTTTTCCATTTCCATTTAACTTTCTGAGTACACCCTGCAAATTACTGTACTCCTGATGGGTCTCAAACAATCAAATATGTAGGAAGGGAAGAGAAAGGCATAATTATAGGTTTTATACAACGAAATTTAAAGGAATATTTAAGGGGGAAATAAATAACTTAAGTATGCACACAGGCACAAACTTTTCTGCAACTAAAACTTACAGAAATATCAGTTGCTGATTCCAATTTAGCTATTTAATGTTAAGCAGAGGGGATGAAATCTCCTAAATTCAGTTACCTTTAAAAAATTATTAGAAGTTTCTAACATGCTGTAGCAATCTATTGATTCATTTGCCTAAAAGACCACACTTTTTGTGCAAAGATTTTGACAATCAGGCTGCTACTGTTCCACACATTTATAGATCTGTTCTATAATGGTAGTGGGATTTATGATGAATACCTTGAAGGCATGAAATCTGACCTTATGGGGCTTACACTGGTACTGTAAAGAAGAGAAGTGTGATATTCCATATACTGGCTTCAAAAATCTTTTTTGGTATTATGGCGTTCTAAAGCATCTTTCCAAAGTAGAGCAATGGAGAAATGGATTGTAAGCAAGCAGTTCTATAAAATGACACCTATTTATATGCACACACTAATATATAGTAACTTCATATACATAATGATGTTGAGTGAAGTTAAGCTGTCAGTGACTGACAGAGATATTTTGGGACTGAAGTAGCTTAGTTAAAAAAACAACAACATGAACCCAGTGTAGCTGCTGTGAAAAAGCTCAAAAGGAGATCATCAGGCAAAACACACATACATGCAAAAATAAGGTTATGCACTTTGGATTTGAAAACCAAAAGATGTACTGGAGCATGCAGAAGCGTCTGAACGAATTGGCAGCAAATGTGTCTTTTTCCAACATCATCCTATAGCTGACACTATATGTTGTGTGTGGTTTCAGGAAAAGATGTAACTGCCTTAAGTAATTATAGACAGGTATCACATGAGGTTTTCTGAATACTCTGAGGCATCTGCATTGCTTTATATTTTAATACTTCCATATATATATCTGCAGTTCGAAGCAGTATTACTGGGATTGCAAAGGAAAATGGTGCCCTTCAGAATGTGTTGAAGAAATTGGAGATATTGTCTATTCAGTTGATTTACCTATAAACTTGGAAAATTCCAAAGGACATAGTGCCTAACTCTATAGCAACCATTATAAGAGAGTGGGATAGCCTTTCCTGAATGAATTTATGGCTACGGATTTCAGTTAACATTTATAAAGCAACATTCACACTGATTTTGGAAGTTTCTGAAAGGCTTGCAAAAGAAATTTTTTATAAAAGACTTTAAATTGTATTAAAACTAGCTGTGAAAATATTCTCAAAACCAGATTGCAAAAATCATCTCTTCTAATGGGAAGAAATTTAAAAACCAATGTCCAAACTCTCATTTTTTATCATTCATTTAACTATCCTTTATAAACAAAAGCAAATATTTTTTTTAAAATCTAATTTGGGGGAGGGAGGAGTCAATAGTTTTTAGAAAAACAAAGGAAAAGAGAGATGCTTGCCTAGAGCATCTCTGATAGATAGATTCAAGTGCATAAGTAGAATGCCCTGAGTTCCCAGATAAATTCCAACAATAAGTACATTCCCAGCTTCTGAAAATTCTGAACTGTCAGGAGAAAATGAAAAGTAGGACTGTCACATTTGGGCTGCAAAATTTAAGGCAACCATAACATGGTACCAAGTTGTTAAGAGTTTCATGTACCTTTGTATTGCCATCTAATCATTGTAAGTGCGTTCACAGCATAGCTATGTAAATACCTATTTTCTTTCCCAAATCCCTGCAGGTGCTGGAAGGAAGAGAAGAGGAGATGTAGAGAAAAGAGCAGCAACAACCAGAGGCACAACCTCCAAAAGCTCTTCACCTCTACCATATGATGCTGCTGCAATAATGACTGATTTAAGATTGGCAGTAAAGAAGACAGTAGTAATAGCAGCATTGGAGGAGTCTGTTTCCTCACTATTCCTCCTTCTTTCTACCCCACTCTTTGATTATAGTTCCAATGGTGTCCTGTACAGGGCTACCATGCCTCAGATTTAAAAATGATACTGTACAGTAAGTGTTTGCAGTCATCTGAGATTTGCAATCTACCCTATATTTGTCAGGATTGTCTTGAATGTGACAAGAAGTGGATGGCAAGGTGTAGCCCATAGGTTGGTTGTGCCTGCAATCCTCTCTGCTTTTACTATGTATGTATCAGTGGTGGGTTGCTCCCAGTTTGGTCTGGTTCTATAGAACTGGTAGTAAAACTGGCGGGAGGCTCCGCCCACCTGCCACAACATCATCATGGGTGATCTATGCAAGTGCAGGAGCATGTGCACACTCCCGTTGCGAACTCATAGTAAAGGTAAGTGGAACTCACCCCTTATGTATCAACAGAAAGGTTCTAAGAAATGATTACCTTAGGTTGACTTGTGAAAGATTCTACATTATAATCCTATTAATATTAGAATTAACCATCCATGGTCAATCAATCGCTGTAAAGCAGGGGTGTCAAACTCAAGGCCCACAGACCAGATGTGGCCTGCAGGGTGCTTAGATCTGGCCTGCAGGGCCACCCTGGAAACAGCAAAGGACTGGCCCGCAGTGCCTCTGTCAGTGAAGGAGTCCTGGAAACAATAAAGAACTGGCCTGTGATGCCAAAAATAGAGCTGGCAGTGGGCTACAGAAAGCCATCGCAGTTGAAAACGGAGCCCAAAAACAGAGCTCTCCCTGGTCTTGCCTCCCTCCACTGGAGACAATGGATCCCCCCAGTCTGGGCCACCACAGGTGCCCCCAACACAAGTGACATTGAGCTGGCCACTCCCACCCTGGCCACGCCCACCCAGACCCCTGAGGTCAGACACAACCCTGATTCATCCCTCAATGAAATTGAGTTTGACACCCCTGCTCTAAAGTGAACTGCTTGCAATTGCTATATATTAATTATGCTGGATTTTTTTCTTTACTTTGCATTTGGCAGGGCTAGGAAATATAATACCCTTGTCTTCAAGGTATCTAAGAGTGACTTGTCTGCAGTTTGCCCTACCTAGCTTTATTATTATGTTTTGTGGAGAGAATACATGGTAGACATGTATTTTGTGGTTAACTATATGTTCATGGTTGTTAGTTTGAGAATAAAAAGTCATTCTGAGAAAGCACCTGGGACATTCTCATAAAGTTCCAAATGGACCAAACTCTGCTCCTGCCTTATTTGCCTATCCCTCCTGATTTGCTATTAGCTTCCAAAGCTGAAATCTTAATGCTGTCCTTCAATATAGTGCATCTGATGATCCCTGAGGATTAATTCAGCAGAGTTTGAGGGTGCTTAATCTTTCGCTCCTTTATCCTCCCAATGAACACTGTCCCTCCTGTGTAACTATTAACATTTTTGTATGCTTAATAACAGCATGTACTGCAGGCATCAGCAAAATTACGAATAAAAGGGAATCTTTTTAACTTCCCCTGTGCCATCTTTATGCTCTTCAGCTGACTAGAGAATAGATAGCATTGAAGAAAGAAAATCTGTTGCTGCTGCACCCTATTTTCTCTATGTTTTAGCTGTTTGACAGGGCTAAAATTAAAGATATGTTTCATGGGAAATATGCCTCTCAGTATGAGATTTTTAAAACTACACTGACGTTTTTCCTTTTTGTTAACTGCACTGAATGATGAGAAGCTAGGGCAGCAGAGAAATATGACAAAGAATATTGTCCAGAGAACCTGCATATTCACTTATTTTGGAAATAGATATAGTTCAAAAAGAAAACTTTCATGGATTTAGGATTTAATCTCTAAACTCTTCTGCATGTATGATACCAATAGAGTGAGAAGCAGTTACTCCTCCCAGCTGAGTGAAGCTCTCAGCCAGGCTCAGAAGGGAAAAGGCTGTTCCTGAGATTTCAGTGCTCAAGACAATTACAGCAATTTTCAAGACAACCTGTATGTCTCTGGTATCATTTGCTTTGGCCCTCACTTGCCCTAGTCTTCACTGTCCATTATCTCCCAATGATCTAACAATATTGTTGGAAAACTGGTAGACTTTGAGGCACTTAGATACATTTTTTACTTTGGAAATAGAAAATTCTCTCCACCCTTGCATGCCTATCAGGCTAATTAGTGTTCACCCACTTTTTATTTTATAGCCTGGAATGATAGGCTGGAGTTGCAGTGCTTCTAAAGGAAAATGATGCTATACTCTATAGCCAAGGTGAAAAAGACTGGAAGGCAAAAGGTTACTGCTAAGCTGTCAGTGGCAAGAATAGATTTGTAATGTATTGTGTAAATTACCTACTCCAGTCGACTAATCATTCACCTAGAAGCAGTATAAGTCCAAACAAAAATAATGGCTTGTTCTAGGATACAGGTAGAAAAATCAGGTACTAAATCTGTCTGAACACATAGTGGCCTCTGCCCCAAAACACTAAATATTTCAAGTCGTAGCCTGACCTTTCCTGCACTTTTGCATGTGCTTCACTCCAGTTACAAAATGCTACAGTAGATAGAAATGTTGTCAATTAAGTTTTAAAAAGGGTGATTTTATCAACCTTTTCATGTTTAGAATTTAATGACATTTTAAGGTTAAAGGAAAAGTCAGTCACTGATTTGTGCCATCAGACTTTAATGTGGCTAATGAATAAGAGTTTTCTATAAAACCTTTGGAATAGAATAGAATAGAATAGAATAGAATAGAATAGAATAGAATAGA
>WNWU01000018.1:16198177-16211967 GCA_012654045.1 Ptyas mucosa | reverse complement strand
GAATAGAATAGAATAGAATAGAATAGAATAGAATAGAATAGAATAGAATAGAATAGAATAGAATAGAATAGAATAGAATAGAATTTTTTATTGGCCAAATGTGATTGGACACACAAGGAATTTGTCTTGGTGCATACGCTCTCAGAGTACATAAAAGAAAAGATACGTTCATCAAGAATCATAAGGAATCCACTTTAAAACTTAAAATTATCAAAAGGTTGTGTTGTGTGGGCATCCACCTGCTTTCTCCTAAAAAAAAAAATAACCAAGGGAATAGTAAGACATTCACATGCATGTGTGTGCATGCACACACAAACATACACATGACCTATGGTGGCATTTGGAAATGATTACAGAATGATCAAGGATGCTATCAAATAATATTCATCTCTTTAAAGGTATATAAAGAAATGGCCACCTTCTACATTTCGGGACAGAAAATTCTATCAATTTGTTCTGTAAATAAATGTTCACTTTCCTCCACCTGCATTCATGCCAGAACTGTGAAATAGCTGTTTCACTGGAGACTATCAAGAACCCTGAGAAATAGAGATTCTCCGAAGCATTTGGTTAAACTGAATGGCTGAACAGGAATATGAGGACGAAAGATATCAACAGATGGCAACGGTTAAGGTTCATAAAATGATGAATGATGTGGAAAGATTAGAGAGAGATTTCCTCCCTCCTTTTCTCATCATATAAGATAAACTTAATTGGATCTTTCCAGGACTAGGAAAAGGCGACACCTTTCCCCACAATATGGAAGAAAGCCTTACTATAAAATATACTGATAATGACTATCTTTGGCCTGCCTCACTAATATAATTAATTGTACAGTTTGTTTTTATAGTTACATATCAGTGTGGCTGCAGTAAAGGGGGAAGATGGAAAAAATCTGTAGGGGCCATGTTTGAAGTATAGACTGATATAATCTTCATTTCCTGAACTAATGTGCATATAGCCTCATCAAATGGTTGGAACTATGTGCTACTCACTCATAGAAAATCCTTTATTAGGGTTCACAAATCAGTAAAGATTTGGAAGAATTTTTACCTGGATCTAGGAAAAGAAGGATAGCCCCCAAAATTTCCCAACTACTATATTGAAATTAACTATTCCAAAATACAGCCACTGCATTTGTTTACAAGTTGTATTTAACACAGTACATATTGCAGATCAACCTTCACCATGATGATTGCCTTCCAGATGTGTTCCAGACTTGAACTACCAGAATTTCTCAGTCATCAGTTACTGCCAAGTATTCTGGAAGCTGTAGTTGACATATCCGGAGGGCACCTGGCTTAGAGAAAGTTATTGTAGGTAATCATAGCTGAATATTATTGATCTTCAAACTGAGTTTTGGATATACATGGCACAATGATATAAATTACCGATGACCAACGTGGGAGTTAAACAAAAACAAAACTCAGAATGTTTGCTCTCATCCTAGACTGAACAGAATGTTGATGGCTTTTATTTCAGACAATGCAGATTAAAAAGGCAAGCAAATATATATGCGATTCTGTTAAAAGACACTGGATGTGAATATCAATCACTGCTAGAAAGTTAGACAGTGCATTTCCAGAATGCCAAAACAGAAGTGCAAATGAGGCAGCACCATGAGTCAGAGATGGCTGGCTATAATTTCATTCAGATACAATAAATTACTCTGTTTTATCTTGATATATCTATGGGCTCAGTGGAAGAGAACAGAATTGTTTCCATTGCTTAGATTCCCCCCACTTCTAGTTGTCTCTATAAAAAGATTTCCAGCACAATTTATAATGTGTAGAAATATTGTGTTTGTAGAACATCTAGGAGTCTATTTAACACATTAAAATTAAAAATTAAAATTTACAAAGATCTTCTGAGTACCTCATTATCATTATTCCTCATTTTTACATATTTCAGGAAGTTTTGTTCCACATTCGAAAGTCAGTTTTCAGGATTATTCATATTTGAAATTAAAGAAAAACTTGTATCAATATAAATTACATTCAAAAGAATTAAAAGCAGCATTTAAAAATCAGATCTAAAGGATGAGTGAAAATAACTCAACTCAACTTCCCAAATTTAATAAAGCCTATCAAGGGACCAGTCTGCAAGTTTCAGACATATTTTTTTCCCTTAGAGATTAGAGTTTTCATCCAATCTTAATCCATTGTTTTATGGCAAAACTGTAAACCATGCTTTCTAGGTCCTTATTTTATTTATATAATTATATAACAACTCACCACAATCATATATGGGGAAAGAAAAACCTAATATACCTGCAGTTCTTTAAAAGAAATCATGTTTTCAATGCAAACATCATTTAAGTATTGGCATCAATGGAAACTTGTTTATTTTATTTTTTTTCTTTTAGAAAAAATTAGGTTTAGAGACGCATGAGGAAAGGAATAAGGAACTAGTTTCCAATTTGCATTAAAAAATAATTCTGATGCTTTAATGACTTCTATCATGTTTTCTCTTAATCACCTCTATGTTTAAAAAATAAAAATATTTTTTGGTGTGATTTTATAGAAAAAATCATGTAATTTTCTTCAGTATGATAATATTTGCCATTGCTTGCTTTCCAGGATGTTTTTTGACAATGACATTTCCAATCTAAGTACTGGCCAAGCTCAACTGCTGGCTTTTCCAGACCAGACAAGATGAGAATATACAAGGATTATTGAAACTGTCCTTTACGGTTGCAGAGTAGAAGAACGGAGTCTTGAAAGCTTGGCAGTTTCTCTCTCCTTTCCTCTTGAAGAAAATAAAGGTGGGTAATCCTGAGTTTCTTTCTCACCATTTTCTTTCTTTCCGGGTTAAGGTGATGTTTATGTCCCTGTCCTGCATTTCTTCTTCTGAGTATATCTATACCCCTTTACATTTGCACCCTTCTATAGAGCTGTATGCAATGAAATTTCATTTTAATGTATGCTGATTAATGTACATTCAAAGTAACAAAATAAAGCTGTTCTGTTCTGTTCTGTTCTGTTCTGTTCTGTTCTGTTCTGTTCTGTTCCGTTTGTTCTGTTCCACTCCACTCCACTCCACTCCATTCTTTTATCTTGGTATAAAGGATTCACTGAGGTGAAGTGGGACTACCTCACACAACCTTAGCTCATGATATATTAATTATAGTAAAATAAGGTGCACAAAATAGAAAGGTCTGATATTATATGCTAATTCTACAAACATGTTCAAATACTGACAATAGCACTTAGCGCTAACACTTAGACTTATATACCTCTTCACAGTGCTTTGCAGCCCTCTCTAAGTGGCTTACAGAGTCAGCATATTGCCTCCAATATCTGGCTTCTAATTTTACTGACCTCGGAAGGATGGAAGTCTGTATCAACCTTGAGCCGGTGAAACTCAAACTGCTGAATTGCTGGCAGTCAACAGAATTAGGCTGCAATACTGCATAATACGCAGCGGCTCAGTGGCTAAGATGCTGAGCTTGTCGATCAAAAGGTCAGCAGTTCAGTGATTCAAATCTCTAGTGCTGCGTAATGGGGTGACCTCCCATTACTTGTCGAAGCTTCTGCCAACCTAGCAGTTCGAAAGTATGTAAAAAATGCAAGTAGAAAAATAGGGACCACCTTTGATGGGAAGGTAACAGCATTCTGTGTGCCTTTGGTGTTTAGTCATGCCGGCCACATGACCACAGAGACCTCTTTGGACAGCACTGGCTCTTTGGCTTTGAAACGGAGATGAGTACCGCCCCTTTGAGTCAGGAACGACTAGCACATATGTGTGAGGGGAACCTTTACCTTTTACTGCATTACGGACTGATATATGTCGGATACTATTAATATTTGGCATTATTAAAGCTGATGTTTAGAGGACTTCAATTTTTTTTAATAAACAGTAGCTTCTTTTTGTTATGAGTCTGTAAGGAAACTGAAATTAAAAGCCCCCGAGGTAAAAGAGAAACTAGTCCAGTGCCACGTGATGGATTCATGGTGAACGTGATATTTGACCCAGGAGCTTCTGCTTGTAGTTCACCCTCTTAACATTACATATATCAGCCCTCTGTGACTGCAGTCCATTTGTCAGATACCACCAGATTCTGTAAAGCCTTCCATTGTCAAAGACAAGATTCTGAGCATACACTATCACCAGCAAGTAAAATATATTGCCTCCACTGAACTTTGAGAGAAAATTCAGCCTTAAATTCACAGACAGAACTTTCTAAATGCCACATGAAATTGTCTTTAAATCTGCCAAGGCCTTGATTAAAAACAGCTATGGGGACACTTTATGATCTTTCAGTGGCACCTCAGCAAGCTAAAGCATTGCCTTTTTAAATCCATTACTCTTTTTCTTTAGATTATGATGTTCAATTGGCCATGCTCAAGATACAAAAGGATTTCTTTGACAACTTTTAGGAACATGTGTTGATTTGGCTGTACTCCATAGAATATGAAAACAGGGCTTCATGTGACATTGTCTCCTAATTAAAGTGTCACCGAATTAAGAAAGGAAAACCTGTGATGACCCATTGTGTGCAGGCTGCAAGAAGTCCTACCATCCCTTGCCCTATATCTATACCTCCTGGGTAGATATAAAGAAAACCAAAGAGATGGAATAACTAAAGAGGTCTATAAGGGCTGCTCTGGGTTACCCTTTCTGTGCAGGTTGCTAGAAAAAGAATTAGCTTTACACTAATGTATTATTTCAGCTTCACCTGATTAAGGTATATTAATTTAATCCAAGCAACCTTAAAGCAATTTTGAACCATTTGGCCCAATAGTATAAAGCAACTAATATGTCCATTGATAACAGAAGCCTTGCCTTTTGAAAATAACTGTGCTTACTTCCAACAAGTGTGGTATTCTCCAGTTAAGTGGAAGTGAATCATCATTGTCTTCTGCTCTTCCTGGCATTATTTTCTCAAGTGACATTTAGAGTCAGGATGTTGGATTCCATTCAGTTCCATGGCTCTTGATTCTGCCTGTTAGCCTATTTGTTTATTCCTTCTGTTCCTGGATTTTCTTGCTCTTCAACCTCAGAATGAAAACTAAAAGCTTCCTGACTGCCGTTCTGAAATCACTTTGTTCTTTCTTCCCAGGAAGGCCCTTTGAGATGTCCTTTGTGCAAATTATTCAGTTGTAGAGTCAAGAGGTTGGAGCCACAATGCCTGAGATTTCTACAGGCATTCCTCCCCACCCTCATTCTACATTTTTGGGAAAAAAATCTGAAGCCAAGTCCTTAAAAAAATCTTTTAGCTTAGAAACCACCCAGACAGTAAATTACACACTTCATACAAAATAATTATTTGCTTTTATAATGAATAATATATGTACGCTGAACGTTCTTTCCAAATGGATGTCTCATTGGAGATGACTTTTCATTCTGAAATGCCTCAAGATTTTGCCATCACCAAATGGAAATACTGAATATTTGAAAAAGGATTGCCGTTAATAGGATCTGCACTGTGCTGAAGATTGCAGAAGTATAGCCTGACAATGTAATGTATTGCCCATGTAGAAATCCCTTTAAAGTGATTTATTTACAAAAAGAAACCCATTAAATTTCACAGCAGTGTTCATGTTTGTTGTAATTTGTATTCACCTTACCATGGACTGCTTCCTTTTTTCTTGGACTACTACACTGCCTGAATAGTAGTATTACATAAGATAAAACAAGAACACGGGAAACTGATTTATGCCAGGACAGACTATCAGGCCATCTACCAATATTTTATACCCTGATTGACCAAGTGGCATAAAAGAATTTCAAATAGAGGTCTGTCTATTCTTATGTCTGATCCTGATTGGACTGATTGGAGATGCCAGGAATTGTATCCACAGTCTTTCTTTACACAAAGCAAATAATGTTTCTGAATAAGGATGAATTTTTGGAGTAAATATTCTGATTTTGAACTTTTAAATATGCTTGGCAACCTGCAATGCACATGGAAAAGAGCAGAGGAACAAGGATATCATCTGAACCAATTTAGTGACCTAGGTCTGAAAACTGGAAGAATCAGTGGAAAATTATTCGGAAGGAATGCCTACTATTTTTGATTACTTTTTCTTATTTTATTATATAAAATTGTATACTTTTATTAATTATATATTATATAATTAATACTTTATTACTATTACCACTACTATATAACTAACATTAATATAATTACTGATCTATTTATTATCTATCTATCCACCATCCCTGTCATCTCTAGTTACCTAGACAGCCAGCTATCGTACTGCCAGCTGCCTGCAATTACTGCGAGTTCAATTCTCACCAGGCTCAAAGTTGACTCAGCCTTCCATCCAGGGGAGAAATGCCCCCGGTTCGGACCGACTCGGGTGAGTACCTTAGCTGCTGGTCGCAACCCCTGACTTGCTTTGCTTGCTGTAAACCCTGCAATCCATTGCATCAGCAAGCAACTGAATCTCCCTGCCTGCAGTCAAGCTCATCAGTGAGCAGCTCTATCTGGCTGCCTGCCTTCCTGCCTTGGCAACTTTAAGACTTGTGGACTTCAACTCCCAGCAAAGCTGGCTGAGGAATTCTGGGAGTTGAAGTCCACAAGTCTTAAAGTTGCCAAGGTTGGAGACCCCTGTTCTATTGGGTAAGATTTTTTCCCCCTTTGGGAGCTTTAAAAAAATAGTTAATTGGGGGTTTTTTTAGTTGTTCTTTTTTTAGACCTAGCCATTTAAAGTTTAGGAAGTTTTAAATTTAGCTGCTTTTATATAAAAATAAAAACAAATTAAAATAAAATAATATCTGTGCAGCTTTTTGAGATTTAGTGTGTTTCTGTAGGGTTTCATTCTAACTACACAAACACACAAAATCTCACAAAGCTGTATGTGGAATTTTGTGTGTGTAAAGTGTGAAAGTTGGGTTTTTTGGGGCTTTTTGTGGCTGTGTGAGGTTCCTGCTTGTTGCAGGGGCCATTTTGGGTCTCGCACAGCTGCTTTTACATTGTGGGTGAGCTAGTTGTGTAGTGTTGTGTTTTGTAGGTTAAAAAAGGGCAAAGAAGTAATATTGACTTGGCCACGCCCATCCAGTCACCTTACCACCAAGCTCCGCCCACTAATTAAGCCATGCCCACAGAACCAGTAGCAAAAAAAAAAAATAGATTTCACCCCTGCTCCATCCTTCCAAGGTAGGTAAAATGAGGACCTGACTTTGTATAAAATAGAACACTGCTCAGGGGGGCCCAAAAAGCCCTACTAAGCAGGTATATACAAAAGTATCAAAGCTATTGCTTAAAAGCATTGTAAGCCGCCCTGAGTCTCCAGAGAAGGGCGGCATATAAATCAAACTAATAGATAGATAGATAGATAGATAGATAGATAGATAGATAGATATTGGACTAATGGTGCTTATGTCACAGATATGGCATAAACTATCTCATTGGGAAGGGGGTACAATATCATTAAGCCCAAACATTTAAACTGCCTAGTTTCATCAATGAGAATCAACTATTCAAAGGTTGTTTTTTTTACATCTACCATGAAACCTACTCTCTGTTTTTTTCCTCAGTACCTGGGAGATTCAGTGCCCAATTTTGCATAGATAAAATCTCTGATTTAACCAAGCAATTCATAATTTAAACAATGATGACTGCTTCTTTGGGTCCGATTTCTGTTATATTGTATGTTGTTCTATTAGACCATAACAAGAAAAGTTACTGTTGGGACGACTTCAGGCTCCAGATGGCAGCAGACGTTGTTTGGGCTCTTTGCCCCAGCGTCTGAATTCCCCCCCGCTTGGAGGCCCCTCGGAGATGGGTGCCCTGGTTTAGGGGTATCCGCTGTTAAGGGCGGCTCGCCAGGGGTCCCGTTCCTCAATTCCAGGGGCTGGGCAGCCAATGCTGGCGCGCCCGAGGCTCCAGTGAGTGTGGGTAGCATGTAGCGGCCATTCCAAGGCCGTTCCGTGCCTATGTGCCTGTAGGATCCGGTGTATATCGAAATTAAGGCAGCAGGTAGAGGCGATCGGAAGAGGAAGAGATGCAGGCCGGAGAATAACTAGAAAAGGAGAGACTTTGACTGGTGAAGCAACGAGGCGTCCTGCGGGTGAGAGGGGGCAGCTGAAGTTTCTTCCCCCCCCTTGTAGCTGGGAAGGGCGCCGTAGTTGAGAAGAAAGAGCGAGAAAAAATAAGGAGACCTCTTACTTTGCTGATTTTCTGTGGAGAATGGTGGAGGCAGAATTTGGGAAGGGAGGCTGGAGCCCCCTGTCCTTCTGAAGAAACATGGCTGGAGCTTGATTTCCTGCTTCTTTGTATATAATTGATGACATCACCCACCTCTGGTTTCCTGTTTGACCTACTCTACAAGCCGGACTCGTTGCTCCTGTGAGCGCCCTCTGGTGGATCGTGAGGAAATAGAGCTGATTTTTAAGAGAACCTTCTCTTTCTGGATGCTTGTGCCTACCTGAGGACCTCTCATTCTTTATTACTGTAAGATGGCAAAAGGACAAAGACCAGCTGCAGGTGACATGGAAAAAATTCTGGAGAAATTGGTGAAATTGGATGAGAAACTTGTGAAACTTGATAAACTTGATGACCTGCAAAAAGGGCAATTGGAAATAAAATCTGAAATGGTAGTTATGAAAAAAGATTTAAGTGCTGTTCAACAGGTGGTTGAGGACAACAAGAAAAGGGTGGGAGGTTTGGAGGGGGAGGTGCGGGCAATCCAGAAGAGGGAAGAAATGAGAGGAAATGTAATCTTAACTTCGCAGCTGGATAGAATGTCTTATTTTCTCAGGTTTCAAAATGTGGAAGAAGTGGACCAGGAAGATCTGTGAGAAGTGATGGTTAAATTGTTGGGCGAATTTATTGAAAGAGGCTTGGATTTTATGAGATGGGACATGGATCTAGTTTATAGAGTAAACTCACAATATGCAATTTTACATAGTGTCCCAAGAGAGGTCCACATTAAATTTGTGAGAAGGGAAACGAGAGATGAAATACTGAGAACTCAAAGATCGGGGGCGCTGATATACAGGGGCAAGGAGGTCACCATTTTGAAGCAGATCCCTAGACAGGTACAAGAATTAAGAAGAAATTATTATTTTTTATCAAGTAAATTGTACCTTAAGGGAATAGGCTTCAGGTGGTTGATGCCGGAAGGTTTGATGATTTTCAGGGAGGGCAGTAGGAAGAAAATCAATAGTGTGATGGAGGCTCAGGCCTATCTGGAGCAACATAAGACCCTCCTAGAGGGTGAAGACACAGGAACCGAGGAAGGGGAGGTATTAGATGATCAAGGAGCAGGGGCGGGCAAGGCTGTGGCGGTCCGGGAGGAAGGGGGTGCTAAGGCCAGAACCTTGAGATCTAGAACCAAGAAATGATGAAGTGAGAGGAATCTATTATTTTGTGCCTTTTATGATATCTCTTATTTTTGTAAACTTTAATATTACTCTGGATATTGAACTGATATTTTTATATAAATCCGGTTGCTAAATTTGTGATTTTAATAAGGGAAGATCTGCTGTATGTGAAAAAAAGTAATTATATATTATCTTTGTAAAAGGATAATGAAAATTCTACATATTGTAAACGATAATATTGTTTATTTTTAACCAATAAAAACTTTTATAATAGAAAAAAAGAAAAGTTACTGTTTACTTATATTTGTTCAATATAATAAGCCCTTTAATCTGTTGCCAACAAAGTAGAATATTTGATATTAATGTTGGTTAGTGCCTTAATATGATTTCTGTTGATTTAAAATACACATTTTAGTAACAGAATATAATATCTTTTCTCTCATTATCTCCTCTTGATTTTCTAGCAATTGAAGATGTTATAAAGTAAATCCTCTTCTAAACCTGTGGCTTTCATAGTCAGCTTTCAAAAGCAAAGGGCCCAGTTGGGAAATACAAAAGTTATTTTCATTATCTGGATGCATCTTGGTTGATTATACCTCAAAGACTGCAAATCAGTCATTCATTCTCCCCTTTTTTCTCTCTCTCACACATATACCCAATGGGCACATAGTAATTTCATGAAAGGTGTCTATGCTTGAAATGTGTTTGAATAGTTGTCTATGCATACATACTGGCCTTCTTCACACCATATTTTTTAAAAAACTTCAGTAGTTTTGCTTCCTCATTGTCCTTTTTATTCCCAAAACTGAAAAAACCCATGTCTTTGATTTTCCTCATAGAGAAAGAATAACCTTGTTCAATTGGAGACCCATTATTATTTTTTATAATTATTTTCATGTTCTTTTATATTAAAGTAATTAAAACAACCAATATGATTTCTCCTTATGTATTTAATTACTAATTACTAAGTCTAATCAGGTGCAAACCAAGAACACCATCTCAATACAAAAAAGGGGGGGCAATAAGAGTAGTGAAAGCAATTAAGCCATCCCAATCATCCCAATCAATATAATCATAATAGGAAAAGAACAATATTATTCCAAAACAAAAGAAATCTTCAATGAAACCTATAGCCCAAGAATGACTGACAGTATACACAAGTTAGACAGGGTAACCATGAAAACTCTCAGCACATTAACCCCAAAGGGACAAATTAAAAAATATGAACCAAAAAGATGAGAAGCATTACATACCGCTACAGACATCCCAAAATACAGAAACCTGACATGTTGCTCTGACCTTTCATATTGCTACCAAGGATCCCTATATACAACTTATCCAAGAACTGCCAAAAAACTCCAACATTTAATAGATGGATGAAAACACTCCATAAGTTCATCACTATAATACTTTGAAAAAATGAAAGACTTAATGAAAAAAAGAAAGGAAAATCAGGATATCCTTTGACAGTATAGCTTCATTTTGATTGACCCAAATCACAATTTTACTATGCAACACAGCCAAACCAAGTAAGCCCAGGAAAATTGAAATACTAAAATTTATGGAATACACAGTCTCAGCTTATGTACTTTCATTCTGACAATCAAATTTAGAAACTGATCAAAGGAATTCTAATGGACTTCTCCATCTCAGCACTCATAGTCAAATCAGTAATGTAATGACTAGCAACTACAATTTCCCCACTAATTCAGCCCGCAATGTGTATCTACTATCTAGATACACTTTCATCATTACCAAAAGTAAGAGTTAGAAACTATATACAACTTAATCAAGCACAAAATAATTTAATTCAAATTAATATGGAAAGGCAAAAACAGCAAAACAACCATTTCTGAATATTATCAGAAGAAGCAATAATATATATTGAACCACCAGAAGATAATCCATACAATCCACACAGTCTTCAAGTGCAGCAATATTATTCATCAGGACACAAAAGGAACTTTGTAAGGCCTCTATTCAGATGAACCATACCACATAGTAGTGCACCACAATTATAGTTTAAGTAAATTACGATCAGGATGTTTTTCAATGCAATAGATATCTTCTTAGTTTCAATTAACCAACTTCATCACAAACATTGCAGCCCACAAAATGGGTAAGTCTGAATGCAATAGGAATCTGGGATCCATCAAATGGTTACTCCAAACATTTGGAATATTGGTGGAAAACTACACCACAAAGAATACTATGTAATATCAGTGACTTCGTATGAAATGAAGACATATCAGAAATAATCTACAAAATAAGATGGAGGCAGTGTGAATACTGCTACATAGGACAAAATGACAGATGACTAGCAAAACATATTCTCAAATACCAGCTACCTAAAACAATGTGACTATAGTAAACCTTTTTTCATTCAGACCACGTTAGGCATAACTTCAAATGTGAAACAACAGAAATCTTAAACAAGCCAGATCACAAAAATTCAAAAGGAAACTTCAAAGCATAGTACTCCAACCTACTAGTGATTAATTAACGTATAGACTTGAATCCTCTTTATGGAGCCATCAAAAGAAAGACCCAGTATATAACATTCTCTTATCACAGAACAATCAAACAACATCTCAACATCTAGATAACTTGGTGTTCTTATCAACGGAACACCTAAAGCCAAACTACAACTCAGCAATGGTGGTGGGGGGACGACCCTCACAATGAGCCATCCTGTTATACCACTATCAATACCATCAGTACAAGGAAGCAGCCATCACAGAGATAAGACTGAGCCACCAACTTGTTGGCCAAATAAATAATCTACCTATAACAAGGCACCAATCATTTCCAAAACAACATCTATCTACAGAACCATCTTATGCGCAAGTCAAGTAAAACAAATGAATATACAATTCTGTCACTCCTCCAAAATTCTTGCTCTTAATAATATTACCTAGTACTGTGATGGCGAACCTATGGCATGGGTGCCACAGGTGGCACGCGGAGCCATATCTGAGGGAACACAAGTGTTGCCCTAATTCAGCTCCAGCACACATGTGCCCGCCAGCCAGCTGATTTTTGGACCTTCTGGGCCCACCAGAAGTTGGGAAATGGACTGTTTCCGGCCTCCGGAGGGCCTCCAGGGGGGTTGAGGAAGGCCGTTTTTGCCCTCTCCAGGCTCCTAGAAAACCTCTGGAGCCTGGGGAGAGTGAAAAATGGGCCCACTGTGCAATCACATGCCAAAAGCAGGGGGAGCGCGGGGGGACCACATGCATGGGAGGGTGGGGCACTGGTGGGCATTGAAATTATGGGTGTGGGCATGCACACACACCATCCCCCCACTCTCCCCCCACTTTTGGCATGCGACAGCAAAAAGGTTAGCCATCACTGACCTAGTAGATAATGAAATATCTGGGACCCAGAAAAATAAAGTGTAAGGGCCCCCCCACAGCTACCTTCCCAAGAAAATAAAACTCTTGAAACATTTTACATTTCAAAAGGAAGGTTTACTGAGAGATGGTTATTGCAGAGAAGTCAGGCAGGGTCTGAATTCAGGCATGAAGCATTAGGCTCAATTTCCCCCTCAACCCCCACCCCCAATGCCCCATGTCCATCTGTAACCAATAAGCTGTTTCTAAGGTGCTTCGAGGCTGAATAGTGAGAAGAGGTCATCCTTGGAGCACTGCAACCTTTGAATACTCAGCAGGAACTGTCAGAGAGGAAGTCAGATCAGATAAACACTTATCTCCCCCCACCCCAATTCCCAAGCATATAGCAAAGTGAAAGCATGCAAACCAGAGGTGGTATTCAGCCGGTTTAGAATGGTTCGGGTGAACCAGTAGGGGAAATTTTAACTGGTTCACTGAACCGGCAAATACCACCTCTGGCTGGCTCCTCCCCCACTCAGTGGGTCACCACTCACCCCCGCCTGCCCGCCCTGCCCACCCTGCCCCACCCCATCCTATATATGTTGCCTTCACCATGCAGCATAGCTAATTATCTCTCCTTGTCTCTGCACCCACCCGCTCTGCTCACCCAAGGTAAGCATGCTGCCTGCTTGCCCTTCACATTGGGTCAGGGCCCAGGGAAGTTCCATTCCCCAAGGCCCCAGTTGGAACCTCCACCTGCTTGCCATTCGCCTTCGCCAGGTCATTAGATAAGCCATTCCCCAGCTCTGACCTTGCTCCAGAGACTCTGCCATTCATCTTGGCTGGGTCAGGGAATGCACCATTCCCCAACTCCGGCCTTCCCTGGGGCCTCCACCTGCATTCTGTCCACTCACCCTCCACCTTCAGCCATGCCTTGGTGGGGGTCCCCAGAGAGGCTCGGCCAGCGAGCCTCCAGTTGCTGGTAGTTTTTGGCTGCCTTCCAAGCAGCTCCGCTTCGACACCATTCCCCCCAGTGCAGCAGGCCATTCTCCTGGCCGGGTCTGGCCACGAACGGCACTGGCAGGCAATGGGGTGCGTGCTCATGGCCAGTGTGAAGAACAGGGGGGCAATGGGGGGACTTCTTCAGGCCTCTTTTTCAGCCTGTAGTTTTTGGTACTTTTCAGCATA
>WNWU01000018.1:16168763-16179792 GCA_012654045.1 Ptyas mucosa | reverse complement strand
AATAGAATAGAATAGAATAGAATAGAATAGAATAGAATAGAATAGAACAGAACAGAACAGAACAGAATAGCAGAGTTGGAAGGGACCTTGGAGGTCTTCTAGTCCAACCCCCTGCTTAGGCAGGAAACCTTACACCACTTCAGACAAATAGTTATCTAATCTCTTCTTAAAATCTTCCAGTATTGGAGCATTTAAAACTTCTTGAGGCAAGTTGTTCCACTGATTAATTCTTCTAACTGTCAGGAAATAAGTGGTAACAAAGAATTACAGAATAACAGAGTTGGAAGGAACCTTGGAGGTCTTCTAGCCCAAGCTCCTGCTCAGGCAGGAAACCATCAATCATTTTAGAGAAATGGTTGTTCAATCTCTTCTTAAAAACGTCCAGTGTTAAAGCATCCACAACTCCTGGAGGCAAGTCCTTCCACTGATTAATTGTTCTAAGTGTCAGGAAATTTCTCCTTAATTCTACAGTAGGTTGCTTCTCTCCTCGATTAGTTTCCATCCATTATTTCTTGTCCTGCCTTCAGGTGCTTTGGAGAAAAGGTTGACTCCCTCTTCTTTATGACAACCCCTTAGATATTGGAACACTGCTATCATGTCACCCCTCATCCTTCTTTTCATTAAACTAGACATACCCAGTCCCAGCAACCGTTCTTTATATGTTTTAGCCTCCAGTCCCCTAATCATCTTTGTTACTCATCTCTCTACTCTTTCCAGAGTCTCAACTTCTTGTTTATAATATGGTGACCAAAACTGGATACAATATTCCAAATATGGTCTTACTAAGGCATTATAAAGGATTGTGAGGACCATTATGAGGACCCGGATTTTGGGGGCAATAAGATGACTTTGTATAAAAAAGAACACCGCTTTGGGGGGGGGCGCAAAAGCCCTACTAAGCAGGTATATACAAAAGTATGAAGGCTGTTGCTTAATGCATTGTAAGCCATCCTGAGTCTCTGGGGAAGGGCGGCATATAAATTGAACCAATAAATAAATAAATAAATAAAGTGGTATTAATTCTTCACATGATCTTGATCCTATCCCTCTGTTAAAGCCAGCCTAGGACTACACCTTAATCCACCAATCAAAAAGAGCATTGCATGTGAGAACTAGCCATATCTATATAATAGTACAATATACCAATTCTGTAGAGAACAGCTGAGTTAAAACAAGTGGAGGAAAAAAGAAAAAACAATACTGTTGTTGACCAATTATTGTCCACCATCCAAATAGAAGATGTGCTTTTCCCAGAAGGAAATAATTGGTTCTTCAAAATTCATGAAGTGATGAGGAACTTGAATCAGCTCTACTGTATATCTTTTAGGAAACTAACTTAGCCAAGCATCACTTTTCTAAAATGTTTCTAATTCATCGTGTTATGATTCTCTTTACAATAAGTGGAGGATAGTAGCAAATAATAAACTATTGATGAAGAAGAATTAGCAGGAGTTTTGGAAGAAATATCAGGGGAAAGATACTATGTAATCTTGGAGTTCTTGATTTTAAGGTAAGATAAAATTAAAATAAATCTTTAGACTTTAAAAAAAGGAATATTTTAATAAAATTAAGAAAACAATATCCTATGATTGGATTGGTAACTTCTTGAAAGTTACCAATCCAATCATATCTGAAAGCTTCTTAAAAAGACATAAAAACAGCATAATTGCCAATATATTTGGAAAGGAAAAAGAAAGGAAAAAAGAAGGATTTAATGTGACTATATACCTTAGCAAATTGCTAAAACAAACAAACGAACAGGATAGATATAGGAGATGGAAAAGAGGAACAGATCACAAGGGAAGTATGTACAGAAATAGACAAGAATTTCTGGTGTTATAAAAGATTACACTGATGCTAAGGACAGCAAAAAGGACTTCTGATTATATAGAAAATAAAAGGAAGAGAAAACAATAGTGATCTCCACTGTTCAATGAAGGTGGCACAATGATAAAAGGAAACAAACAAAAAGCAGGGCAACTAAACTCCTTTTTTGACTCAGTCCTCTTCAACATGAGTTCCACTGACAATTGTAAAAAACCAGGATGAAGGATTATTTATTTATTATTATTATTATTATTATTATTATTATTATTATTATGTTAAAAACAAAAAGAAAAGAAAACTTTCCATTTTACAACAGTTCTGTATCGGTATATATCCACAGTTTATGTTCACCCCCACTAAATATTCACATATTTATTTTTGTGGTTCCCTTATTCCTTATAGGGACGTGGTGGCTCAATCACTAAGACGTAGTTCAGCGATTCAAATCCCTAATGCCACATAATGGGGTGAGCTCCCATTTCTTGTCCCAGCTTCTGCCAACCTAGCAGTTCGAAAGCACATAAAAAATGCAAGTAGAAAAATAGGGACCACCTTTGATGGGAAGGTAATAGGATTCCATGCCCCTTTGGCGTTGAGTCATGCCGGTCACATGACTACAGATACATCTTCGGACAATGCTGGCTCTTTGGCTTTGAAACGGAGATGAGCACCGCCCCAGGAATAACTAGCACATATGTGTGAGGGGAACCTTTACCTTTACCTTTATTCTTTATATATTATATATATACTACTCCTTACTTATTATACATACTATTATATCTATATATTACTTTCCATACACTGTATATTTAATATCATTTTATTGATGCTTCCTGATTTCTAGATCATCTCTATTATATATTTTTCTTGTTGTTATTCCTGTCTTCTAACTGCATTCAGTTTGTACTGTGAGTTATACAGAGTATGTAGGTCAATATACATTCTCCCCTTACTAGAGAGATTGCCAGGGAGGATAGAAGACTTTTATGTAGGCTTTCTTCTCCAAGACTCAAATCCGGCTACCATGTGTGCAGTGGCAAAATTCTGTGTCGCTGCAATGTCCACAAGAAAAAAAATGGTTACAGAATTATAATGTCAACTGGTGCCAATTTTTTTGAGATATCTATAACAATACATTTACTCACATACTTATCAGCTCTACACGCATGTAAATTAGGTTTGGGATCATGTATTTTCATAACAGAGATGTTATTATTCATGATTAATGTCAGTATTATTTTTAATTTATTGTATGTCTATTGCTGGTCGATGACCATAATAAAGTTTTATTCTATTCTATTCCTGTCCTGTCCATTTGTACCATTTTCCCCATATTAAGTAATATTCCATTTCAACTTTTTCTTTTATTTCATTTGTCAATTTATCCATCTCCGCACAGTCCAAAATTTTTCTTATCACCTCTTTGTCTCTTTTGGTATGACATTATTTTTCCAATTTTGTGCATAGGTTATCCTAGCTGCAGTTATAATATGTAGAATTAGATATTGCATTTCTTTGTTATAATTTCTTGTGGGTATGCCCGGTTTCCAGTCTATTTGTTGTTCAGTTATCTCTTCAAGCCACTTTTTAATTTTGGTCCAGTACTTTTTTGCTGTCACACAAGTCCACCATAGATGATAATATGTCCCGTATGATTTCTTACATTTCCAGCAAATCGGTGATGTGTTTGGGAACATCTTAGGAAATCTCACTGGCGGAAGGTGCCATCTATAAAATATCTTGTACTGGTTTTCCTTGTAAGCTGGTGACATAGTCAATTTCAAATTTATTTCCCAAAGTTTTTCCCATTTCTCCAAATCTATGCTACATCCAAAAATTTTTGTCCAGTTTATCATTGTTTCTTTAACCATTTCTTCTTCCATTTTATATCTCAGTAAATATTTATATATTTTCCTAATCAATTTTTCTTCCGTACCTTGTAAAATCCTGTCTAATTCCTGCTGTTCATTTTGGAATTTGTATAATTTTGTATCTTTTTTATATCTGGTCAGAATTTGTGTTTATGTCCACCAATCTGTGTCTATACCCTGATCTTTTAATTCTTGTTTGGTTTTCAAATGCCCTTGTTCATTTATCAGATCCTTATACCTTATTAATTTATCTATGTCTGTTAGGTTCAGGCATTTCAGCGCAGGATGAAGGATTCTAAAAGGAGAAAAGTAAGAATCTCAGCAAAGGTAATAGAGCAGATCATAAAATGACTGATAGCCAAGTATGGCTGAAAATAATGTGATTATTGTTAAAATATTCAATTGAGAATTTAGCAGCATGATGGGGTAGTCATACAAAATATGACCTACTGAAGAAGGAATTGGCAACCCACTGCAATATTCTGTCACAGAAACCTAATGGATATTTACAACCAGGATAATAACAGCATGACACTGAAAGATGTACTCCTAGTCAGAATGTATCCAACAAGATTAGAGGATAAGTACAAATTACATTTGTACTAACAGGCAGGCTGGATATAATATGAAAGGATGTCCAGATGTTGTTGTGTCTAGAGGTAAAAGGAGAGTTTGAAGCTGCAAAGATTTGTTTACCATTGGTAAACAGAATCTCAAAACCATGAACTAAGTTAAATTTGTTGATAGAGGAAAATATTCACAAAGAATATTGCTATTCTGGAAAACAGTGAATAAAAATGGATAGAAATGGATCACTTTCAGAGCTGTTTCTGAATTTCTACTCTGAATTTCATAGAAAAAAAATGGAATAATTATTATGATGTGTCAAGAGGAGTGCTGAGATGCAAGCCAAAATTGAAAGAATTCTCTCAATTCAGGTTCAAGGCAAGCCAGTTAATACTAGAGTAATGGTAGTACTGACCATAGATGAAGAAATATTGAACTAAACCATGGTATACCAATCTGTAGCATCATTTGGTGACACGAGAGAGGGAGGGAGGGAGGGAGGAAGAGGGAGGGAGGGAGAGAGAGAGAGAGAGTAAGACAGAGATAAAATAGCAGGAATTTGTATACTCATTGTTGTACTCATTGTATAAAATGGATCAGGATAAAAGCTAATAGAGTTCTACCAAGAAAATCCAATGCTTATACAAATGGCCCTCAACTTGCAACGACAATTGAGCCCAAAATTTCCATTGCTAAGCAAAACAGTTTTGACCCATTTTATGACCTTTTTTTGCTACAGATGTTAAGTGAATCACTGCAGTTGCAGTAGTAACATGGTTGTTAGGTGAATCTGGCTTCTCCACTGAGTTTGTCAACAGGTTGTAAATAGTGATCACATTACCTCAGGACACTGCAACCATCATAAATACATGTCAATTGCCAAGTGTCTGGATTTTAATCTCATGACCATGGGGATGCTGCAATAGTCATAAGTGTGACAAATGGTCATAAAAATTGTCACTTTTTTCAGTGTCATTGTAACTTTGAAGGGTCACTAAACAAATGCTTTTAAGTCAAGGACTACCTCAGGGATGAAATGCTCCCGGTTCGGACCGGATTGTCCAATCTGGTAGTGATGGCAGCGGGTGGTTCGCAGAACCAGTAGCAAAAATCCCTGCGCCCCACCCCACTCCCATGCCCAGCTGAGCCACGTGATCATCAGAGATTTTTTTTTTTAACTTTTAAAAGCATTTTTTCTACAACCTCTTCGGCAGAAAAAATGCTTTTAAAAGGAAAAAAAAAAAAGCCTCTGATGATCACGTGGCTCAGCTGGGATTGTCAGAGGCTTTTAAAAGCATTTTTTCTACAACCTCTTTGGCCAAGAAAAAATGCTTTTAAAAGCCTCTGATCCCAGCTGAGTTGCCTGATTGTCAGAGACTTTTAAAAGCAATTTTTTTCTGCTACTTCTTCAGCTGAAGAGGTTGTAGAAAAAGTGCTTTTAAAAGTTAAAAAAAAAAGTTGGCCATGCCCATCCAGTCACATTACCCCCCACCAAGCCACGCCCACAGAACCGGTAATAACAAATTTTACATTTCACCACTGGACTACCTGTAGTAAATGCCTTCTTCCTGAAACATAAACGACAACTATACACATGGACATCACTGGATAAACAACTACCTAATCAAATTTCACTCTGCGAGCAAAAATTAGAAGTCTTAGTCAGTCGGTTAAAAAAAAGAAGCAAAAAACAAAACCTGGTGCATCTCAAATCACAAAGTCCTTTGCTCAAGATTTCATTTTAAGTGAAAGAAAACAAATAATATCAACGAGATATGACCTCAGCAATATATCATATAATATGATCAGTGAAGTTAAAGAATAGCGTTAACAGAGAGTATAAGACTTCTAGACTGCAATTGGTGGCACCACTAAAGAATGAAGAAAGCAAAACTATTCCAGAAAGAGGGAAAAAAAGGGGTGGGGAGGGGAACAAAGGAAGACTAAATAATGGTTAAATTAGGTGGAGAAATATAGAAATAAATGGGAAGATATAAAAATTGTGGAAAGGAAATTAGGTACATGTTTATGTCAAATGTAAATAAAATAATTAGAATAATAGAATATAAATAAATAACTTGATAGATAGATAGATAGATAGATAGATAGATAGATAGATAGATAGATAGTTTTTTTTATTTTTTAGACAAACAAACATTTAATACATCAGTTTTCTCTTCCCTGTGACATCTTGGTGTTATCTTCAAAAGTTCTTTCTTTTTCTGTATAGTTGTCATTACTTCTATCTTGATCCTTATCCAGTCCACAATATCAATTCATCACTAACATAATATTCAACTCACCATATATTTTTACATACTTATATAATTAATCATTTATATCTCTTCTCCAACCAATAATAAAAATCATTCAATTTTTAAAAATATTCTGAGTCTTCTCTATCTTTAATCATCAAAGTTAATCTATTCATTTCTGCACAATCTTAAGATTCTTTTTATTACTTCTTCTTCCAAAGGTATTTTCTCCACTTTCCAATTTTGTGCATAGACAATCCTTACAGCTGTTATTACATCTATTATCAGATGAACTTTTTCCTTGCTAATTTTTTCAGGTAGGGTACTCAGTAGGAACAGAAATTGAGAGAAACTCTTATGCAAAGTTTGGCACAATAAAAGGCAAAAACCTACTGCAGAAAGAAAATATAAAGGAAAGAGGGAATGAATATTCAGAACTATTCAAAAAAAATTCAAAAATTGAAATTATGCACAAAACCTGATCACAAAATTACAGCAAATTTAGAAAGTGGAGTTAAAAAGCAAACATTAAAGCTTCCAGGAAATAAAGAAAACCCAGGAAAACTTTTTAAAATATTACAAAATGATGCAGTTAAAGCAGGAGTGAAATGCTACCGGTTCAGCCCGGTTCTGCCATCTGGGTAGGGAAAATTTTGACAGGTTTGGAGAACCGGTAAGGATAATTTTGATTGGCTCCGCCCACCTGCCCTCCCCCTCCTCTCACCTCTCCTATATTCTGTTGTTTATTAGTTCAGCTGATTCGCGCAGCAGAGAGATTGCCGCCTCTTTCTGCTGCTTTTTTTCCTCCCCCCCACCCCCCAAAAGCAGGGAAAGGAATACTAGCTTTAATGAGATGTCTGGGCATTCAGCCAAGAGCAATTATCACCTCCTTAAAATGTTGCAAAACTTCAAACCACCATGCCTGAATAGAGAAACTACCTCAAAAGAAACTGCCTTTTGCTTCCTCTGGAGCAAAAGCAGAATGCCTCTTCCAGAGTATATTTCTCTGGGTCTTCTATTTTTCTTCCATAGCAGAACAAAAAAGCCTCTTCCTGTGAAGGCTTTTCCAGTTCTTTATTCTGATTTTCTCCTGGAGCAAAAGAAAGCCCTTTCTAGTGAAGCAGTTCCACTGGTTAATTGTTCTCACTGTCAGGAAGGTTCTTCTTAGTTTTAGGTTGCTTCTCTGTTTCCTCAGTTTCTATCCATTGCTTCTTGTTTTGCCTTCTGGTGCTTCGGAAAATACATTGCCCCCTCCCCCCCGCCGCTTCTTTCTGGCAGCCCCTTAAAAGCCTGTTGCCTATCACAGTCTTGGGCAAAGCACCTGAGCCATTTCCTCCTTTCAGTGGCCCATGAAAGTACATCTATAGTATGTAGATAATAAAGTTGAAAAAAAGCAAACAACATTTTTACAGAACTATAGTTATGTTGATGCTGGGTGTGACAAGGAATGGCTGGGAGGGGAGGAGCCAGATGAGGCACCCTTTGATGTGAGTGACACTGAGTTGGCCATACCCACCCAGTCATATGACCACCAAGTCATGCCACCAAGCCATGCCCACAGAACCGGTAGGGAAAATTTTTAAATTTCACTACTGAGTTAAAGTGATATGTCCAGTTTGTGGAGAGGAATGAAAAACAAAACCATGGCCAAGAAAATATTAAATTACATTTTAATTCCAAAAAAGGGGGCTGTTAAAGAATGCTCAAACATCTGCACCTATATCACATGATAATAAGATAGCGCTGAAGATTCTTCAGTGTAGACTCCAATAGTACATGGAAGCAGAAGTGCTGTAATATTGATTTCAGAAGAAGCAGAAACACTGCAGAATGTTAGCTGATGAATAATATAAAAGGCAAGGGAGTTAAAACAACAACAACAACAAGTATTTCTGATTGATTGATCACATTCAGATTTCTGATTCTGTAGAATGTAATGTATTGTGAATTGCCCTTAGAAATATGGGTGTATGTCACTTCATTTATCTGTTTACTAATTGGTATGACTTGCAACAATTACTACAGAATATGAAGCAACTAAATTGTTCAGAATCAGGAAAGGAATAGACCAAGGTCATCTATTTTTGCTTATTTATTTCATTTATATGCATAAGAAGTAATGGATTGAAAATAAAAATAGAAATTGGAATTAAAAATGCTGATGATATATCAACTTGATGATGACATCACTTTGATGGCTAGAAGTTAGATAATCCTAAGGAATTTCTTGCTGAAAGTGAAGAAGAGTGGTTGCCCAATAATAGGAAGGAAGGGAGGGAGGGAGGGAGGGAGGGAGGGAGGGAGGCCTGAATTCTGATATAACAGATTTTTTTTTAGCAACCTTGGATTCGAGAAGAACAAATAATTCAATAGTGGATGAAATAAAATCAAACAGCTTTCTGGGAACACTAATAAACAAGCCAAAGCATAAATATTTGGGGCATATAATGTCCAGAAAGAGTAATTGAAGAAGACTTTGTTGCTTGGACAATTTGAAAGCAATTGAAAAAAAGGCTGACAGAAGACAAAGTGGCTTGATACTATTGTTGTGTATTGAGTGGGATGCCACAAGATTAAAGCTCATGCTTTGTATTTAATATTTTTATTAATGTTGATTAAGAAGGTAGAAAAGTCTATCAAATCTGAAAATGAAACAAAATTGGATGGAATATCTAATAAAAATAAAATCTAAGGTGTTAGTAATGTCTCTTAGCTTTTAATCTTGTAGGCCAAATTTTATATATTCATTTTAAATTGTTTTTAAATTTTTTGAGTTTATGTGTTTTAATATGGCTCTACACCACCCTGAGTCCTTTGGGAGAAGGGCGGTATAGAAGTTTAATAAATAAAAAATAAAAATAAATAATAGGATACAGAAAGAGAATGAAGACAACAGAATGAAAATTAACAGAGATGAATTTAAAATTCTATACTTATAAAGCAGAAATTAAATGAACGTGTATAGGATAGGAAATACTTTTCTTAAAAGTGGTACTTGAAAAAAGGAACAATTACTTATAATGAAACATGTATGAATCAACAATGAAGTATAACTATAGAAAAATCCAGTTTATATTAGGATGCCTCAACAGAAATAAAATTTTGTATCATAAGAAGTACCGTATATAATCGTGTATAAGCCGACCTGCATATAAGCCGACCCCCCCAATTTTACCCCCCAAAACTGGGAAAACTTGGTGACTCGCGTATAAGCCGGTGGTGGGAAATGCAGCAGCTACTGGTAAATTTCAAAATAAAAATAGATACCAATAAAATTACATTAATTGAGGCATCAGTAGGTTAAATGTTTTTGAATATTTATTTCAAAGAAAAACAGTAAACTAGCTCTGTAAGTGGAAAAGAGGGTCAATAAAAACAATATGGTATCAACAATAACTTTAAAAGTACAACCTTTAAAACCTTAGCTCAATCAGCAACCAAGCTAAAACACAAGAGTTAAAATCCTTCAAAACTGGATTCCTCCTCATCTGTATCTCCAAACAGAGCTTCAGCTTCTGCTGGTGTGAGGTTATCAGCATAGACATTGTCGTCATCGCTGAGTTCGCAGTCATCACCATCATTGCTGTTGTTCTCATACAAAGCATTGTCTTCACTGCCATCCATAGCATTACTAATGCCACATTTCTTGAAGGCATGTTGCACCATGTCCTCTGGAATGTCTTCCCATGCATCACGAAGCCACTTTGCTACCAATTCTATGTCAGGCTTCACCAGATTTCCAACTTTTGTCAGTCGGGCTTGACCAGATGACATCCATTCATGCCACATAAAGGCCAAATTTTATCCTTGTGATCTATTTATGGGGCCAGTAATGTTTTACACTGACATGATGGTACATAATCGAAACTGAATTTTAGATTAGCTAAATGTAATAAAAGTAAAAAAAATTAAGTTCCTTTATTTTAAGAAGACCCAAACTTCAAATGTGACAGCAAGCCATGTCCAGAATTGTACAAAACATTTTGCATGTTTAATAGTACCTTGCATTTTGCAGTGCTTTAATACAGTAGCCTAAATCTATGCTTGTAAATATGAAATAAATATGTAAATATGAAATATCTTATAATACTATAAGCTTTCAATGATGTACTGGAATATATTGGTCATATTATCATTAAAATTTATTGTTTATCTGTTCATTTTTCATTATCTAATGGGACATAAAGAGAATTGCTTTCTTTTTTCTTTCTTTTTGGTGACAGTCTGTTCAAAGACGTATGTACAAACAAAGAAAAATTGTCCTAATAATTCAACTGATATCTTATTGATTAAGGGCCAGGGTTCACTGAGTCAGGCAACAGGGAGAACAAGGGGAATTTGGCAGGAAAGTTCAACTGAGAAGAGGGAGAAGGCAGACGAGCCAACAAGGGTGCTGATGATGACTGTTTTGGATTGTCAATTGTGTGCAAAGGAAGCATTGTTTACTGCTGACCTAATTGAGGAAGGTTCAGGGGACCCGTAAAGAAGATAATTCTCCAGAAAGTAAAT
>WNWU01000018.1:16147938-16159486 GCA_012654045.1 Ptyas mucosa | reverse complement strand
ATTCTATTCTATTCTATTCTATTCTATTCTATTCTATTCTATTCTATTCGATTCTATTCGATTCGATTCGATTCGATTCGATTCGATTCGATTCGATTCGATTCGATTCGATTCTACAGCTTATGTCAATAATAAAAGAAAGAAAAAGGAAGATGTGGTTCTGCTGATATGAAGAGACAGCAGGATTGTAACAGATGACAAGGAGAAGCCAGAGTTCTTTTATTTTTCATCAGTCTGCTCCTAAATTCCCATCAAACAGTATGATATTGAAATGAAACTAGCAAGAACACTTGTTGGAAAGAGGAAGTTGCAATGCAAAGTAAGTAAAGAGATGATTAGGGAGCACCAGGCTACTATGAAAGAAATGAACGCCCCAAACATTGACTGCAGAGAAGAGTCTGGAGAGAAGCAAATTCCACGTATATTGTGGCAACCAACTATTGAAAAGATTCAATTTGTCAGTCTCACAGTAACCAATGTCAAGATATGGAGCAGAGCCTCCAAGGCTACACGGGTTCCAAATACTCTTGCAGTTGGATCCTTCAGTATACATTCATTATTGTGATAAACTTCCAAGCCAAGAGAATATGTTTTGTTAGTTATAAAAACACACATACAGAGTATCTACCATTGATATGCAGGCATTTTCATGCGGCAAGGTTAACAGTGGTCCATTTTCATAAAAAATGTTTTTAAAAAACCCTCACCTCATGGGCCGATTTATTCCTGTGTACCATTTTTTAAAATTTGTTTGGTTTATTGTATTTGTTACTGATTCCTTTGCATGTTCCCCAAGTTTATGAAAGTCCAGGGCAAACTGTCTTCTAGGCAATTCCAAAATGCAATAATGCTGAGAGCATTTTTTATGCTTTTCAGCCAAGTGTTTTCCTTGCTCGAATGTCATAATTGCCTGACACCAGTTTCAATTAATGATGTGGCATTTCCCTTGAATGGGTGAACTGCTTCAGTGAATGCTCAGGCTTGCTGTGCCTGTTTGAAATCCACGAGCCCACATTTATGATAAGATAATGAATGTACTCTTGTCAAGCACAACCATATTGAAAAAGGCTCCAGGCAACAGCAGAGTGTAATAAATTTTGCTAAGTGGAGATCATATATTTTTAGAGACAGATCACATTCTCAGTGGCTGGAAGCAAATGCCAAAGGTCAAGAGTATGCAACACTTTGGGGGATGAGGACCACATTTTTGAATGGCATGCTGGCACACATTGGAAAAAAAAAAGAGGTCCAGGATGAAAAAGTAGGAAGGTCAGGATAAGACAACAAAATGGATTTTATCTATTTTGAAAGCAACTAAGATCTCATTTAATTAATCACATAATTAATGTGATTATTCCTCATGTATTTAATCCTTTTCAACTTTTGTCACATTAAAATTTGGGGAGACATTTTTTGGGCATTTTGGACATAAGCTATAAATTGCATAATAGAAAGGGAGGCAGGGAAGGATCAATGAAGAATATCTTATTTTAAAAACTACATTTTTCTAAGGGTTAATAAAACAGAGAAGGAACACCCAGTCCACTTTTTCCAATTTGTACAGTGTGTGCCTTATCAAGATCTGAAATACATATTCACAATGATTATTATGTGATTTTTTCTGAGGATTGTTCTTCTAAAGTTTTTGATTATGGGCAATGAGATCTTATGCTTGAACATTCCCTGTGTGAATGATCCTTCAGAATGCTTTCACTCATTCCCTTTCCTTAAATGCAGAGCATGTTTCAAAGTGACAGGGAACATAGACCCATGGGAGGCAGTTTTGATTTGCTTCAGCAACATGCTTCATGCTGCAAAAGCTACACAATATGCTTATTCAGAGTGAACAGGTGATGCATTGTGCCTCAGTGAGGTATTCTGCTAGCCTATTCGAGCTATTGTAAGAGCTGGAAGCAGTTGGAGGAACCTTGGAGTAGTGCCAAGTGAAGCAACACAGCTGCTTTACTTGTAAAACTGAGGGAGCTATGTTGCTTCTGAAGCAGTTTTGGGGGAGGATGTGCTTTACACAAGCTTCTTCCAAGTGAAACAGCCCCTCAAAGATGCACATAGTCCTACGAGAAAATTAAATGGATTCTTCCCTCAAGTCATTATAGTTTTCTGTGTCCTTAAAATCCTGGAGTCTCTCTAGCTACTTGCCAGCAAATGCACCTTAATCATTTTTATTTACTTTTTTCCATGTCTTCATGATTTTCTACTTTTATATGCTTTGTTATTTTATATATTCCTGGTACATTGCTCCTAAAGAAAGAGGGACTATTTTCTGTAGTTACATTCCTCAATGCTACCAGCTTAGGAGGAAGGACTAAGAGCTAGTTTGCCCTTTGCAATGAAGCAAAAATGTTTTTGCAAACTCTAGGCATGCTAGATCTTTGAACCAATGTGGCAATGGCTCAAATGCTAGATATCTTTCCCTGGACACAGGATGCGATGGACAGACTTACTAACAGAGTTGTGATCATCCCACCTCAATAAAGCTCTGCAAATTCCTCCAGAAAAGACAGGTTCTACTAGGAATGTACAGACCTTTAACTCAGTCAGCTCTGACCAAATTAACTCAGGAACATAACAGAAAAACAGAATAACAGAGTTGGAGATCTTCTAGTCCAAGCCCCTACTCAATCAGGAAACCCTATAACATTTCAGACAAATGGTTGTTCAATCTCTTCTTAAACATCTGCAAGGTTGGAGTCTTCTTCAGGCAAGTCATTCCACTGATTAATTGCTCTAACTGTCAGGAAGTTTCTCCTTAGTTCTAGGTCCTTGATTAGTTTCATCCATTGCTTCTTGTCCAGCTTTCAGGTGCTTTGGTGAATATGTTAACCCCGTCTTCTTTGTGGAAGCCCCTCAAATATTGGAACACTGCTATCATGTCACCCCCTAGTCCTTCTTTTCCCAATTCCTGCAACCGTCCTTCATATGTTTTAGCTTCCAGTCCGCTAATCATCGTTTTTGCTCTTCTCTGAACTCTTTTTAGAATCTCAACAAGTTTTTTTATATTGTGGTAACCAAAACTGGATGCAATATTCCAAGTGTGGTCTTACGAAGGCATTATAAAATCTTATTAACACTTCATGTGATCTTGATACTATCCCTCTGTTAATGCAGCCTAGGACTGTGTTGGCTTTTTTTGGCAGCTGCAGTACCCTGCTGGCTCATATTTAAGTGACTGCCCATTAGGATTCCAAGATCCCTCTTGAGCCAGGTACCACCTATTCTATACTTGTGCATTTGATTTTTCTTGCCTAAATGTAAAACCTTACTTTTTTCTACATTGGATTTTATTCTGTCAAGTTCTTCTGTATTTTGAGCTTATCTTCTGAAGTATTGGTTATTCCTGCCACCTTAGCGTCAAGAGCAAAATCTGTTGAGTTCCTCTTCCATACCCTTGTCTAAATCATTGATGAAGATACTGAAGAATACTGGGCTTTGGGGTACTCCACTGCATACTTCCATCCATATAGATGCAGTTCAATTGACAACTACATGTTGAATGTGGTTGGTCAGTCAGTTACAAATTTTAGCAATAAAAAGGCAGGTTAGACAGCAACACCACCAGAAGTATTTTTCTAATTTTTTTCCAATATTTTTCAGTAAACGTTCTTCAAGAATTTTTTGTATGTCTCCAAAGAGTGGATTAAATCATGGTGGGCAAGACTGATTCTGTAAATTTCACTTTTTAAAGAGGGGAATTAAAAACAATAGATTAAATGTACTACTATTGTTCTTTTTAGTATATTACTATTTTTTTAAATCAAATAGAAAAAAAGACTCAATCATTCCATTGATGGAAAGATAATTTTAAATGTCTTTCTAACAACATTAAATAGAAATGTGTTTCTCATCTGCAAAATGTTGCTTGTCCCAGCTACACAATTTTGAATATTCACCCATAAAAACATTTAGAAAGGCACAGAAGGGTGTGCAGGTAATGTAGTATCTACTGAGGAACAACAATCAGTACAAATAAATGTAAGTGCTGAGTAGCAAATAATTTCATAGCTGAGTGGTTGTTGGTTTTTTTTTTTGAAACTCCATTAAAAAGTGAATTAAACTGAAAATGAGCAGTTTACATTGAATTACACATGATTTAGCAAGTGACTAATTGATTAATCAGTAGCTGTACTTTAAAGGTGTATAAATCAAATTTGCATAGTGTATGTAAGCAATTTAATCTTTCAATTAGATAATTGACATAAATGTTAATACAGAGAGTGAGCAATAATATTCAGTTGCTCAAATTCTATCCATTAACGAAGACAGAAAAGAAAACTTTCATAAAACCCTTTGTATATCGATTCTGGTGAAAATTAAATTAGCAAACATGAGACATCCTGAAGAAAGAATACACTTATAGTAGCTTCCATTTATATTCTAGTAAACCTAAGAGTCACTGGCATAGCTGAAAGAGAAGCACTAATAATGTAGACAGAAAACAACAAGAATCTGATTACAAATATTCACTTTTTTAAAATTATAAGCAAAGGAAAGAAACTGTTCACTGTATTATTATTTTTTTGACAAAACAAATTGCAATTTTGATGCAAATGAGCCATTTTTTTCAAAATAAGAAATATGACTTTGACATAATAAAACAATAGGTAGTAGCTTCTTCTCTGGTAATGTTGTACTACTAACTAGAGCATACAAAACATTTGCTAGACCAATTCTTCAATACAGCTCATCTCTCTGGAGCTCACACTGCATATCGGACATAAATACAATCGAGAGAGTCCAGAGATATTTTACGTGAAGAGTCCTCCATTCCTCTAACCGCATTAAAATACCTTATGCCACCAGACTTCAAATTTTGGGCTTAGACAACTTAGAACTATGTCGACTTCAGTCTGACCTAAGCATAGTACATAAAATTATCTGCCACAATGTCCTTCCTATCAATGACTACTTCAGCTTCAACTACAACAATACAGAGCAAATAATAGATACAAACTCAAGGTAAACCATTCCAAACTCGATTGCAGAAAATATGACTTCAGTAACCGAGTGGTCAATGCCTGGAATGCAGTACCTGACTCTGTGGTTTCTTCCCCAAACCCCCAAAACTTTAACCTTAAACTATTTATTGTTGATCTCACCCCATTCCTAAGAGGTCTGTAAGGGGCGTGCATAAGTGCACCAGCGTGCCTACTGTCCCTGTCCTAATATTCCTTTTTACTTACTCTTTTCATGTATTCAAATTATGTTTATACTTTTACGTGTTATCTTATATATGCTTGACAAATAAATTTACGATTATGATATAATTATGATTACATGCTCCTCTGTATAAAAATATACAGAGCATGAGCTAAAAAAGCTTTGCCCCTCTTATTCAGCAATTAAAAATGCACTCCTAAAGTTCATCTCTTATCTGAGATTTGTCCCATTCAAATTCTCAGTAGAAAAATTATAAACATATAAACATTCCAGATGTGATCAGAACTATCCTGTAGACAATAACAGATTTATTACTGAGTCTTCTGCACTATCATCTCTCTCACAGTTGAAAACAGCTGATTTGATTGAAATCACAGCAGCATTTTGTGGAGTTGGGAAGTCAAATCTTTTCCTGATGGGAAGTCAAATCTTTTCCTGATACCATTTTCTTGATCCAATTACTAATCACTTTTATCTTTTGAAAGACAGGGCAAATTGCTTGAAGTCACAGGGATGTTCACTGTAAAAAAAAGAAAAAGAAAAAGAGTAAGGTCTGTTAAGAAAATACATTTCTTAGAATCTTTGGCATCTGGGCTATTTTCATCCCACTAGGCACTTGGACGAAAAGAGATGAGATGCTTCAGGTGCCATCAGATTGTTTTTAGCCAGTGCCATGTCAGATAAATAGAAGAAGTTGGTAGGAGAGCCTACAGCACTATAGTAGTGGGCATTCTTAAATTCAAGGAGTTTGGACTCCAGCAATTTCTAATTATGTCTTCAGAAATACATAATTAGATGCATAATCTGAATATATTTTTTTCTGTTGCAGGAAGAAGTAGGTCAATTGTGCAATCCAATTCCACAACAATCTTGGAAATGTGATCGTATATGCATTTGGCTATCACTAAAAGTGGAATGGAATGGTTTATTTACTTTGTTTTCTGAAATATGGTTAATTCTGATTATCTGCTCAGTTCAGGAATCTGAATTAAAATGTTCTTAAAGATGCTATTTATACTGTGTTTGAACAAATTCAAGAAAGGAAAGTTCATAGCCTTCTTTATTTCAAATACATATATAAGGAAAATACTTAAATAAGATCTGAACTATCAATATTGTGGGTATTCTATCTCTGGAAGTTCTTAAGAAGAGGATACCTCTTCTTTAACAGTAATTTTATTAGAAATTACAGCTACAAAGATTTTAAAAAGCTAACACAAACTTAAAATATAAAAGAAAAAATATGTAAAAAATAGCAAGTAGAAAAAAGAGAAAAAGAATGTTATAAGGAAAAAGAATATATAAAGAAATGATCTCCCACATTATCATTTAATCATTATTTAAAGAAATTTACTAATTTATCACTTTCTCTTAAAATACAACAAATGATTTCTGCTCCTCATATCCCATCTCTTATCAATAAACAAATCATTAAAAGCTCTTATTTTCAGCCCTGATCAACAAAAGTCTATTAAGGATTATCAGATATAATAACATATATATTTTAAACTTGATAAAAAAAACCAGCTTTATTTTACTTTTACTTTTAACAAACTTGTTCTTTAGTTCCTTCAAATATCCTAAAGTTTGATTTATTTTCATTTTTTCTTTGACACTTTTCACAAAAAAATTCAAAGCTTTAACAAGCTTATTTTATATATCCAATGTAGAAAAATTATCCAGGTCATTTTCTTGGCTTGTTATTTGCATACCCTTCTTTTACTTTTTACTTTTTAATTGTTTTAATTATTAAGACAATTTTTGTTTTGTGTGTCCAGCTGACCATCTGTTTCCATATTTTTCTTGTAGCATGTCATCCATTTTCAAATCCATTTTCAAATGAGTCTCAGTCTTCTCCATAAAACTTGATCCTCTTTTATAACATCTTTCAAACATAGTCTATCTCTAGAGACAAAGACTCTTAAAATTAACTTCTGGGTCCATTGTTCAAAAAAGTCTTTAATATGACAAATGTAAAAATACTTTGCTCCATTTGTATTAGTAAATCAAATTTAAGTTTTCTTCTTTAATTGCAATTTTTAATTTCTTCTAGTTCCCTCTAGGGTACAATCTTCAAAGTCCCATCCTATCATATGTTTTTAAAGAATTAAGAACAAAAGCATTTTCCCATTTTTTATTCCAGAAAAAAAAATCCTTAAACTTATATTTAAAACTTCTTTAGCTAAGAATTAAAGAAAACTCGCCTAACATTGTAAAACTTATCAAAAGTTCCTAATAGCTAAAAAGCAGTTATCAAGCAATTTCCAAAATTGATTAGAAAAGGAAGTATGCAAGTCCAGTGGCCTTAAAAGGTGCTGACCATGGTTTGAGCAGGAAGATTATTCCCTTATCTCCCAGAGCTCTAAACCCACAGAAGACTATTTTCTTATGGTGTCCTCACAAAGAGCAATTGTATGGAACACTTATGGGCAGTCACAAATCCTCACCTTAGCTGGAGAAGAATTATGAGGAGCCGGTCTACTTGCCAGCTTTTTCTTCTGCCTCAGTCATGAGGTCTGCTTTTAGTGGGGCTGACTTCAGTTTGTCATTTCTTCTTGGAAGTCATTAGACAGCTATGTCTTGAATTTATTGGGTGGTGGGGTTTTTTTTTGTACATTGCAGAATGGGACTTTTGATATGTAATTGTCATCAGTGTTATGAAAGGTATATGTATATAATTTATGTTGTATTGAAATGTAATTATACTATAGTTTTTTTAAATCTTGTGGAAATCAATCTACATTTGAAATATAAGTCCATAGATTTCAGGTATAATTCACAATGATGTTTTTTTGTTAGTCTGCAGAAATAGAAACATGGTAAGCTAGAAAATTGCTATCAGAAAAAGTTCTAACTAATTTATGTTCACATAGATTCAATCTAATTGTTCAGTCTAATTGTTCACATGGATACCTGCTCTCCAGTTCATGTAGGTACCTGATCTCAACTGGAGAGAATTGCTACATGAGCAATTCAGGCAGAATGGGTACCCACAAGCATTTATTACAAGATGCTGTGCAACATGCAGGGGAGAGAAAGCAGTGGTGAAATCTAAAATTTGTTACTACTGGTTCTGTGGGGGAGGCTTGGTGGGGGGGGGGGTATGTGACTGGGTGGGCGTGGCCAATTTTTTTTCTTTTAAAACCATTTTTTCTACAACCTCTTTGGTGAAGAGGTTGTAAAAAAATGCTTTCAAAAGGCTCTGACGATCCCAGCTGAGTTGCCTGATCGGCAGAGGCTTTTTTTTTCTTTTAAAAGACTTTGCCGATCAGGCAACTCAGCTTGGATCGTCAGAGGCATTTCAAAGAAAAAAAGCCTCTGCCGATCAGGCAACTCAGCTTGGATCATCAGAGGCATTTCAAAGAAAAAAAAGCCTCTGCCATCAGGCAACCCAGCTGGGATCATCAGCTGACAATCCCTTTGATGATCGCAGCTGAGCCGCGTGATCATCAGAGGCTTTTTTTTACTTTTAAAAGCATTTTTTCGGCTGAAGAGGTTGTAGAAAAAATGCTTTTAAAAATAAAAAAATGCTTCTGATGATTGTGCAGCTCAGCTGGGCATGGGGGGGAGCAGGGATTCTTGCTACCAGTTCTCTGAGCCATCTGCCTCCATTGCTACCAGATCAGGTGATCTGGTCCGAACCGGGAGCATTTCACCCCTGAGAGGAAGGAAGAAAGAAAGAAGGAAGGTACAAGACCAACTACTGTACATGGCACATCTTACCCATACATCAAAGTTTTTACTTCTGAACAGTTATGTATAGGATTATGGTGCCAGTCTTATTAGATTATGGCCATTATCTTGTATTTTCATTGATTCAAGTCTTCAACTATAAACAATGGTCATGATATCCAAACAATAAAAAGCAATTTGACTGTGGAAACAATTACCCAGAGAAATAGCAGGCTCCTTTTCCCTAGATGAATTAAGTTAGCCATCTGTCAGGGATGTTTGAAAAGGGATTGAACCTGATGACCAAAATGATTCTACAATTGTACAGTTTATATTCCCATTCTATATTGTTGCAAAACAGCATGCTTGGAATGATTGTATTACTGTAATTACCATAAAAATTGCACTCACATAGTTTCAGAAGGAGCTGCCCCACTTTTTCCTTCTGGCTACAATCCATGTGTTCCTCAGTATAGAATGATATAATAGGAGAGAGGGTGTTGTAGCTAGAAATCACTAAGTAGTTTTCCAGATTCTGCCCGCTATTTTTTTTTTAAATCTTTGAATCTAAACATTTTAGCTGCATCTGTGGTGGGTAACAAGAGTGATGGGACAAGTCTGTTTTACCAACTTCATAGCAAACTGGGATTAGAGAGCTAAAAAGAGGTACAAGCAAAGAATAGGAAGCCTTTTATACTCCTTCCTGTGCTGAAAAAAACAGTGAATATTCTGGCTCGATGGATTTAATTCAGGGCCTCAAGGCATATGGCAGATGAACAAACAGAAAAACCAGCACCTTTGTTTCCTGGCTCCTAGCACACACACACACACACACACAGACACACACACAGGGAGAGAATATTTATATGTCAGAGTTCCAATGTGCAATATCATAGCTCAACCTAAGCATCAACAGTACAAAATAATTGTGACCACTTAAAGGGATTGAATGAGATAAACAACCGTATAAGTCCTATAAATAAAATAAATAAATTGATGATGCATAAATCCTGGAAAATCTAAAGGACTAAGTATGCCTTTCTTGATAGAGATATTCATAAGTGGAATGCCACAAAGGCATTTAACTTTGTAAACCATCTAAGTGGCAAATTGGATAAAGGCAGCACATTGGATAAAGGCGATATATTGCAAAATAAAAGTGTTTATTCTTTTCCCCTCGAGGTTCTTTTGTTTGGCATAATAGCTATCTCGCACAAGCTGTAGACAACTTTGTTGGCCGTTAGTGGTTCTAGACATTCTGATGAAGCAACAATGAGTAAGTAAAACAGCAACATAAATATTTGAATTGGGCGACTTAATTCTGTCAAAGGCATCCTCGAAGGCATGCTGGGAAGTTATGCTTTGGAACTTTTACATCCACCATAGAGAAAACATTTTGTTCTTTAAAGCTCCACGCTCCAATGGAGAACCTTAATGAAATATACAGGCAGCAGCCAACCAGGCTTGGAATATTGTGCAGAGCTTGGATTGTTGTCATCTGATAAAGAATACAAAGAAAGTGCACCAAAGGGCAATCAATCTGAAAAAGGGAAAGGAGCAACTCTTCTATGGGGATAGGCTACATTAAGTATGTGTGTGTCTGTGTGTATGGGGGGGGGGGAATTTAGGGGGGGAATGATGGGGAAAAATAATCTTATAAAAGTTATGCATAATGCCGAAAAGATAGAGATGACATTTTTCTGCTTCCTTCACTGTACAAATTGGAAGCTGATTGGTCCTCACCAGATCTGCCCATGTTAGTCCTTCTGATAAAGTCTCACTTTCTATTTTTCATCAACCATTTAATCAGGTGGGCTGAGATCGTCCAACCTCACCCTGGACAAACACATACTGTACAGACCCAGCAAAAGGCACATCCTGCTTTATTACATCAGAGGCAAATGACAAAAGTTGTTTCTGTAAGAAGTAAAAGTCTTTAAAACATCCAATTTATAACAGAGGGGGATAACCTGAGTCCCTAGATGTAGACTCATTTCATTACAGGTAATCCTTGAATTATGACCCTTTGTTTAATGATCGTTCAAAGTTATAACAGCACTGAAAAAAGTGACTGGTGACTGGTCTTTGAATTTATGACTGTCGGAGCATCCACATGTCATGCGATCATGATCTGGGTGCTTATTTCTATATTTATAATGGTTGTGATGCCCCGGGGGGGATGGGATTGCTATTTGCAACCTTCTTGGGGGTTTCCAATAAATCAATGGGAGAATCTGGATTCACTTAACAACTGTATGATTCATTTAATGACTGCAACAAACAAAAGTTGTAAAATCAGGCACAACTTATTTAACAATTGCATTGCTTGGCAATTGAAGTTCTGGTCTTAACTGTGCTCCTAAATTGAGGGCTATCTGTAGCTTTAATGCAAATCACAAATGGAAAGTGATGTGATCTGTATCGTAAAATGTTTTAAGCCCATAGATCCTTCCATCCTGTTTAAAGCATATATTATGGGACAAGGAAGTGTGGGTTGTTGTTAGCACTCTGATATTTTTATTAGGTTGAAGTGACTGAAAGGATCATATCTAAAAAGATTTAGATTATCTTGATGAATGTATCTTTTCTTTTATGTACACTGAGAGCGTATGCACCAAGACAAATTCCTCGTGTGTCCAATCACGAATAAAGAATTCTCTTCTCTTCTCTTCTCTTCTCTTCTCTTCTCTTCTCTTCTCTT
>WNWU01000018.1:16104886-16139990 GCA_012654045.1 Ptyas mucosa | reverse complement strand
TTCTTTATAAGTAATATCATCTTGTTTTTGTTCAACACTTATATTCTCTATAGTGTGCCTGGGTACTGTCCAAATTGGCTTATTGTTTAATTTATATTGATACTTTTTCCAGACACGCAATAGAGCATTCCTTAATATATGACTTTTAAAGGTCTTATCCACTCTTTTATTATATATTAAATAAACATGCCATCCATACAGCAAACCATACCCTTCAATATTCAATATTCTTTCCTCTGTCAAATTCATCAAATCACTAATTGCGGATAAGGCAGCTGCCTCATAAGATAGTTTTAGATTGGGCATTTTGAGACCTCCTCTTTCACGTGTATCTTGCATTATCTTCTGCTTAACTCGGGGTCTCTTTCCTGCCCAAACAAAATTATTAATACCCTGCTGCCATTCCTTTAAATTTTCCTCTTTTTTAAGTATTGGAATCATTTGAAAGAAAAATAAAAACTTTGGTAAAACATTCATTTTTACTGCTGCTACTCTTCCCAACAAAGACAATTGAAGTTTTCCATCTCTCTCTGTATTTTTTGCCACAACAGTTCATAGTTATACCTATATAATTTCACGTTGGAAGTTGTAATATAAACCCCTAACTATTTGACCTTCTTAGCCATTTCAAATCCTGTAAGTCTTTCTACTTCTTCTTTTTGATTCCTGGTCATATTTTTAGTTATTATCTTTGTTTTACCTGCATTTATTTTAAATCCAGAAACTTGTCCATATTGATTAATTATTTCCATTAATCCTATAACCGATTGTACTGGTTGAGTCAAGGTAACAACCAAATCATTTGCAAATGCTCTTAATTTATACTCATGTTGCCTAATTTTAATTCCTTTTATTTCATCTAACCCACGTATTTTACTCAGTAAAACTTCCAGCAACAAAATAAACAACAATGGGGACAAAGGGCATCCTTGCCTTGTTCCTTTTTCTATGTTAAAAGTATCTGTTAAACCACCATTAATTATTATTTGCGCTGTTTGTTTCTGGTATATTGCCAGAATTTATATATTTATTTATAGCGTATAATTTTGCAGAGTGGCATGGTGGCCTAGACATGCTTGCCTCCCATTCTGAAGGTTGAGAGTTTCATCCTAGGCAGTGGCAGATGTTTCTCTATCATGGTGCAAAGAGAAAATATCTGCTGAGAACTCTGCATGGCATCAGGAAAGGCATCCGGCTAGTAAATGCTCAGCTCCGTTCAGTGACCCTGACTTCACCCTGATTAAAGGGTCATAAAAAATTATACTTATAGTTTTGCATATATGGATAGGGTTTAATATGTAATTAATCTCTATTTTTACTCTATTTATAGCAGATCTTTGATACAATTTATAAGTAACTGGATAGCTATACTACAGTATGGTATAGTATTATAAGAAGAGGCTGGTAAATATTTATGAAAATTTATAAACTCCATATGTACATTGTTTAATCATAGTTTTGTTTAGACCGCTAAAAGAATAATACATGATATATGTATGTGATACCTGAATAAATGTCTTTGTAATGTAAACTGGATCTGGGATGTAAATATGCAAACACCCTTTAAATGGCAGCAAAGATTCATGGGGAATTCTCTTTGATGTCATCTAGTGGCTGTTTCTATTTTTACAGCTCAGATCATTCATGTAGCATTATTGTGATTGTATGAAAACAAAACAAAAAAAATTCTCATATAAAAATGGAAGAAAAGCCATAATAATAACTCTAGTTTTCATTTAACTGGATTTTTAGGCCATTCAATACTACAATGACTTGCTAGGGTTTTTTTTCATCAGATGTGCTAGAAAATACAACATTTGGGGGAAAAATGTCTCTGGATTCACAGGTATTCTTAGAAAGAAAAATATAAGTCTGGTTTTTTTATTTGGAAAGATGATATTGTGCCCTCCCAAAAAGACAAAGGTAAGGTAGCTCAGTTGGAAGAATCCTGAAAATTAATTATAGTGGCAAGAAACAATCTCAGCAGTTTGAGTTTTTTGGTAAATCTTGACAGCCATTTTGTGAACATGTAATCCTTCCTCAAGGTAACCATTTGAGAGAACACCTATAAAAAGTTTTCAAAATTACAAATACTTATAGTCCTAAACTTACTTATACCTAGAACAGGTAATTAAAAATCCATATGTTTGGCTCGTTTGACCATTTTTAAATTAGACAATTTTTAAAGTTATACATTTAACAAACATGTACATTTCTATACCAATAACATATCTATGATATCAGCCACACAAGAAAACAGCAGTTCCTCTCTATGAGCTTGCTAAAGGAGCAAAACAATATATAATAAGCAAGCTCATGATCGATAGTTCCTGGAGCAGTCAAGCAAAGCCTTACTCCATCAGATATATTGCTACACTGCCTTAACTTAATTGAAAATTTCATGGTTTGCAGTTGAAGAGAAATAAAAGCATTTTTTATTATTAAAACCTCAGATTAGTAACTAGACAAAACTGAAATATTCCTGTGAATATCTTTCAGGCATGATTGTTGACTTGTTCAACTAGACCAGGGTGTCAAACTCAATTTCATTGAGGGCCGCATCAGGGTTGTGGTTGACCTTGGGGGCTGGGGTGGACGTGGCTGGGGTGGGCTTAACCGCCTGTGGCTGGAGTGCTCTGCCAGAGAAAATGGGCACCCATCAGCTGGGATGGCCTTCTGTAACCCTCTGTCAGCAAACGGAGTTCGGGAAAGCCACATTTCTACTGGCAGAGGCACTGCTGGCCAGTCTTTTGCTATTGCCAGATCTAAGCACGCTGTGGGCTGGATCTGGCCCCTGGGCCTTGAGTTTGACACCCCTGAACTAGACTTGTTTTAAATATAACCTGAAGTGTGAGGATGTTCTGTCCCCTCCCTGCTTCAGGAGCCCAGACAAGCACACACACAAACAGAAGTGTACGAAAGTCGTTTATTCACCATTCATAAACAACAAGCTGGCAGCGAGCCCGGGAGAGATAAAGACAGCTGTTATTTTGAGTTGCCACGGCCAGTCCCTGATAAGGCTCTCCAGCATGTCCAAAAACAAACAGTCTTAAGGTTAGCAAACACTTATCTGATGCAGTACTTCAGGAAACAAGCAGCCAAGTTAATAATTTGTTTGTCACAAAAGCCAACAAGGTAAGGTCAGCTCCTTTTATACCTTGTGGGGCGTTGGCTTTGTGACTCATCACCTCGTGCTCAGCCCCACCCACTCCTTTGCTGAGCCCGTCTCTCTGATCGTCGCCACCTGGGATTAATCCACTCCCTCTCCTCATTAACGTCTGACTCAGAGGAGCTTTCCTCCTCAGGGCTTTCAGCTGGGGCCTGGGGTGGTGCCAAACCAGACGGGACAGGAGAGGGGGGCCTTGCCTCCTCCTCCTCTTCACTTTCGGAGGGTTCTTCCTCCGAAGGTCCGGGCTCGGGAGCCGAAGACACAACAGAGGAAAATAGTGTAGTGGTTAAGGCAGGGGTGTCAAACTCGCACTGTCACATGACGTATCAGGACTTTTTCCCCCTTTGCTAAACTGGGCATCAGTTGGGTTGGGATTTGTAAACATTCTACCTTCAAGCAATTGCAATACAGATATTATTTTTTACCAAGCTAGAAAAGAGAAATGTGGATTCCTTCAGGAATTTGGTATGGTGACAATGTAATTAAAATAAGAGGTCATAGATTTCATTTCTTACATGTTACCATCACAGGTCACCAACAATGCAATCATGGAAGCTCTATGTATTGATTGCATTGGTCTCTGGTATCGAAATCCTAAAACATTTGCAAGGGTTTGTACTTGTCTGCATTACTGGAAAAAAGATTACTATCATCACAGTCAAGTACATGGAATGCAAGCAAAGCAGTTATTGTCAATGATGAAGAGATAGAAGGAAATGCATACCAGACTTGCAGAGAACACAATCCTGGCTGTAATTGCTAATGCCTTAGAAGGTGGAAATGCAAGTTAAAATGATTTTGATTAGGAAAAAAAAGGTAAAAAGCAACAGAAATAACTTTAAAGACAGAAAATGTTCTTCACTTAGGAAACATAAATCATCTGCATTTATTATTTATTTGCATTATTCATATCCTGCATACTACTTTAACTGTTCTGGGCAGCTTATAAATAAAGAATAAAAACTCCCATAAATACAACATTAAGAGCATCACAGATATAATATTTTCGCATTAAAATTGCAATGTTAAAAGGCTTGGAAAAATAAGTGTATTTTGACCCCCACCCCACCCTCCTGGTCCATAATAAGCTCAGTGGCATTTTGTTCCTACAACACACACACAAATTAGAACTGATATAACTGAGTCAAACTTATATCCGTAATAAGATCTCTAAGTACTGCCTTTTCAGCAGGGCAGGTAGTATTAAATAGGCATTTCTACAATAGGATATAAGCTGTTGTAGTCTTTATACATCATTGTCAGCATCTTATTTTGGGCTTAGAAGGAAATCAGCAAACAGTGAAACTGTCTCAGTATGAGAGTAACGTGAGACCTCATATGGAGGTACCATTCACCACTTCTGTGATGAATTCTGGGCCAGCTATAATTTTTAGAACATACAGAAAGGTTGCCCCACAAAGAAATGCATTGCAATATCCCAGCCTTGAGATTACCCTTTTATGAATCATTTAAGACCTTAAGAATTTATTAAAGTCAGCCAGCCCTGCTTACAATAGATGTTGCATGATTTTTCATCTTCTGCTAATATATTTTGGATGATGTGGCATTCAGAACAAGCATATCTACCAAATCCTGAACTCCAGCTGCTGGAATTATTAGTAGCTCTATCTTGCTTACATTCAGTTTCAACTTGTTTTGTCACATCAGAAATTCACACACTGGAGACACAGAGTTTCTGGAGACAGCCAATCATAAGTGTCAGGCTCTCCAGTTGTAAACTTGCTGTCTTCTCAAGGAATCACATGAAATAGTTTAACTGTATTTTTTATTGCAAGCAAGATTAGTTGTCTATTAAGACAATTGATCAGCTCTAATAGTTATTGAAGTTCTCAATGTAAACATATTTAAACACTGTTATTCTATATTCTGCATTTCCTCTAGTCAAGCCAAATCTAATTTTCCGTTCCTTACTGTCTGTTCAATATTTTGAGCATCTTTTCCCATCACAGAAGAGAAAGCATTGCCTTTGACCTATCACACTTTTCTAACATGAAACTCATAGGAAAATAGCAATAGCACTTAGACTTATATACCTCTTCATAGTGCTTTTACAGCCCTCTCTAAGTGGTTTACAGAGTCAGCATATTGCCCCCAACAATCTGGGTCCCCACCTCTGAAGGATGGAAGGCTGAATCAACCTTGAGCTGATGAGATTTGAACGGCTGGACTGCAGCTAGCAGTCCGCTAACGTAGCCTGCAGTACTGCACTCTAACGACTGCGCCACCTCAGCTCTTAGAAAAGTATTTCTAAGTATCACCAGTGTCTAAGACTAGTGACTCTAATCTTGTGAAATTTTTCATTGGTTTCATATTGATGTCAATTATCCTAAGAATTAAAATATAATTTTGGGGGATCCTTGACAATTTCCAAAACTTTGAAAAGAAGTCTCCCTTGATGATAGTGCCCAGAGTTCTATGAGTAGCATCTTTGCAAAGTCATGCCTCCAATAGCCAACTCCCTCCACCCCTGGGGATATAATAGCTAAAAAGATCAATATATATTCTATCTAAGAGTTCCTAGACCTGTAGGATGACCACCCTCTTTAAATGTAGCTGAATATGGACTAAGGGACTAAAATCAATAGCTATTAAATTCAGACAGGACTAACCATGAGATTGTACTTTGTTTAAAGTGTTGGGATATTTGACCTACAAAAGAGAAGCGTGCATATTTTGATCTAAGTGACCATTAACAAGATGGAGTTGTTAAAGACCCTTATAAACCAAACGAAGAAAGAAGGAAATAATATTGCAAAGACATCCATAACTGCTTTTCATTTCTTCAAGGTATTGAGAAAGGAAACCGATTTAAACAAATATAAGTGTGCAGCCTACTAATGCCCAAGATAGCATCAAGTCCAGTAATAGTTTTCTCTGAAAACAGATATTCAGACTGCATATGCTAGAGGTCAAAAAATATTAGAGCATCAGCCACGGGTTCTGAAAGTTGGCTCATCCTCTTTGAAAATTAATTTTAAAATTATCCAGAAAAACACTGCAGCTAAATATCATTCTTTGCACCAATTAAAGGTAATTCTTTAAAGAATGGTAGTGACAAGCAGCATGGGAGTGATTTTCAATTTCTTAGTCCTAAACAATTCATACTGAAACATTGGTTTGAATGTGAGCATTTGCAAATTTTGGAACCCATGTTTGATGTTTGATCACGTTGGATGGACAAAATCTAGGAGAAGAGCTTTAACCTAATTCCTTCTAAATTAAAAGCACTTTTTTAAACAGTCAACAACGTTTAGAAAAAAAATCCAGTCTGACATTTTGAAGATAAAAGTTTTTTTTAAAATAAAAAAGATGGCTGCAAAGTTGTTTTCTTTAAATTCCCAGCAATTTGTCAAAGCTAAACTAATACATGCCAACTGATTATAGTTTTTGGAAATCTCCCTTAGTTATTTTCCCATGGCAACAAATGCCACAACAAAAAATATCACATTGCCAAGGGCTGTTATAAATGGATTCCAGAAAATGATGAGCAGACTGCCCCCAGATTAATTCACTGGTGGTCATGTTTCCAAATTCTCAGAACTATTGAGAAAGGACTTTTATTATTCCATTGCAAAGATTATTGGGAAAGACTAGACCAGCTGTGTTTGGAAATTACACAGATGTGCATACTTAGAATCTCAAAACTTTATTAGTTACTGTCCAGAAAATCTATTCAAACAAAGTGCTTCTTTTGGTAGTAAAAAATGGAGAGAATAAACAGATGCTAGATGCTAAATAATAGGAACAGAAAATCAGATCTTCAATATCTAAGTAGAAATCACACTTGGAATTAGTCTGATTTCACATTGCTTTCCCCTGCCACTACATCGCTATCATAAGCACCATTTCTAATTTTTTATTTTCTTAACATTCATGTATAACGGCTTTACAAACAAGAACCAGAAAGACCCTAAGGTTGTTTTTATGTTCCTTTCTAACGTTGTGAATATTTCCACTAGCATAATATTTCTCTAAAATCTGCACTGTGGTGCATGAGAAAGAAGACAGTGTTTGGAAATTCAAATATAATGGACAAGTTTTCTTCTCACCCAACATACAGATTGACACACTTATACACAGCCTACCCAAAATATTATCGTTGCCTGATTCCCATCAAAGTGCTTATTTCTGAAAGGTACCAATGTTATTTTGGCATCTCAGACTGCTACAATACCTTTTTAGTAGTAAAGATTCAATAATTAATAGTAAATTGCATTTAAGCTATATCAGTCTTTGATATCCAATTTTGCTACCTTTCTCTGCACTGTGGTGCTTTCTTGGCAACAATATGGAAAGTTTGCCTCTTCTTTTTTTGTGTTTTTTTCCCCCAACATTCCAGTATAATCCAGAGCCTTGAGATGGTCTCCATCTAAATATTAACCAAATCTAATCCTGCAGAACAGTTTTTCTTTTTGTTTGCCTGGATCAGCCAAGATCTAGTAGGTGTTGCCTGAAGTAATTAAATCAATAACCAATGTTGAATTTTCCTGGATCAAACTATAATTGCTTTGGTGGACCTTTCCAACAGCATTTCTAGCACATTCCTTCAACAGACAGTCACAGTAAAACTATAGTAAAAGCATTTTGTACTGCAAAGAAATATGCTTTGTCAATTTAAATCTAAAGGTAATCCTCAGAGTAATATATTTCCCAGTTCTATGCAAAGAAGGTTATTATATAATGCAGGAAGAACTCTGCATACTTTTTCTAATTACTTGATATTTTTAAGATGGTTACGAAGTATGAACAACAAAGTATGTTCCAATCTCTACATAAAGCTAATGATAGAGAGGTCTCATTGGAACCACCTTTGGTAATTTTATTGAACAATATAATTTAAAAGATGAGAAATTATACATTTTTTTTAAAAAAAACCCAAAAGTGCAGAAATGAAAGGAAAAAAGAGCGAGAGCAAAATAAATTAAAAGAAAATAATATATAAAGGAATGACTTCCCCCTTCATAACAAATATAAACAATTTTAATGACTTATCAGTTTTACTTAAAATACAACAAATGATCATCCTTCATAACAAGTGTAAACAATTTTAATAACACCATTTTCTTTTAAAATACAACAAATGGTCTCTTCTTCCCATACCTCATCTCTTATCTATAAACAAACACTTAAGCCCTCATAAGCAAAAAGTCCATTAAGGCTTGCCAGAGATAACATACCTAATTTAACCTTACAAATCAACTTTATATTCTTTCCTTCCTTTTACTTTTAATGATCTTGAACTTTTATATTCCTTCATCCTTATTTTTAACAATGTTGAACCATAACACCCTGAAATAAAGTCATAGAACTTGCTTTCTTCTCATTTTCTTCTCATTTTTCTCATTTTTTTTGTCCTTTCTCACAAATTTCTTCTTTGTGTAAATCCAGTATAAAAAAATTATCCGGGTCATTTTTTTGTTTTGTTTGGTAAAACCTTAACTTATTTCCTTTGAATATCCAGTGTAATATTTTGCCCACATCCATTTTCAAGTCTGTCTCAGTCTTAGTCTCGGTCCTATCCAGTAAAGTTTGCTCCTGTTCCATATCATCTTCCAAACATAGTCTGTCTATAATGGCACACATTTTTAAGTTAATTTCTGGGTCCATTGTTCACAAATATTCTTCAACACATCCAATGTTGAAGTGTTTTTCTCCATTACATTTTAGTCATTACTAACTTTCTCCATTATATATGATGTAAAGGTAAAGGTTCCCCTCCTGATTCTAGGGGGTGGTGCTCATCTCCGCTTCAAAGCCAAAGAGCCAATGTTGTCTGAAGACGTCTCCATGGTCATGTGGCCAGCATGACTAAACACCAAAGGCGCATGGAACGCTGCTACCTTCCCACCAAAGGTGATCCCTATTTTTCTACTTGCATTTTTACGTGCTTTCGAACTGTTAGGTTGGCAGAAGCTGGGACAAGTAATGGGAGATATATGATATATGATGTATCAGTAAGTAATTCCTTCTGGTTCCCTTAAAACCCCATCTAATCATATTTTTAAGTACTCAAAACAACATTTAGTTTCAAAAATGTATTTCAAATCAACCTGTTCAAATTAATATATTGTGGTAGTACTGCTTTCCAAAAGCAATACTGATTTCCAAAATCAATGCTCTAATCACTTTTTTATGTTTATTCCAAAACAGAGAAATTTTAAAGTCCTTAAATTTATATGAAACTTCTTTTGCTAAGGTGAAGACAAGTCACCCAGTGTAATAAAACTTGCCATAATGAGGGTTCCTGATATCCAAAAAGCAGTTAACAAGCATTTTCCAAAAGTGATTAAGAAAGGAAATATGTGAACCCCGTGTTCATTTTAAAGGCTACAATGGCATTCCTTCATCTCCCAGTACTCTAAAGCCACTGGAGCTGCTGTTTTTTCTACCATGTCCTTGTGAAGATCAGTTATCTGGAGCACTTGTGGTGTTTTCTCTGTACAGAGAGGAATCATGAAGTGTTGGTCCATTTACCAGCTCTTTATTCCATTACAATTGTCATCTCAGCTCTTAGTAGATTCAACTTTAGTTACCCATGTTTTCCCTGGAATTCTCTCATTAGAACCATCTTTGAGTGTGAAAAAAAAATTATACCTTTTTTTCCTGTAAACAAACTGATGGATTACATCACAATCTCAGAGTTGTAATAACAACAAAAACTTGCTTTCTTACCTACTGGAAAACCAGAGAGAAACTGATTTTCATTAAAAAAAACAAAAAACAAAAAACCCTGACATTTTGTACAGTTGTTTGGGAAATGATAGCTGAAGCCTAGATAAATCACAGCCACAATAAACTAATTTTCCTGACTGACTGTGCACCTAGGTTGCTAAGGCAAAAGACAGTCACTCATCCCAGTGCTGCAGCCATCTGCTATGCTATTTCTGTGAGAGGGAGTGATTGTTGATTAACGCTTTCTATGCAAATTCCTCTCCTCCGTAAGAAGTGGCCTGTGATCATTTACATGGCATAGGCTGAAGAAGAAATTAGGACATCTATTAATGGAGATGAAGGATCATTAGTGGTCCCAGACTGCCTATGAGTGTAGAACTGATGCATCCACTTTGGCACCTGCAATTTAGGGCTGGCCTGGAGCATCTCCTCTCCAGAATGCCCAGCCAACAATCATCTAGGCTCTTGCAATGACATGCTGTGTTCCCTTTCAGGGAGGTTGAGGACACTCAGCATTATGCCAGCTCATCAGACAGTGATGCATAAGAACGCTTTGTATCGAGGGTGGGAAGCTTTGATGAAGCCATGCAAATTGCCATGAAGAAACAGATTGCTGAGCGCTATATGTGATAGGGAGGGAAAGTACTGCAGAGCTATGAGGCATGTTACTTTCCTAGCATAGCTGGCAAAAAGCCCTTCAGAAGCCTAAATGAGATAGCAATATCAATCTTCTCCATAGTTACTGACTAAGGTTTCTCACCGAAGTCTGATTTTATGTCCACTTTCAAGCACAGAAAAGTTTGACCTTTCTGTTTTAGCTCTTCCCAATAAATACTCTGAACAGGCAAAAATGGTTTTACTATTTTCCTACATTTTGTTTACTGGTTGTGTTATTTAATTGTTTTTAACCGAACTGCTCAAAGTCACAGATGGCCAACTATGCACACCAAATAAACTTTTCACCATACTGTTTCTGCCTAATGATAAAGCGTTAAGGATTGTATCTTAATCCCCCAAATCTAATGGGCAAAAATAGTAACTATTTTGTGCTTTCTAATCCCAAGGATGTCAAAGATGAAAGAGTCTGAGAGAGGACAATATTTTATCCTAAAAGCAAAAACCAGTACAGGGAGATGTCATTCAGAAAGCTACAGGATTACTTAGATAAGCAGCTAGAATTGCATTTTGACTGTGTATACGTCCTACTTGGTGTGATGAGCACAAAAACCTTTGCTTATATAGTGGCTTCTAGGTTAGAAATCTTAGTTTATAGAGTTAAGGATGGGACAAAACTAGACTTTGCTTTGATCAAATGATGCCAAAAATGCTCAGTACTGTCTTTAAAATTAGTAGAAAAAGTTCCATGGGTGCAATTAAGGTTTTTACCTGAACTACTACTTCTCAAACTTGCTAAAATAATTGTGTGAATCCCTCAATTGATCAAAGGCAATTTTGCTTGTAAAAGTCAATATTTATAGAACCATCTGTTGATGACCATTATGTATTGTGCATTGTCATTTGGCATATAAAAGTAGCAAACACGAAATTGCACAAATTAATAAAGAAAATGAATTAAAGAAAACAGAAATGCTATGGATGTGTGCAACTATTAAAAAATGAGAGATATGATCTGTATAAAGGCGATCCAAGCTGTGAGAGAGCTTAATACACACAGAGAAAAAAAATAATGTAGGTTTAATTAAGAATTAAAGGACTAAAAAGTATGGCAAGAATTAAAGTATGAATAGATGTCATCTAGATTGCTTTGATTTTACAGGAATATAAGAATGATAAGTTGCTGACTGCTGAGTATCTGCTTTAAAAAAAGGTCTGCTTGTTTTGAGTACATGATTTCAGCATAGGTTCATTCATAAGTACATATGCAAAAGATATAAATATAAATTTAAAACATAATTGATTTCATTGTTTATAATGAACGTGAGAATTAGTGAAAGCATGTTATGTAGATCTTGGGAAAATGAGCATAGAAAAAAAGAGGAAAAATGAAACAAATGCAGGAAGTAAAGTATGAATGCTGTTTTGAAAGCAACTAACAGAGACAATACCTGAGTAATTTATAATCACTTTCATTTTATTTATTAAACTTTGAAACTCCTGGAGAATAAGTGACCTTCCAATGATCTTCAAAAAAGAGAGGAGGAAGACCTGGGAAATCACAGATATAACACCTTGACATGGGGGGAAATACTCAAGCACATTATTATTAAGGAGGTCACTGTTCCTCAGACTGCTGGATGTGAGTCCCTCCTGGTGAAGTGGGGTCATAGGGGACAGGTGGGTTTGCTGATCACGTACCTGGCTCCCTGCCACGTGGCAACAACCCTGCCCGAACTGCTCAACGTTATAGCCGGGGTGGCGGTTGATACCCCGAGGCTTATGGTCATGGGGGATTTTAACCTGCCATCCATCGGTGAAGTGTCTGAGGCAGCGAGGGAGTTCATGGCTTCCATGACGGCTATGAACCTGACCCAATTAGTGCATGACCCCACTCACATTGAGGGAAACACTCTAAACTTGATTTTTGTCTCTGGTCAGTGTTCGAATGATCTTGATATCGGGGATATAGTAACTGAACCCTTGTCATGGTCAGATCATTCCCTCCTTTGTTTTGACCTTTGAACTGCTACACCTCATTGCAGGGAGGCGGAACCGATGAAATGGTTTCACCCCAGGCGCCTGATGGACCTGGAGCAGTTCCAGACTGAGCTTGGGCCATTTCCTGAATCTCTGACTCACGGCTCGACCGAGGACCTGGTGGCCGCTTGGGAAAGGGCAGCTGCTGGAGCCTTGAATCAAGTCGTGCCTTTGCGGCCTCTGACCCAACGCTGATCTCGTTTAGCTCCTTGGTTCACTGAGGAGCTGAGGGAGATGAAACGTTGGAAAAGACGTCTGGAGAGTGATTGGAGGACCAGCCGAACTGAATCTGACCGAACACTGATAAGATCTCACATTAAGACTTATCTAGTGGCGATAAAAGCGGCAAAGTATAACTATTTTTCCGCTCTTATTGCATCATCAGATAACCGCCCGGCTACACTGTTTAGGGTGACACGCTCCCTGTTACTTCAGGAAGCGCGAGATGACCCCTTGGCAGGTAGAGCCGAGGACTTTGTACAATATCTGTATAATAAAATCGCTCAGATTCATGAACATCTGGACTCTGACATAGTAGATTCAGGGGAAGGGATGGAGGCAGGTCTTGAGAATATTATCTGGGAAGAGTTTGACTCTGTGACTCTCAAAAACGTGGACAGGATACTAGGGAGACTGAATGCTACCACATGTTTATTGGACCCGTGTCCCTCCTGGTTGGTACTGGCTGCCCGGGAGTTCACACGAGGCTGGCTCCAGGGAATCATAAATGCTTCTCTGAGTGAAGGTGTTTTTCCTACTGCCTTGAAAGAGGCAGTGGTGAGACCTCTCCTCAAGAAGCCTTCCCTGGACCCGGCAGTATTGGCTAATTACCGTCCAGTCTCCAACGTTCGCTTTGTTGCGAAGGTTGTTGAGAGTGTGGTGGCACGACAGCTCCCTCAGTACTTGGATGAATCGGCTTATCTGGATCTGTTCCAGTCTGGCTTCAGGCCTGGATACAGCACAGAAACGGCATTGGTCGCATTGGTAGATGATCTCTGGAGAGCTCGGGACAGAGGCTGCTCCTCTATCCTGGTCCTATTAGACCTCTCAGCGGCTTTTGATACCATCAACCATGATATCATGCTGCATCGGTTGGAGGGGCTGGGAGTGGGGGGCACCGTACTACGATGGTTCTCCTCCTTTCTCTCTAACCGATCGCAGACTGTGTTGACGGGATGGCAGAGGTCGACCCCAAAGCCTCTTGTTTGCGGGGTGCCACAAGGGTCAGTTCTTTCACCCCTCCTGTTCAACATTTATGTGAAGCCACCGGGTGAGATCATCAGTGGCTTCGGGGTAAAGTACCACCAGTACGCTGATGACACCCAGCTGTACATCTCCACCCTGAACCACCCCAATGATGCTCTTGAAGTGATGTCCCGGTGCCTGGAGGCTGTACGGATCTGGATGGGGAGAAACAGACTCAGACTAAACCCATCCAAGACCGAGTGGCTGTGGTTTCCGTCATCCTGATATAGTCAGTTGGCACCATCACTGACTATTGGGGGTGAGTCATTGGCCCCCACAGAGAGGGCTCGCAACTTAGGTGTCCTCCTGGACTCACAGCTGTCCTTAGAAGAACATCTGACAGTTGTGGCCAGGAGAGCTTTTTATCAGGTTCGCCTGATACGCCAGTTGCTTCCCTTTCTGGATCGGGATTCGTTAATGACAGTTCATGCCCTCGTCTCTTCCCACATGGACTACTGCAATGCTCTCTACATGGGGCTCCCCCTGAGGAGCACCCGGAGGCTTCAGTTGGTCCAGAATGCGGCTGCACGGGTTGTTATGGGAACGACATGGCATTCCCATGTGGCTCCCCTGCTATGTGAGCTGCACTGGCTCCCTGTGGTCTTCCGGGTGTGCTTCAAGGTTTCGGTTACCATCTTTAAAGCGCTCCATGGCTTAGGACCGGGATACCTACGAGACTGCCTTCTGTCACCAATAACCTCCCCCAGACCGGTACGCTCCCATAGAGAGGGACTTCTCAGGGTACCGTTGGTTAAACAGTGTCAGCTGGCGGCCCCCAGGGGGAGAGCCTTCTCTGTGGGAGCACCTACCATCTGGAATGAGCTGCCCTCAGAGATTTGGATAATCTCGGATCTTCGTACATTCCGCTGTGCTCTCAAAACATTTCTTTTCAAGCAGGCCGGCCTGACCTAACCTCGTCTAAAAACTACTTTAAATTTTATATTCTGAATCTGCCCCAGAAACTTGAAATGATCTAATTCAATACTATATCCGAACCTAACTATTTAATTATATTTTAAATCGGTTTTTTCAATTCCTTTATTACATGTATATTTTGTTCAACTGTACACCGCCCTGAGTCCTTCGGGAGTAGGGCAGTATATAAATTTAATAAATAAATAAATAAATAAATAAATAAATAAATAAATAAATAAACAAATAAACAAATAAATAAATAAATATTAAACTTCATAAATGAGGCCACTTGTATAGGAATGCAACAATTAACAACTGACAACATAGGCCTGTCACATACAAGTCATGCCAGATGAATCTGATATTCTTGCCCTTGACAAACTTATTAGGTTAATAGATAAGAGGAAAGTCGCAAACATAGTTTAACAGCAAAACATTCAACAAAGATTCTCATGATATCCTCATTAATGAAATGGTAAAATATTTACATTTACATTTACATTTATTACATTTATTTATATCCTGCTTCATTATTTTTTTCCGAATAATTCAAGGCAGCAAGCATATCCAAAACACCTTCCTCCTATTTTTCCCACAACAACAACCCTATGAGGTGGTTGGGCTGAGAGAGTGACTAGCCCAAAGTCACCCAACTGGAAACTATGCACTAAATGATACAATTGTTAGATGGACTCAAGATGGACTCAAAGTTGATTGAATGACTCTCCCCAATGATGCTTATTATTTCATTTCTTTTCATTTTATTAAATTTGTATACCACCCTTCTCCTGCAGGACTCAGGGCGGTGAACAGCCAGAATAAAACAGAACATTACAAAATTTAAAAAAACAATTTAAAATAATTAAATAATTTTCAGCCTAATTTAAAAACCCAACTAAAACTAAGTTCCAATTAAAACCAAAACAGATGGGGTCAAGCCAGCCCAGCTAGATGGAATAGATGTGTTTTCAGGGCTCGGCGAAAAGTCCGGAGGTCAGATATTGTGCGAATCTCTGGGGGTAGGTCATTCCAAAGGGTGGGTGCTGCCACAGAGAAGGCTCTCCCCCTGGGGGTCGCCAGCCGACATTGTCTGGTGGACGGCACCCTGAGGAGGCCCTCACTGTGCGAGCGTATTGGCCAGTGGGAGGCTATTGGTAGCAGCAGGCGGTCTCGTAGATACCCCAGCCCTATGCCATGGAGCGCTTTAAAGGTGGTCACCAACACCTTGAAGCGCACCTGGAAGACCACTGGGAGCCAGTGCAGCTCGCGGAGGAGAGGTGTCACATGGGAGCGCCCTGTTACTCCCATAATCCCCCATGCAGCCACGTTCTGGACCAGCTGGAGCCTCCGGATGCACCCCAGTGGAGCCCCATGTAGAGAGCGTTGCAGTAGTCCAGGCAGGAAGTGACGAGTGCCTGAATGACTGTGCGTAAAGAGTCCCGATCCAGAAAGGGACACAACTGGTGTATCAGGCGAACCTGATAGAAAGCCCCCCTGGCCACGGCCATCATATGCTCTTCTAAAGACAGCCGTGCATCCAGGAGGATGCCCAAGTTTCAAGCCCTCTCCGTGGGGGCCCGTGATTTCCCCCCAATAGCCCGCGATGACACCAGCTGGCTATATTGGGACACTGGAAGCCACAGCCACTCGGTCTTGGAAGGGTTCAGTCGGAGCCTGTTTCTCCCCATCCAGGCCCGCATGGCCTCCACACACCGGGACATCACTTCAAGGGCATCGTTGGGGTGGCCTGGGGTGGAGATGTACATTAATGGCTCCATTTCATCTTGTAAAGAAATATCAGTTGGCTGCACTGCCAATGGACTCTGTGTTGCTCACTGTTTTCATACATGACTTCAGTGAGGTGACTGAGATGACACTTAGCCAGTTTTCAGGTGGCAAATAGCTGTGAGAGTATTTTAGAGATGAAAAAGAAGATTCAAAAAGATCTGGAATGGCTTAAGCAGTAGACTTGAGAGAGTAGAGTTATTCTCCATTGCCCCAGAGGGCAGACCAGGAACAGAAGCATTGAATTAAAACTGCAAAGATGTAAGTTCAAGTTAGAAGTCAGGAAGAATAGGTTTGAGTGTATGAACTGGCAGCCAATAGAACAGGTTGCTACATAATGTGGTGAATGGTCCATCACTGGACGTCTTCAAATAGAGGTTAGTCATCTGCCAGGGATATTCTACATGAAGCAAGAGAATGACTTAGATGACTTCAAAGGTACCTTTCCTTTCCACTCTATAATTCTATGAAAAAGAATAGAATTATGAGTATTTAAATATGCATCAATGTATCTACTATTAGAATAAGATTGAAATGTTTGAGCTGTAGAAATATTTACACTCGGATGAAATCTTTCTTTGCTCATATTAATGGTGAACACTTTTTGCCATATAGGATAAATAATTAATCTACTTGATTAAATTCTTTACCATTTTGGATTACCCCAGATATTTTTTATCATAACTGTTTTTTTATGTGGAAGGTCATTTATAAATGTTCTGTTCATCAAGCAATGACCCATCACACTGAGACAGAACAACAAAGAGATATGTGAAATCTATGTGAAATACCATTTGCTATTTTCCTAGCTACAGGCAATGATTTCTACTATAATGCTGCTCAATTTGACTTTGATTATTTTCAAGTACATTTATATATTTAAGATATATTTTAGTGGCACAATAATTCAAGGCCCAAGTATCTTCATGCACTGATTTCATTATTAGGTATGCTCTCGTAAAACTGAAACAACATTTGTGTGTGTTTGTATTTTTAATAAGCATATTTCACTTCATTCACATTATATTTACATTAAAGATTTTTGCAATGTTGAATCTATATAAACAGCATAATTTAACATCTCTTCACCAAGAAATCAATACTATTTATTCTCACTGTATCTTACACCTAAGCAATATGAGTAGAATTGCAATTATTTTACATATATATATTTGCTTGTTATTGTAATTCATCAGCATATTTATAAACACAAAGTTTGATTTCTCTAAAAGAAAAGTGGTACAAAGACAAAAACATAAAATGTTATTGATAGTATGAATAAGAGTACAAAATTAAAGAATTTAATTTAGCATGCAAAAATTAAAGAAAAAGGAGCAAACATGTTAGTGTTAAAAGAAACTTAAAATATGGATTTATTCAAAGTTGACAAAAATATTTGTAAATTTTTGGCACTTTGTAAATCCAACTTCAGGATGAAAATGTATTGAACAGAGTAACAGAGTAATTTAAGTATATTTTGCTGCCACTGGTAATCTTAGCAGCAAAGCTATTGATCTTTTAGGTAAGAGCAATGGCTTTAGTAATGACTGCCAATTCCTAGCTGGTAGGAAAATCACTGTATATATGAGTAAATGAGGGAGAGAGTTTATTTAGTTAAAGTGTCTATTTTGTTTACACAAATACAATGCAATGCAATGTAAAATATATGGCATATTGTAATGTTTTTATTGTTTGAGGATTATGTCAGATATGCAATTGACAACCATATAGCAGAATTGAAAACATGGTGGCAAATAGATTTAATTTCAGGCAGGTTTCCAATAAGTAGAATGTAATTGGGAGCTGCTTAGAAGATTTTTTTTTCCGCACAGTGCCTGCCCAATCTCATTTAAACATGTTAAGCCTATTTGGGTTTTGTGTTTAGTGGCAGATTTAGTGGAAAATAGGCCTCTATTGCAGATTCTACTGTTCTGAAATCATGATTAATTTCAAAAGATATCTTACTAAGTGTATTTTTCACAAAATGCAAAATGTTCTGTTCACAGTTTATTCTGTACTCAGAACAAATGGTTCAAGTTGCCCGTCCCTGGGAAAAAAGGTATACTTTGTCCAGGCATAGATCCAAAGCAAGAATTATCCAGTCAGAAATACTCCAGGGTGGAAGACTATGGAGAAAAGGCAATATTATCACAGTTGCAACAGCCAAACAAGGGAAGGTAACAGGAAGCCCATCAGGGGTGGGTTCTACCTACCTTTACTACCGGTTTGCAATGGGGCCTCCCGCGCGCACGCTCGCTTCACAGAAGCACAGAAAGCATTTTTATGATGTCAAGGTCAGTGGGCAGGGCCTCCCCCCGGTTTTACTACCGGTTCTATAGAACCTGTGTGAACCGGGGGCAACCCACCACTGAAGCCAACCGAGAAGAGAAGCAGAGAGGAATACAAACTTCGAATCTTCCTCTACTTACCCCAAACAACTCCTTTGGCTTTTGCTTCAACAAACCTGAAACAATTGAAATATTCCAGATTTGGTTCAGCCAAACTGCTACCCACCCTTAAAGGTTTGAAAAAGCTTCCAAGCCACAATATGTGTACTTAATGCGTAGAACACAAGATGTTTTTTTTTTTTAATGATGAACAGCCCTAAGGAAAGGTTATGCAAAGTGAAATCTTATTATAAAGAGGTTGCATGGGCGCTACCAAATAGGTCTGACTTTTATAACAAACCCAAACTTGGTTCATTATGGAGCACTTTCTGTTTACTGACTGAGCATGACTCTTATGTTGAAATTTTCCATCACTGCCACATGAGAAATGAAAGAGGCTTGACAATAATATCTAAATAAAACCTGAAGTGATTTTTAGGACATTGTAATACAATTGAAACATTGATTTATTGAAGACTTGTTACAAAAAGCAATGTTATTTCCTTTCCCTGTCAGATAAGGAGAAAATATATCTAATCCACAATATAATATCTCTTTTCCAATCTATGTTTTTTCCACATTTGCTATCTCCCTGCTATTATGCTATGTGACAATTGTAAGACAGAACACATTTTAGCTACAGCTGAAACAGTACTTACTTTTTTAATGCATTTTGAGATGTTTCAGTGAAGTCTTCTCAAATCTGGTGCCCTCTAAATGTATTGGACTTCCATCAGTCATGCTTTATCATGAATGGTGTGAGCGTTAGTTCAACAAGCTGGAGGGTTCTCTGTAGTAGAAAGCTGTTATAATGTCTATGCCTGTGCCCTTTCATATTTATGATAGCAATATTCAGCAAATAGGTTTCAGAACATATAGTCATGCACCAGCATGATTCCTCAATTGTTCTTGTGCTGAAAGCACACATAATTTGTGCATAAAACTCTCTGGAAAAAAAAAACAAGTTCACTGAAAATACACAAAGAACCAACAGACTTTCCTCTGAAAATTATAACCAGGCTAGGAGGTGTTTGAGTATTCAACTAACAGTTCTTTTTTTAAAAAAAGTCAACCCAGAAGCTGCTTATTAAGGAAGCGTTTGATTTTGGCAATAGCATAGGTTGGTGAATTGACCTGATAACTATGTGTACTCTTTGATACAGGCAAGCTGTTTATTAAGTAGTTTATTAAGACACAGAGAAGCACAAGAGAATTAAAGTTCATCCCATTTTAATAGAGTTAATTATTCTGCAATTATTATGGAATAAAGTTTAAAGGCATGTGAGAAGATAGCCAGTGTGGTGTAGTTGTTAAGGTGAACTAGGACTAGACAGATTCAATTTCAACTCCATTTATTACTATCAGACAATTATTTGATGACTTTGGGGCAGTCATTGTCTCTTCATGCAATAGGATTGTTGTTTTGGGAAGGAAATGTTATACATCCCATTTTAAAATTCTTCAGGATACAAATTTAATTAATTATTTTTAATAAATAAAAGAATAAGAAATAGGAGTAAATAGAAACCACGCAAATCAAGCTTAACAGAGAAAAGATCATATCTGAATAAAGTTGGCTGGAATTTGAGAATTCAGATAATGATAACATGAATCTGAGTGGGACTCTTCAGAAATTGGGGAAAAAAACAATGTAGAAAAAGTGAAAAATGAGTAATAACAAGAGGTACTAAAAGAGAGAGAGAAAGATACTGAAGATGCCTAGAAGGCTTATCCAATGCTAGTAAGAGGAATAATGTTGAAAGCATCTGGGCAACTATCTAATCTGTTACTCATCTACTAACTTGTAGATTGTAGAAGCTTGTAGAAATAATTTACAACTCAACTATAGTCTAGATCTCTGTGCAACTTTCTGCCATACCAGTTAACTGAAGATTTGCTTAGTGGGGTAATAGACTGCTAAAATATTATCCAGCAATCCCATTAAAACACAGAGGATTAATTGACTTTTAGATGCCATAGGCCCTGAAGGACTCATCTGCTAACTAGCTTGTAGAAATAATTAATGTCTGGGGTCATGTGATCATAACACTAAAATGTCAAGGAAAAACAATTTGTTTGAACAAACAAAGCACTGCAGAATATCATCAGCCTTGGTAAGCAATGAGGTTTCATTTGTTATGTTTTTATTTGTTCTGGATTCAACATATATAGAACACGGATTTGAAAAATACATTATAGATATTGCAGTTTCTTTCAGTATAAACAATTCCAATTACCAATGGGCTGGTTCATGATGCATTTCAATATGAGATTCATATATTAAGGGTAGAAAATATCTATTAAGAAATGGAAACATGCAGCTATCTCCTAAAAAATGAGGAAAATAGATTTGTGAGCATGAGGACCTCCCATTGAAGATTATTGAGTAGGGATGCTCCCTGAAGCAACTGTCTCTGCTTATGTACTAGAGATCAGGACTAAAAGTTTCAATCTGGGCTTCTTTGGGACTTAATAACCACTGTTCCAACCCCAGCATGTCTCTGTTTCTCAGTAAACAGATCATTGGCTGATGTTTTTATTTAGCCTAAGAGTCACTTCATACTGTTCAGATATTTTTGCTCTTAGCAAACATTACTTCAATATTCTCCCATGTTTTCCTTTTTGGGATACTCTATCAAATGTTGTTATAGTAATACTAATTATGAAAATCATCTTTTTCCCCCTTCGGTTTATAAAATTCCAGCTTACTGTGGTGAGTGAATACAACATAATTCTATGGCAGATTGACAAAAAGAAATATATGAGCATGAAGGTTCCATGTAATCCATTGTACCCAGAGGTGGGTTTCAGCAGGTTCTGACCAGTTCTGGAGAATAGGTAGCAGAAATTTTGAGTAGTTTGGAGAACCAGTGAATGCCACCTCTGACTGGCCCCACCCCCATCTATTCTCTGCCTCCCGAGTACCAGCTGATTGGGAGGAAATGGGGATTTTGCAATATCCTTCCCTTAGAGTGGGGAGGGAATGGAGATTTTACAGTATCCTTTCCCTGCCACGCCCACCAAGCCATGCCATGCCCACCAAGCCATGCCATGCCCACCAAGCCATGCCCACAGAACCGGTAGTAAAATAATTTGAATCCCACTGATTGTAGCTACTGATTCCTATTCTGAAACATTGCTTTCATATTGTAGGACAATTACATTTGACTGATTCATATTTAACCAAGGGATGATTGGATAGGGCCCTGGTGGCGCAGCAGACTAAAGCACTGTTATTAACATCAGCTGCCTGCAATTACTGCAAGTTCAAATCTCACCAGGCTCAAGGTTGACTCAGCCTTCCATCCTTTCTAAGGTAGGTAAAATGAGGACCCAGATTGTGGGGGCAATAAGCTGATTTTGTATAAATATACAAAAGTATGAAGGCTATTGCTTAATGCATTGTAAGCCACCCTGAGTCTCCGGAGAAGAGCGGCATATAAATCAAATAAAAAAACAAAACAAAACAATATTCTCTCTAAAGGTACAGTGAATATCATATACTTCTTAGCCACATAACCTTTTACAGAACTGACGTACATTCTGTGGTGGGAAAAAGTATTTTAAGGGCTGTACTAACCGTAATGAAAGTAGCCATTTTCTCCCCCAAAACATGCCTGGGAACAAAGCTACATTAGGACCTAAAAGAATTCCATCATAGGACTGTAGTAAATACCAAGTTACCAACTGGAATAGCAGCAAGGGGCAGGGTGGGCTTTTAATAAAATAAAGCATTGGATATTTTATATTCAACAGTAAGAACTTGCCCCCGTTCTCTAAATCCATTCATCTTTTTCAAGATCAAAATAATTTCCAGATCTATTATTTTTACTTAGCATCTCCTTTTTTTAAATCTTATTCTCATTTATGGTTGAAGCCCAAAAATATACAGTATATTTAAAAAGTTCTAATTGCAGTAAAATCCTTCCTTCTTTTCCTCTCTCCTCAGCAGTATGCTTTCTTGTTCCTTAAATGGGACAAAATCCTGTTCCAAACATTTAATAGGGAAAGATGCAGGAGTAGATCCATCTCTGAAACACAAAACATTTACCTGAGCTAGATATTTGAGTCAGCACTCTCATTGTTTTAAAAAAAGAAAAAAATAATAGAAAACATGTTGTGGCTGAAAATTCTTTCCTCAAATAAAATAAAAATAACTGTCGTAATTCAATGCTTGAGAAAAATAATAGAATTTCAGAACAGTGAAATGGAATTTTGGAAAGTGACATGGATACAGGTTGCCTAATTCAATGCTTAGTATTTCCAAATAGGTTTGGGAAAGACTCAGGTCAGAAAATTCCCACAGTTGCTGCCTAACAGTTTAGATTGATTAAAGAATGGTCCTTTCCTATTTTTACTTCTAAGAGATTGGAAGGTACAATATGTGAGCAAGCAAAGGTGTATACTTATCTCTACCACGATGTTAGAAAACAGATGCTGCAGTTCTAGAATTTTCATAAATACATGCCACTTGAGAAAACATGTTATGCTAATCATATAAATTAAAGGAGTATGGGTAAACAACTTATTTCAAATCTCAAACCGTTAATTTTCATGTGTACATCTGAAAATCTAAAATTTAAATTTGCTTGGGTTTCTCAAAGGCTTAGACTTTGCTTGGTTTAGGTCTTGGGCAAATCTTTGTAAGTCATTCATGAATATTTTGCTAACAGAAGCAGAACTTCCACTAGAAAAAACATTTCTGTTTTTTTTTTTTTTTGGTTAGCACTGTGTCAAAATTTTAGCTCTGCCACAATTGGTAATAATTTGGAGAATAATAGAAGTGCCTTCCTCTCTCCTATATCTTTTTAACAAACTGGTTGAGACTTTCAATTGAATTATAATATCTTAATAGTTCTCATTTAGAATAACAGGGACCTTGGAGGTCTTCTAGTCCAACCTCTGCCTAGGCAGGAAACCCTACACCACTTCAGACAAATGGTTATGCAACATCTTCTTAAAAACTTCCAGTGTTGGAGCATTCACAATTTCTGCAAGCAAGTTGTCCCACTGATTAATTGTTCTAACTGTCAGGAAATTTCTCCTTAGTTCTAGGTTGCTACTCTCCTTGATTAGTTTCCACCAATTGCTTCTTGTTCTAGCCTCAGGTGCTTTGAAGAATAGTTTGACTCCCACTTCTTTGTGGCAACCCCTGACATACTGGAACACTGCTATCATTTCTCCCCTAGTCCTTCTTTCCATTAAACTAGAGATACCCAGTTCCTGCAACCATTCTTCATATGTTTTAGTCTCCAGTCCCCTAATCATCTTTGTTGCTCTTCTCTGCACTCTTTCTATAGACCTATGGCAATGTCATCCTCCCCACTTTGATATTAACCCAAATGCATTCAAGATAATTTTCATCATTGTTGTGCTCTATTTCTGTAGAGATGTAGTTATTTCTTATATATACTGCAACTCCACCTCCTCTTTTATTTGGTCTATTTCTTTTAAATAATTTCAATCCCTCTAGCTGTATATTCCATTTGTGGGTTTCATCCTACCAAGTTTCTGTAATGGCAACAATATCATATCTGCCCTCATTTACTTGAATTTCTAATACACCCTGTTTATTCCTCATACTCTGTGCATTGGTGTATAGACATCTGAGTCCATTTTGATTGACCCTGTGTTTTCTTTCTACATAACCTGTGTTGTGCCTGACTACCCCTACTTTCTTGCCACTTGTTTGATTAGAGTACTTGGTATGGCACTCAGTATTAAATTCTTTGTTTTACTTGACAGCAAGGTTGATAATCTTCATATCACTTTAACTTTTTTTCACATCGCTTTAACTTTTTTAAAAAAATGTTAAATCTCATCCCGTACTTGATTCTTTTCTATTCTTTTTTGATTCTTTCTTGCTATATAAAGCATTGTCTCTTCTCTTATTCACTGATTTTGGTCTCATTTCACTACATTTCTTCTTTTCTCAGTATTATAAATAGCAACTTAGTGTTCATTTTTCTATCTCAGATGAGTAAGATGATCACTCACACATAATAGTGACTGATATCTAGTACAAGCCATGATGATAAAAAAAACCCGACAAGATTTGCATTGCAAATTACAAAGCAAACTCTCACTTTCCTACTTGCGTCCCAATGTCCCAATGTCAAACACAGTAAGACTTGTTATTTGTGTCATGACATCGAAACAGACATTTCCTCATTGGCCTCTTCCCCTGTCCCCCTGTGGATGCCTATTCTAGGCATTTATTCTGCCCAAATAAATAATGCCTATTTCTACATAGACAAATTACTCTATAATGTGAGGGCTTCTGAATCACCCTGCCTCTAAAATTATAGGTTCTGTGCTTAAAGCTTGGGAGCAAGCCTGATAATGGTATTTGTACATTGTCATTACTTCATGATATCTACTTAGCCTTCTGAGTTTGAATTTCTTGGCAAGCCTTCTATGCTTGAACCTATTTCTGGAAGTTCTTTGGGAAATGAACTAGAAGGGCCTTTGTTTCTCCTAACAATCCAATATAAGATTGGAATGTTTGACAGTATCTCTACACAGACGATGTATGTGAGAATGACCTTGAGAGATGAGGGGAAAAGATGCTGCCTAGGAAATAATCAGAGAACAGATTGGAGAGCCCTTGGTTGCTGAATGGTCAGAGGAAGAAATTAATGAAGGATCCAGCCTAATTGAGCAGGCAATTGAAAGTGATGATGTGAGATCTGTACCTTCAGATTTGCAAGTTTCTGTTAATGTAGCCTTACAATAAAGTAGAATTAGCTCATCCTGTTTCCTGCCTGATTTACCTGGGAAGGCTAATAGAAGTTGGCAGTTATCATTCTTCTCACCTATATTATTTTATACTTCTAATAATTACATTTCTAATTATTCATGCTTATCAAAGTGAGGTTTATATATTGTTTTTGCATCAAATCAACAGAATTCCCTGAAATCAAATTTGAAAATATTTATTCAGATTTATATCTATCAGCTCATTATTATTGGGGGGAGTTATAGTTATTTATAGGGATGGAAATGGCTCTCTCTGCATTTTCCTTTGGAAACTGGAAACTGGAAACCTCCTTTGTAGTTTGAATCAATCTGATTCCTTATAGTTTGACTCTCCCTTTGCTTCTGGACTTTGTGCTTGAGATGAAAAAAAAATAAAAGTTTGGGTTTTGATGATTAGATAGGTTCATTGTTATAGAAATGGTTAGTATAAATTATTATTTAAAAGTAAAAAGTTGAGATTGTTATTACCTTATTCTACTGTTAAAAACAGTGGAAAATCAGTTTTTCTTTTCTTTTCCCTCTTACCTTGCTATTATTTTTTCCCCTCCCCTGCTTTCCCATTATTTTCATTTTTCTTTCTTTTTGTGTTTTGATAAACTAATAAAACTTGAGATTGACTAACTGTCTCAGCAACCACTGGGATCTATTCCAAATAGTGTCTCAAATATTGAAAGTTTTCATTAAAATGGCAGAAGGGAACAAACTCTGCCCCTTTCATAAAGATGTGTGAAGTTTCACAATGCACATACAGTTGTGGGGGGGGGGGATAGGGTGAGAAGAGAGTTTGAGGCACAATGCCAAGATACAATGTTTGTCATTTTTTCCCTTTGTCTTCCCCATATAGAGAAGTCTTTTATGGTCTATATACAGCTGGAAGGATTCATGCTCATAAAGGGACTTTGAGCACCATTCATATATTCACGATGCTGTGAGACATACTTTCTCAATTTGGGCAGGGGTGGGTTCTACTTAACTCTACTACCAGTTCGCAGCGGGGCCGCACATGTGCTCTTCTGCACAAGCAGAAGCGTTTTGATGACGTTGGGGTCGGTGGGCGGAGCCTCCTGGCGGTTTTACTACCAGTTCTATAGAACCAGTGTGAACCGGCGCAACCCACCACTGAATTTGGGGTTATCAAGTATTCAGACCTATGAGGGTTCTGGAACAACAGACATTTTGCTTAAGCACTACTGCTATTGGCAGTCATAACAGCACACTGATTTACATAATAAAACAGCAAAATTGGGGCATTGTTTAAGAGCCCCTTTTATATGTAGAATTTTTATTGAAATTTTTAAATCAGAAGATAAAGTTTGGAAGAAAAAAAAGAAAAAAGCAAAGAAAAAGCAAAAGGTACAAGAAAAGGGAAAAAGAAAGAAAAAGAAAGAAAGAAAGAATGCACAAGCATCTGAATTATGTTCCTAATTCGTTCTATTTTGTGAGGAACAAAGATGTGTGCTTTTCAATTCATTTCCCAGAGAAACAAGAGTAACTGCTTTAGCCAGATTGCCAACCAAGAACCACCAGCATGTTCCAAGAGCACTCCAAAATATACTGACAAGAAAGGAAAGAGGGGTTTATAGTGAATAATAGTGAAGAACAAAGGACTTTCAGGAAGGAAACTCTTCTGACAATTGAAATTATGGAGAAAAACACATGCCAGCAATACTAAATTAACAAAGAAATGTCTGACTAATAAGAGATACATCTGGTGTACTGAGAAGAGAGACATAAAAATCTAGTTAATATTGAGGATTAATGTGAATGTCTGGCAAATGGCTTGGTTGAAACAAGCATATTGAACTAAACTGAATCCAGATGCCATTTGTTTCTTTAATAGCAAATGAAGATGGAGGTGGACTACAAAATTTTCTTTGGTTTCTCTGATTACTGTTATAGATACCCTGGTATTATTATACCTATAGATTTAAATTAAATAAATAACATCATGATTAAAATCATTACTCATCCTTTTTAGAAATGTTTACATTAGGAAAAGTGCCTTTTCACACACACAAAGAGAAGAGAGAGAGAGAAAAAAAACAAAGAAAAATTTTGTATTAGGAGCGTGTTCACAGCAACACATACACATTTTATTTAAAGTAACATGATAAAAAGGCGATAAAGACCTATTCATTCCACACCAGTGGTGGGTTGTCCCCAGTTCGGACCGGTTCGCAAGAACCGGTATTAAAACCGGTGGGAGGCCCCGCCCACTGCCCCGGATGTCATCATCAGCGATCTGCGCGCACAATCCCATTGCGAACCGGTAGTAAAGGTAAGTAGAAATCACCCGTTCCACACCTAGAGTCTACATACAGTCTGAGGAACAGATGAAGAGCACCCAAATGAAAGAGAAATGGACACACACACATACAGTATATATATATAGCTGCCATCCATAACATCTTAGAAAACACAGTGTTTCTTGACCTATAGTCTGACTAAAACTTGATATTTTCCCTAAAGACCATAGAAACTATGGCCAATAACGTGATGTCATCAGAGTGTTAGTTTGTGGGTGTTTTAAGCATGAAATTAAGCCACAACACTTGAAGAGACTTAAGATGCTAACTTTGTCTTTTAAATCCTCTCCTAAATAGTACCTTTTTTCTGGAGTGGGGAGGAAGGAATAATTTAAAGGCATACAACTGGTACATGCTTTCTTCCTTAAAACTATATTTTCCAAAGTCTAATAATAGCAATGATGATAATACACACAAAATATTTCAGCACAAAACATTTCTTCCCATATGAAAGAGACTTCTGTTTTTCTAATGATATTTTCAGACCACATGAACATTTCTTTCAAATTTCTTTTTGGGTGAGGTTTTTTTTAACTTATTTTCTTGATGGAGATAGCAAAAGTGTTAAACTTGAATCAAAACACTCCATCCTGAAAGAATCCTCAAGTTGTTTGAGGTGGCAGCAGTTCAACAAATATAACTTCAATGTATGTAAGTATTCCATGATTTTGTAACACAAAACTCAAGATAGTTTCAAGTGATTCAGCAAATGGAAATAGTGGGGACTCAGAACAAGTCTCTTGAGATGCAAAAATCCTGCATGATAGATAGACAAATTCTAACCTTTCCTGCAGCCTAGTGATTGTCTGAATTTTGGTGGCTGTGATGTGATAGCACTAACTTTCCCTGAATTTGGATGATGCATCTAATTTGCACTGGTTGAAATGAATGTGAGGAGCATTACTTCTACAATACCTACCTATATTAAAGAATCTTCTTTTTAAATCTCTCCTACCAGATATAATTCTAAGGGTCACCTGAAGCTTTTCAGCCTAGCTTTCTAGCTACAGCCTACCTTTCTTAGAATTGAAAGTATAATATTAATTGGCTAGAGAAAACTTCCCTGAAGATGGGCTCCAGCACGAGTCCAAAAGTTCAGAAACAAAACAGACTCAGATTGGATCCTGCAACATTATCCTGAGACATGTATATTCTCCTTCATTTGTGACAATATTAATTTGTCTTGAGAGTATGGTTACAGTATATCTTAATTGATAGAAATTAATTTTAGAAAGAAATACGAGAGAAGCTTACTATTAGTTATAATTACAATGCTCTAAGACTGTACAAAAGATCCTGACATGATCTAAAATGCTTTCCAACTTTGGGTCCACTGTGGTTCCTGGATATTTCTTATTTCCTATCCTTCCCAGGGTAAAGATCTCCTGGAAGTTTACAGCTATGTAAACCTATGTCCAACTCACATCACACGTGTCCAGGAATCTCTCCAAACTGAGAATCTTAGAAGGCTTCAACCAAGAAGATAAACTACAGTATGATAGTGAGATTTGAGATGGTTTGAGCAGCAAAGAAATAAAAATATTTAAATTTGGGAGAGCATATTAAAAGGAATATTTATGTGTAACTTCTAGAGTTGCTATATGTTTCTTTTTATCTCTCACACAAAACCCATCCTTTTCAGTACAAATCTCCTCCAGGGCAGGAGGACTTCCTGACAGAAAATATTACATCCCAAGTCAATCTTTTAATGAGTTATTTAAAATACATATATTAAAATAATTTTCTAAATCCATATTTTCTGTGTCTAACCTTGCAGGCAATTACAAGCATGGATTGCCCTCTTCCCCAGGTTCACCAGTTGGTTTACTATTTTTTTTTTGTTTCTTTCTGAGAGTCAAAGAAAGAATGAATGGCAATTTCTGCCTGATGGAATGAGAAAATAGGAATGAAACAACAAAAGGGAAAGGGAAAAAAGAAGGAGGGAAGGAGCCAAATCGTTGATCAGGAAAGGAGTCTCACTCAAGGGGAAAAAAAATAGTCTCTCCTTGCTGGCTTTTATAAACGTACATGCACAAACACTCTTGTTACATTTTGCTTCAGTAATTCACTGGCTTTCCTTTTCAAGGATACACGTTATTCCAACCATGTAAAGTCTCATTTATCTACTTTAATCTTCACCCAACCAAACCCTCTCTCCCGCCCCAGCTCTTGTCCCATGCAATCTAGTAATAACTTGATGAGTAGAGAATAGTTCTCACCTGTGTCAGCAATGTGCCATACTACTGTCCAGAGTGTTATGTCCATGCTGTGTGTATATCAGTGGTGGGTTGCTCCTGGTTCTGTCCGGTTCTTGCGAACCAGTAGTAAAAGCGGCGGGAGGCTCTGCCCACCCATCCGGACATCATAATGGACGATCTGTGCATAAGCAGAAGCTTCTGTGTATGTGTGTGCTCCTGTTGTGAACCGGTAGTAAAGGTAAGTAGACCCCACCCCTGGTGTGTATATATCTGAAGTATACAGTATATATTATGTGGCCACAAACCAGTCTGCAAAGATAAACAGAGGACCCATGTGAATCTCCTCCAATTTGATTCTCAATCAGTAATTATTCTGGAAATGAAAGGGACAGCCAGATAAGCCAAACAGATCTCATTCAGTGTGCATCTCTCAGATAAGCAAAAGACAAACTGCTAAAGCAATCATTGCCGGATCTAGGCAGACCTCGCAATTGTTGCTCAAAACTGGAACTGGTCCATCTCTTCACCTTCCTATTTGCTTATGTAGTGCAGAACAGAGTATTCTTGACGATACATATCTCTTGTTCTTGCAAATGGTCTACCATATTGATCCACATCAAGGTTGCCAGGTTTGGATCTGTCCAGGTAAAGGCCCTGCCAGAACTGAGCCTGCAAGTGATCTTGCTGAGGTAAATACTGAGGTAGCAAGGAACTAGAAGTTCCCAGAATACAGAAGGAGCTATGGAAGCATATCGCTTTTGCCTTTCCTCAAGGCTTCCAATTATCAGTATTGTGGGAGCAAAAACCCTCAAGTTTAAATATTTGAGAATATATCAAAGTGTTTCATATCTTGGTAATCGACCGTTATGTTAGTGGCTTCATTCTTCTCTGCCATATGCTATTTCTTTGAATCTGTTGCCAAATAAAGCCCAGCAGTTGATTTAAGGTGATGTGTTGGAAAATTAATGATTGCTGAACCTCAGTGTAAAGTCTGATAGCTGAAGAACAACTACTTGATTGTCTGCCCATTCATCTAACTGTAACCTGGTTTTGTCTCTTCCACCAAGGTGACTTCTGCAACCAGGAGGTCTTTTCATCAGATGAGGCAGTCATTGTGGATGTCAATTTTCTTTATCTTTGGGCCACCCAAGCTGGCAAACATAAATGCTTGCTTAGAATCCAATGGTTTCGGCTTCTTCACCAATTTGCAGGCAAATTGCTCTGTTTGACATCGTGCTGCTTGTACAACAGAAGTCTGAGCAAACAGATAGAAACAGATGAAAATGATCCACCCTTCCCCAATTTTTTTTGAAAACTTACTGCAGTATGAATAAAATTTACATTTGATACACAGCAGTTGCTGTAATTCTTTATAATAATTTTGGAACATCAGTTATTGTATTCTTGGATGTGTTTTTATCTGTTCCAGTTTGCTTGCCAGACAGAAACTGGACAGCTGCTAGTCAATTTCACAGGTTATGTACTGTCACTAGATGCAAAAGGATATCTGGATGTTATCTGGACAGGTGCATAAATATCCCAGGGACTGAAAGCTGTTTGGTGTCCTTTCTCCTGCTGACCTGCAATCTGCAGTGGTTGCAGACAGGATGGAATGGGTCCACAAGAGCAAGTTCTTCTATAGATGTCTCTCCAATGGCAATTAAATCCAGAATGGCTACCTTCATTTACCATGTGCCCCTTAATTTTATTTGGTTTCATTCCCAAGACCCTCCACAGATTGTCTCCCAGCCAGTCTAAGCAAACAGCAGCAAGGACTTGACTGATCCCTGCCTGCTGAAATTGCCAAGAGAAAATAATTCACATGGTAACAGCTGAACTGTTCCAGGCAAGACAACTTCTAATCACATCATCCAGAACAGAATGGAACACTTGAAACACTTTGAGACAACTGAAACCATATTTTGGTCCATATTAAAAAAAAAAGTCTTGTTTTGGTTCATACTTATACTCATACTTTAGTTCATGCATGCAAAATATCTGAGACACATAGTCTGTGCTTTGTTCATGTATGCACTAGTTGAAACATTTGTCCATACTTGACATGGCTTGGATATGAGCTGTTTTGCACCCACATTCTGAAGCTTCATCTCAGATCTTGTAACTATCTCAAACATTCTTTTCTTTTCTATTTTTTTGTTGTCTTTCACCCATAACTTATTGGAGAAATTATGTCTGCTGCAGAGGATAGTCAACTAAATCCCTCTTTCTAATTTAAATATTTCCCTATGCTCCAACTGCAATGGAAGAATCTCTTCATTCAGACTAAACTTTTTAACCTACCCACCTGAATGAGAGAAGAAAGAAATGATATATTCCCCAAATTGTTATTGATTTTGGGCTATGAACCACCAGCATAATGCTGAGTCAAAAGATTTTGGATATGAAATCTCAAATTAATTAATTCGTACTCAAGTTGAATTAGGGAACGCGTGAATAGTCTTAAAACATCAGAGTTTCCTCATTAGTTTACTGCACCTTGACAACTTCAGCGGTTCTAGAGGGCAGATTAAGGAAATTTCCTCATGCTAATGGAATTTATCCATGTAGTGTCTGAACAGTTAATTTGCTGGCTCATGACATACTATGCTGTGATTTTTACAAAGATTTCCCTAATAGGCTGATTGCATTATTAAATCTTTCCCGGATGAACAAATGAATTATATGTCCATTATCTTTTTTCTTGAGCAGGACACAAAAACCAAGTTTTATGTAGCCATTTCTTCTGTGTTAGCTTGTAGAATTGCCTGCATCCAGCTGATTAATTTCTTCTTGATTATCTTAGCTGGAAGTTTTATTACTTGAGTACAGCATAGAATGATATATTTTGAAATCTCTATTGGTTTGATATCTATTTTAATGCTTTTGTTGTTGTTTTTCCTCTTTGTAGTTTATTTGTATTTTATTGTTAAACTTGGTATTTTATTTATTAAAGGTTATATTTTATCCATTACATTAGTCAGTGACCATAATGAAAAAATTGAAATGAACTGAATTAAACACTTTTTTAATACAAATACTAAATAAGTATATTGGTGATTTGGTAAAAATTTGCCTTTGATTTGTTGTCAAAGTACCTTTATGTTGGCTTGGTGTGCTTTTTCTAATTCTGAAAGATAATGGTACAAATTTTAAAAAAATCAAAATGTATTAATTAGCCCTTAGCTAACTCAACAATAACACGTGTAAGAATTAAAGAATTGTTAGAGCTTCCTAGCCAGTTCTTACATCAAATTGTAATCTTTCACAATCTGAGAGGTGGTATAACTGAGATGTAGTTAACTCGGGGTGAAATCCAGCAGGTTCTAACTGGTTCTCGAGAACCGGTAGCGGAAATTTTGAGTAGTTCAGAGAACCAGCAAATATCACCTCTGGCTGACCCCAGGGTGGGGTGGGAATGGAGATTTTGCAATATCCTTCCCCCAGGAGAGAAGGGAATAGAGATTTTGCAGTATTCTTCCCCTGGAGTGGGGTGGGAATGGAGATTTTGCAATATCCTTCCCCTGCCATACCCACCAAGCCACGCCCACAGAACTGGTAAGGAAAAAATTTGGATTTCACCCCTGAGCTAATTGATGGATGCTTGGATGATCCTGTCTCTAGATTTAGGAAAAGTTTTTTTAAAAAAACAAACAAAATAGTACAATTTCCACAGATCACTGAATAATAAAAAAAAAGTGCAGTGCTTGACAATAAAAGATGAGGATCATTATCAAAAAGTTATATTTCTGTGTATATATTTGGACTGTGTTTTTGAAAAAAAAACCTTTACAGAATGAAATGTTATTTTCACATATCATGATAAGCATGAATTATATTGGTATGACTTTACAATTATGCTTATTCTATTTTTTTATATAAATAAATTTTCTTTGTATTACTGTGCCTTTATTTCCGTAAAGTGTTTATATAAGATAGTCACATATTTATGAGACTATTTCAAGAATATAGGAGCTGAAAATGACTATGCTTATGGTTGCAAAAAAATTTTTTTAAAAAAAAGATAATCTGCATAGCATATTTACTATATATACTAACACATTAAATGGTTTACAATTCTCTTCCCAATCTATGTCAGCCAGTTTAGTGTAGTGGTTAAAGTACCAGGCTAGAACTCAGGGGACCATGAATCTAGTCCCACCTTAGGCACAAAGCCAGCTGGGTGACCTTAGGTCTACTTTAGCTCTAAGAAAAAAGCAATGTCAAATCACTTCTGGAAGACTTGCCAAGAAAACTGCAGGGACTGGTTCAGACAGTTGCCAGAATACACAGAAAAAGATGAAGAAATGTTTGACTTTAGCTGAGTCCCTCAAAAAGAATTTTATTACTTATCCACAAGGATGCTGAGACGGTTATAAACAATATCCAAAATACAGGGTCATTGCCAGGCATTGATAAAAGTGAATGTTTTGAGAGAACATTGAAGATCCTATTCTAGTAAATGTTTATAACATTTTTGAAGAAAATTAGAAAGAGTGCAGGGAAGAGCAACAAAGATGATTAGGGGACTGGAGACTAAAACATATGAAGAACGGTTGCAGGAACTGGGTATGTCTAATTTGATGAAGAGAAGGACTAGGGGAGACATGATGGCAGTGTTCCAATATCTCAGGGGTTGCCACAAAGAAGAGGGAGTCAAACTATTCTTCAAAGCACCTGAGAGTAGAACAAGAAGCAATGGGTGGAAACTAATCAAGGAGAGAAGCAATTTAGAACTAAGGAGAAATTTCCTGACAGAACAATTAATAAGTGGAACAACTTGTCTGCAGAAGTTGTGAATGCCTCAACACTGGGTTATTTTTAGGAAGATGTTGGATAACCATTTGTCTGAAGTTGTGTAGGGTTTCCTGCCTGGACAGGGGGTTGGACTTGAAGACCTCCAAGGTCCCTTCCAACTCTGTTTTTCTGTTCTGTTCTGTTCTGTTCTGTTCCGTTCCGTTCCGTTCCGTTCCGTTCCGTTCCGTTCCGTTCCGT
>WNWU01000018.1:16050301-16098342 GCA_012654045.1 Ptyas mucosa | reverse complement strand
AAGAAAAGAAAAGAAAAGAAAAGAAAAGAAAAGAAAAGAAAAGAAAAGAAAAGAAAAGAAAAGAAAAGAAAAAGGCACCAGGTGAGAAACCAGAAGACTGAATTCTAGTTCCATTTTAGGCAAGAAAAACAGCTAGGTGACTTTGAGCCAGTTGCTCTCTCTCTCAGTCCAACTCACCTCACAGGGTGATTGTTGTGGGGAAAATAGGAGGAGGAAGGAATATTAGGCATGTTTGCTGTCTTCAGTTATTTATAAAAATAAAAAGGGTTCTAAAAAAACATCTAATCTAGCTTCTTTAGCAAGAGTGTCAATAGACTTTATATTATGCATTGTACAACAGAAATAATATTTAGAATTTATTGGACTCCATTATGTTTACATTCAAAAGAATTGTCAAAAACAGGATTTTATTGGAGTTGTAATAAGTTTAAAGGCTTATTTAAAATGCTTGTTTTCACAATGTCCTGAACTTATCTCATTTTGAGGGAAAGTAATGGACTATATAAATGTAATTGTGTGACCAAAGCTAAACTTTCTCCAATATTCTAAGATAATATTCTCTCTAACTATATAAATTAATACTTAGAATGTTTTAAGTATTTTTTTAAAGTTATCAAAATATAAAATAGAAATGAAAATAGAGGGAAAATAGATTAGAGAAAATGGGAAAAGTATATGGTAAAGGGAGGAAGAAAGAAAAGCATTGATTTCTAACTGTTTTTAGCATACTAAAATAAAGTAATAACATTACAGACTCAGCTTTTTACTTTTACATACTGAGTATCTACAAGCCATAACAACGAACTTATTTAATCAGCAAGAGCCAATGTCATAACTAATTGTTAGAATTTGACAACCAGATAATGTAAATGGATTCTCTGTGTCCTTACTATAACCAAACGATTGATATTGGGCGTTTGGAAAGATAAATGTATGGCCCAATTTATGCAATGGATTCAAGATCAGACAGCATTTGCTATCTATGAGCCAGTGATGAAATCCAGAAGGTTCTGACAGGTTCTGGAGAACCAGTAGCGGAAATTTTGAGTAGTTCGGAGAATTGGCAAATGCCACCTCTGGCTGGCCTCAGAGTGGGGTGGGAATGAAGATTTTGCAATATCCTTCCCCCAGGAGTGCGGAGGGAATGGGGATTTTGCCGTATCCTTCCCCTGGAGTGGTGTGGTAATGGAGATTTTGCAGTATCCTTCCCCTGCCACACCCACCAAGCCATGCCAACAGAACTTTTAAAAAAATTGGATTTCACCACTGCTATGAGTGGATTGCCTACAGATACAGATTTGGATGGACAAATATGGGACTCATGTATACAGAATACAATAGGGTAAAAAACACACGATAACTATATAAATATGTATGTATTTGAATAAAAATTATATATACAGATATGAAATAGAATTGTGTAGAATTTCTGCTATTTGCTGTTAAAATGATATAGTATAACTTTTTCTTTTGTTGTATTTTTTCACTTTTTAAAAGTATTTCTTAACCTTCCCTAATGCTGGATGGGAAATTCTGGGAGTTAAAATCCTAACTTCAACACAAATCTTAAGGTTCTCAAGTTTGAAAAACACTGGGACAGTATGTGAGACAACATGGCATGACTGGGTTATCTGAAGAACAGTCTTATCCCAATTACTTCGACCCATCCCATAAGGTCAGGCAGGGAGAGCATGTTACAGATCTGATTGGTTAAGAGATTTTAACTAGCGGGATCTAAGAAGAGAACCTTCTCTGCCACTGCCTCCGCTTTATGGAATTTCTTACCTTAAGAAGTGTGGGAAGCCCTCACTCTTCAGGTCTTCTGGAGGAGTGTCAAGATGGGGTGTGACTGGTGGCTTGAGGGCACTCCCTCTGCCTCTTTTAACTTTTTTAACATCTTTGTTTTAATCTTGTTCATCGTTCTATTTTTATCTTTGCTTTTTTAACTATGCTTTTTTATATTACTGAATGTTTTTATCGTAAATTGTCCACAGTCATTTAGATTGTGGGTAATTTCAATGGTATAGAAATTTGAAAAATAAATAAACATAAATTGGTTTCCACCCCTTAATTCTTTTCACCTCCCTTAAAATACCGGTAACTAAATAGATTGTATTGTTTTATACTGCTGCATTGTGTACTATGTTCCATATGCAATTCTTAATTCTGGAATGAAAAGAAGCAAAGGGAAAATCACTAAATAGATTAGGGCAATTTCAAAGTCTTACCCAGCAGAAACAGAGCTATATTGATACCATGTGCTACTATTTTAATATGCACAGAGATAGAATAATTGCTTTAATAAAAAAAGCAACTTTTTTAATGAGGAAACATCCTTTTTCTTCTGAGAAAAAAAGGCTTCATGTTTAGCTGCATTTAGAGTTACAAGTGAGGAAGATAAGAATCTGGTGAAAGACAAATGTGGAAAATAGACCAGTGTTGAGTTCTTCCTCTGGCAATTTATAGATTCTTCCATTATCATAATATTGATTAGCCAAATTATTTCCATGTTTGTATTCAGTTTGCCATATTGCACCAGTGTTATCTAAAGTGTTACAAAGTGGGTCCTGGGGCCAATTCCATGTGTATGTCTTATAAAACCATAAAGGTTTAAGGTTTTGGCCACCATCTCACCACCTCCTGTGTGAATCTACCCAGAGTTTTAAAATCTTCATTGTAGTCTTTTCTTTGAGTCTCAGAATCAAGTGGCACTAAATTAGCATGAGGATTAGAATATTTTGCTTACTTTGGCTGACATCACATTTGTAGCATTCTTTGTCTTACTTTGCTTTGTTTTAGATAGGCTATTAATTTATATCTTTGTTTAACTTCTGAGGGGTTGATTAGGTATAATTTGTTTTTAACACTGCTTTTTTAATCTTGATTTTTCTATGGGTGATGTATGTATGTGTATATATATATATATATATATATATATATATATATATATATATACAGTTCATCCTTGGGTGCATTTTCTGAAAGCTGAAAGATAACTTAGAAATTATTTTATAAGTAAAAATTGTAAAATAAAATATGTTGACCTGTAACCTCCTCATCTACTTCAGTAATTACGAGAAGAGATAATAAGAAACCAATGTTCTGATAAGATTCCGTGAATTGTACCTTTCTTATTTAAAAATTTATCATGCTTATTTGAAAGGTTTTCCTACCTTTGGCTGGTTCTAAAAGCAAACTGAGGCTATAAATCTTTGAAGATTTAGTATAAATTACACGCACACGTTTACAGACATAAGAAATAGAAAGTATTTTTTTTCAAAAAAATATAAGCAAAGAGATTTTATTTTGATTCCCCCATGTGTTAGCACTTTCATATGTTATATAAGCTTGCCTGAATATGTATGTCATATGTACATTAACTGACACTGAAAGGTACAACTTCTATTATTATAATAACTAGTGAAGAGACTGAGTTGTATGACAATGGTTGCTTTCAGCCCACAAGGCATTGTCTGGAGACTAGAAATGGTTCGTGCCAAAAATATGAAAGTCACATTTTCTGCCTGAGTTAATCCATTTTTTTTCTTTTTAGTTATCCAAAAGAAAAACCATATCACTGAATGGTTCCTGTGATCCAAGTTTTTGGAAATGTTCTTAGACAAATGTTCAGCTATAGACATTGTTAGTGAAATTTGGTAGAGGGGTTAAGGCTACACAATGGGTCTGGAGAAACAGTAAGAAAAACAGATGAAAACCCTGATTTGGAACTGTTGTGAGGTAAGAAAAATATTGGTGTTCAGCATATCAGAAAGGTAGGGAGGAAGCAGCATAAATTAGAGGAAAAATCACTTATATGCCATCAAGTCATTATTGACTCTTAGCAGCCACATAGATTTTCTTTGTGATGGAGGTAAAAAGTTAAATGCAAATTGTTGGAAGTTTAGTTGATGTTATTGTTGCTGCTGTTCTGGCTCAATAGAATATAACCTTCAGAGTTGGGGGCAGAGTAAACAGAGGATAGAGATTAAAAGAAGAGATATATTATCAAAGTTAAAGAGAGATGAGTCTGAATTAGGGAGCTCAGAAGTGGTGGGTTGTCCTCAGTTCAGACCGGTTTGCAAGAACCAGTAGTAAAACTGGTGGGAGGCTCCGCCCACTGACCCCAACATCATCAGGATGCGAGCGCACATGTGCAACCCCGTTGCAAACCGGTAGTAAGTACAACCCACCCCTGGATCTTAGAATGGGAAAACCTTAATTTCCCAAGGATTAAGAAGCGACAACAAAATTTAGGTGAACTATTAGGAAAAAGCTGTGGGCATATAAGAAAGACATGTACAGTGGGAAAGAAGTGTGAGATAGGAGTACAGATTCAAGAGAAAAGAAAAGAAAAAAGTTTCAGATAGGCAGATCTGAGAAAGCAGAAGGATTTTCTCCCTGCAATATTCTATTCAGCAAGGATCCACCTTTCCACAGCAGAAAGGGAAACAGAAGAAAATAAACATTTTGGCCAACAGAAGATGGAAGAGGATAGAAAGACTGGAAGAATCTCCAGTGGGGGGAATGCCCAGGGGATCTCTTAGCAACAGATTAAACCCTGAAGAATTTAAAAAATTCTTGGAGATTGGAGAAACAAACTCAGTTAGATAGGACAACAAAGAGATAATCTAACCCTGAAGAATGCAGAGAACAGTAAAAAAAAGTGCTAAATCTCCAGCTGTTGGATTTAGTATTCCATGAGGGAAGCAAAAGCTTCCCTCATGCAATACTCATGTACTACTGCTATAACTACTACCCCTCATGCATTTGGGGTAGTGGTTACAGCAACTGGCTAGAAACCAGGAGACTGTAAGCTCTAGTCCGGCTTTAGAGAAACAACCAATCACATCTAAAAAACAGGCAGTGACAAACCACTTCTGAAATCTTCCCAAGTAAACCAGGCAGTTACCAGGAGTCAACACTAAACTGAAGGCACCAAAGAGGAGGAAGAGGAGGAGGAATAGCTTCAGTTCTGTAATAAACATTATGGGTATATTAGTGAGAGAGAATAGACTGATAGATCTCAACAAAGCTGGCTCTGGGCACCAAAGAGCATCATACCATCGAGTTTAATAGTTTTTATAGTTTTTCTTGTGTCAGCATGGTAGCGTTTTGCCATTTGTATATCTGTATCCTTATCTCTTTTTATTAATAATAAGGCATTATAGTTCACAAATAAGGTTTTCATTTTTGCTAGATTTCATAGAATGGGATTAGGGGAGAGACCTGACCCATTATGTCCTTGCTACGTAGAGATTTGGCATCGGGGTTTGCTTAAAATAAACTGCAAAGATGCTAGTAAGAAGCCACTTAAAAAACTCAGGGGAAAACCAGCTTTTTGAACTCTGAATGCTCTCTGCTATAACAGACTAAGTACATTAAGGAGCTTTTTATGAATCATTCCATGTAACACTGCCTCTATAATTGTAATGCTACATGGAATAGAGCTAGAAACTAATTTCAATTCAAGAAAAGTCAACAATTGATAGAAAAAGGAATGGATTTGAATGACTGACAGTTCTACTTTCTAATCATAGTTCATTAGGGACTGTATAGTCATAGTGTTTTACTGAGGAAGAGTTACTTTCTTTGCCTGAAAAAAAAAAGACAGTTTTATTTTAATGTGTTTTAGAAAGAACATAATATAAAGAGGCCTAACTCTAAAACCTTAAAAGTATAATTCTCTAATTTTTCACATTTTTTGCCAGAGAGTGCTTCTACAAAGAGGGGGAGAGGGATAAAAAGTTGGACAAAAAAAATCCCTTACAAAAACTCTCTGAATTTGTCAACCAGAAACTGATATGCTTATTCCCTACAAAAGGAGTAGTGTACATCTCATTCTGCCCAAAAGCTTCATTTCCTCAGGAGAATCTACTATAACTGCAAATTTCATCAAAGGACACTTGCAGGAGGGGGGAGGGGGGACAGAAAATATGAGATGGTGATTGCAACAGCATGATTACAGCCCTATCCCTTTTTACAAGTATGCACGTGTGATATATGTTGAAAAAAAAGATGATCATTATTTTCTCTGATCATGTATTTCCAGCCACTCCCCTGCAGAGGCCATTGTTTCAGCCAATTTTATTCAAAATAGAAGCAATTACATATGTGGCCTTGCCTTGCTAGTCAATGGAAAACAGAAAACTTCATTTTCTCACATCTTGCCTTAGCCCTGGTCAATGATTTATAATCTAACCTGGTTATGAATGAGAATAAGTGGAACCTCTAATATACTGTCATCAGTAAATCAGACCTTTAAAAACTGATCTTAAGATCAATGTGTCTGTCTAAATAATACACATTTCATCTAAAAAAAAATCTGTGATGAAAGAGACAAAATATGCCACCTTTTGGCCACTAAAAACCAAAAATCATCTTTAACTAGATTTATTGAGAAAGAAAATAAATTAGGTACAGAAATCTTTGCAACTGAATAGATTTACTTTAGCATCTGATTTATCTTTAACTTCATTACGGCAGAGATTAATTGATCCTCTTACTAACCTCCAAGTGATGCACTAGGCTAGCCATTTTCCTGATAAAGAATATGCAATAATTCTGCATTTGTAATAATTTACACACAGCGTATCCTTCTTGCTGAAGTTTTGAGAAGCCGCTTGTAAACCTATTCACAACAATCCATTATTCAAGCTGTAGATTTTTTTTTCTTTTTTACTCTTCACTGGAAATGAACAGATTTGGACATAAAGCTACTCACTGTTGGAAATTGTTTCCAAATCCACACATCCCTTGCAGCCCATGAGTTTCTCCAAGAAAGTCAAGCACAAATAGAGCATAATTAAACAGAGGCAGAGAAGCATAAAGTGAGAGAAATCACATCATGCTAATATTTCTTGTTCTGCAGATGGTGTGAGATGCCAGAAATGATCAGCACAGACTTAATTACAGGAATAGTCTGATAGATTCTAGGAAGAGAGGAGGGTGGCTATGAGTTTGACAATGCAGACAGATTATTGTATGAGAAACAGTAATATTGGCTATCAAGGTAACCAAGCGAAAGATATAAAAGAAGCCATTGATGAGGAAAGGAATGCAGCCTGAAGTTCTTAATGGAGGAGAACACTGTATGTAGATTACAGTGACAAGATACCCATGTCTTTTATTTTTATGTAACTTGCATCATTCAACAGGTACTTAATCAATTTAAAATTATATCATTATTATTAAACATTTTTAACAGTTATTCTATAAAAATACAGTTTGTAGGAGAATGATGATGGAGTGTAATCTTTTATTTTAAGAGTTCTATCTCATGTTTATTATTTCATATTTCCTGTATATATTACCTGTATATATTACCCATGTACATGTATATATTACTGTATGTAGTTATAGTAATGCATTCTTCTTAGTACTCATAATGTTCTCATCCCCCCTTCACGAATTACTGCCTTGTCATGGTGAAGGGGCTTGTGTAGCTCAATGAAGCTATGAGCTATGCCATGCAGGGACACCCAAGACGGATAGGTCATAGCAGAGAGTTCTGACAAAAAGTGATCCACTGGAGAAGGAAATGGCAACCCACTCCAGTATCTTTGCCATGAAAACCCCATGGACAGTACCAAAAGGAAAAAAAGATATGACACCAGAAGATGAGCCCCTCAGGTCAGAAGGTCCAATATGCTACTGGGGAAGAGCAGAGGGCTAGTACTAGTAGTGCCAGAAAGAGTGAAGCGACTGGGCCAAAGCCAAAAGGATGCTCAGCTGTGGATGCATCTGGTGGTGAAAGGAAAGTCCGATGCTGTAAAGATTTTTTCTCCATAGGAACCTGGAATGTAAGATCCATGAATCAAGGCATGCTGGACATGGTCAAAGCAGAGGTGACAAGACTGAACATCAACATCTTAGGAATCAGTTAACTAAAAATGGATAGGAATGGGTGAATTTAATTCAGATGACCATCAGGTATATTACTGAGGGCAAGAATCCCTCAGAAGAAATGGAGTAGGCTTCATAATCAATAAAAGAGTAGGAAAAGTAATACTGGGATACAATCCCCAAAATGATAGAATGATCTCAGTTTGAATTCAAGGCAAACCATTCAATATCACAGTAATCCAAGTCTATGCCCCAACCACTGGTGCTGAAGAGGATGAAATTGACCGGTTTTATGAAGCCCTACATCAACAGCCAACACAGAAATCAGATTGACTATATGCTCTATAGCCATAGAGGGAGAAGCTCTACACAGTCAGTAAAAACAAGACCAGGAGCTGACTGTGGCTCAGATGATGAGCTTCTCATTGCAAAATTTAGACTTAAATTGAAGATAGTAGGGAAAAGCACTAGGCAACTCAGGTATGAACTAAATCATATCCCTGATGAATATACAGTAGAGGTGACAAATAGATTTAAGGAATTGGATGTGATAGACAGAGTGCCTGAAGAACTATGGACAGAGGTTCACAACATTGTACAAAAGGTAGCAACTAAAACCATCCCAAAGAAAAAGAAAGGCAAGAAAGCAAAATGGTTGTCTGAGGAAGCTTTGCTGAGGAAAGAAGAGAAGCAAAAGGCGATGGAGAAAGAGAAAGATACACCCAGTTGAATGCAGAATTCCAGAGAATAGCTAGAAGAGATAAGAATGCATTCTTAAATGAACAGTGCAAAGAAATAGAAGAAAACAGTAGAATAAGGAGGACCAGAGATCTCTTCAAAAAAATTGGAGATATGAAGGGAACGTTTCATGCAAAGATGGGCATGATAAAGGACCAGAATGGCCAGGACCTAACAGAGGCAGAAGAGATTAAGAAGAGGTGGCAAAATTACACAGACGAACTATACAAAAACAAGTTTAACATCCCTGATAACCACGAAGGGGTGGTCACTGACCTCGAGCAAAATATCCTAGAATATGAAATCAAATGGGCCTTAGGAAATCTGGGCAACAACAAAGCTAGTGGAGGAGACAGTATTCCAGCTGAGTTATTCAAAATCTTAAAAGACGATGCAGTAAAAGTGCTACACTCAATTTGCCAGCAAATTTGAAAAACTCAACAGTGGCCAAGGATAGGAAAAGGTCAGTTTACATTCCAATTCCAAAGAAAAGCAATGCCAAAGAATGTTCAAACTATTGCACCATTGCACTCATTTCACATGCTAGTAAAGTTACGCTTAAAATCCTACAAGCTAGGCTCCAGCAGTATGTGAATCGAGAACTACCAGAAGTACAGGCAGGATTTCGAAGACGCAGAGGAACTAGATATCAAATTGCCAACATACGCTGGATCATGGTGAAAGCTAGGGAGTTCCAGAAAAACATCTTCTTCTGCTTCATTGACTATGCTAAAGCCTTTGATTGTGTGGATCACAACAAATTGTGGCAAGTTCTTAAAGAGATGGGAGTACCAGACCATCTTATTTGTCTCTTCAGAAACCTATATGCGGGTCAAGAAGCAACAGTGAGAACTGGACACAGAACCACTGATTGGTTCAAAATTGGGAAAGGAGTCTGGCAAGGCTGTATACTGTCACCATGCCTATTTAACTTATATGCAGAGTACATCATGAGAAAGGCGGGACTAGATGAATCAAAAGTTGGAATTAAGATTGCCGGGAGAAATATCAACAACCTCAGATATGCAGATGATACCACTTTAATGGCAGAAAGTGAAGAGGAACTAAAGAGCCTCTTGGTGCGAGTAAAGAAGGAGAGTGCAAAAGTTGGCTTGAAACTCAACATTAAGAAAACTAAGATCATGGCATCCGGCCCTCTCAATTCCTGGCAAGTAGATGGGGAAGAAATGGAGGTACTGACAGATTTTATTTTCCTGGGCTCCAAGATCACCACTGATGGGGACTGCAGCCAGCTTGCTCCTGGGGAGGAAAGCTATGGCAAATCTAGACAGCATACTAAAAAGCAGAGACATCACCCTGCCAACTAAAGTGCATATAGTCAAGGCTACGGTTTTCCCAGTTGCAATGTATGGCTGTGAAAGTTGGACCAGAAGAAAGGCTGAGCACCAAAGAATTGAGGCCTTTGAACTATGGTGCTGGAGAAGACTCCTGCAAGTCCCTTGGACTGCAAGGTGATCAAACTGGTTAGTCCTAGAGGAGATTAACCCTGACTGCTCTTTAGAAGGCCAGATCCTGAAAATGAAACTCAAATACTTTGGCCACCTAATGAGAAGGAAGGAGAAGAAGAGCTGGAGAAGAGCCTAATGCTGAGAAAGATTGAGGGCAAAAGAAGGAGACGACAGACAACGAGGTGGCTAGATGGAGTCACTGAAACAGTAGGCGTGAGCTTAAATGGACTCCAGAGGATTGTAGAGGACAGGGAGGCCTGGAGGAATATTGTCCATGGGGTCATGATGGGTCGGACACAACTTCGCAACTAACAACAACAATGTTCTCATCTAATCATTTAAAAGAAAAAATCCAACAGAAATGGAATCAAAACTCAAATAGCAAAAAATAGGGATGAACATAAAATATATGTATTGTTTCCATCTTGGGAAAAAAATGCATGCTAAAAAAGTAAAAGCCCAACCACTTCAGATTGACCATAATTCATTAAACAAAATTTGAAATTATTTGTGACAGCTTTCTAAGCATTTTAGCTTTGAGAAACAGGAGGGAATCCAGAGGTCTACTACATGGTAACACAGAGAAACATAAAATTCTAAATTTTTGTTTCCCCCTAGTGATCATCCAGAATTTTGCACCTCCAGTGTAATAGCACTACTCTTCCTTGACCACTATATAATGTGCTCTGGTGTTCTGTTAAAAGAAAAGAATGTAAAATTATAACTGAATGGGATCTGCTACTTTAATCACTTATAGACCAAAGCCACAATCCTTTCAAATTAGCAGAACATCCTGGCAGAAAATAGTTTGAATCAACCCATTTAAGAGGTTACTTTAATTAAAAAAAAAAAACCTCTTCCAAATTGTCTATTTCTAAATGCAATCCTATAGAAACTCAGGATTCTTCTTCTTAATAGTTAAAGATCCACCTGCACTGCAGGTTATTTTTCTTTTTGACAGCCAAAAACAAACAAAACAGAAAAAAATAATGGATTGAAGAAATGTTGGGAGAAAGAGAGTTGGAAATTCCTCCCCGCCTGGCTGCCAGCCCTTCAGAACCTTGCTTTAACAGAATAAAAGAGTCATGCACATATCATTGTTCAACAACACCACTCTTCTTTTTTACACATGAAGTTCTAAAGAGACAGAAAAACTGCAAGAAAGAAGTCTCAAAGCAACAAATTTAAACATGCCTTTGCAGCAAAATTCAGCAGGGACTTCATCTACAGGAGCCAAGCACATTCGCAGACTGTACATGCCCCAAGGTTTAGCAGACAAGAGTACAGACTCTTTTTGCATTTTTAAATGCACTTTGAAGACTCCAGAAACAAAAAAGAGAAAAAGCAGGTACAGAGTGCAAAGATGATTGAACATAGAAATTTCAGCAAGCCAACCCAAGTACCATTTGCTTGTCACATGTATGCAACATCAAAAACTACATTGTGTGTAGCAACCCCAGATGCAGCAGAAAAGCTATCAAATCTGGAAAATGCTTTGAAAGGTTATGAAACACTTCAAAGCTATTTTATTTGATTCACTGCTTTGAAGCAACTTCCCATTTCAATTTGCAGATTTGTTTCATTGGGGGACCTAGCTCTATAAATCAGAGGCCAGATTATTACTTCTGACAAAGGGCTTTGGGGAAACTAGTTTGGTTCAGTTTTGAAACATCCCGGGAAAATGTTTTCTGGTGGATTTAGTGATAATTTAGTTTCAAGTAAATAATCCCAGGAAAGTCTTCCTCTGTTGCCTACTGAGAAGAATATTTTCCCCTTCTTTCAATTTTGGGATTTTGGGGAGATGGTTGTATAGTATGTCTTATAAAGAAAAGTCATGTTGGACCCTACAGTCCTTTCCAGATTCTCTGACCATTCTTGTAATACATGAAGTGGGCTGTACTTGATATAATTGTCAGAGACTTAAGGGATGTTTGAATACCGACATTGAAACCTACCACTATAGGTACCATGTTTCCCTGAAAATAAGATCCTGGCCTTATTGCCATGCTTGGCCTTATTGCCATGCGCTCAAAAGTCTGATTGGGCTTATTATCAGGGGATGCCTTATTTTGGGGTGAAACAGGGTATTATTTGAAAATATTTGAGCATAAGACCAAAAACAATGTCTCTAAAACGTTAACCAAGATGAGAAGTTTTTATGGATAAGATATAATAAAAACCATCAGTAAAATATAGGGAAAAAAATACAGATTAACATCCAGGAAGGGGGGGGGGGACAAAAACCATTCAAGGCAAAAGAAATAGGATCATTCAAGCCAAGGCTTGGGAAAAGAGCAAAATTTTCAAGACTCTGAGATCCTAGGAAAAAATATTCAGATCTCTATCTATACCTACAAAGATCAGAAGTATGTAAACTATGGTATTCTCTGTGACAGTCTACAGAAGAGAAAGTTGGATTTTAAAGAAACAAGATTGGAGCAGTATGGATGCTTTGGTGTTGGAGAAGGACCTCTATTTCTTTCTCTCTCTTTCCATTTTATATTTCTTCCTGATTGTTAGTTTAATGTAAGTTTTTATTTATTGTTGTTGTTAGTTGCGAAGTTGTGTACGACCCATCACGACCCCATGGATAATGTTCCTCCAAGTCTTCCTGTCCTCTACAATCCTCTGGAGTCCATTTAAGCTCACGCCTACTGCTTCAGTGACTCCATCCAGCCACCTCATTCTCTGTCGTCCTCTTCTTCTTTTGCCCCCAATCTTTCCCAGTATTAGGCTCTTCTCTAATGAGTCCTTCCTGCTCATTAGGTGGCCAAAATATTTGAATTTCATCTTCAGGATCTGGTCTTTTAAAGGATTGATCTCCTCTAGGGCTGACCGGTTTGATCACCTTGCTGTCTAAGGGACTCGCAGGAGTCTTCTCCAGCACCATAGTTCAAAGGTTCAAATTCTTTGGCGCTCAGCCTTTCTTTATGGTCCAACTTTCACAGCCATACATTGCAACTGGGAAAACCATAGCCTTGACTATATGCACTTTAGTTGGCAGGGTGATGTCTCTGCTTTTTAGTATGCTGTCTAGATTTGCCATAGCTTTCCTCCCCAGGAGCAAGCTGGCTGCAGTCCCCATCAGTGGTGATCTTGGAGCCCAGGAAAATAAAATCTGTCAGTACCTCCATTTCTTCCCCATCTACTTGCCAGGATTTTATGTATACATTTTGTAAAAAATATTAATAAAAGTATTAGACTCCTGAGAATACTGTAGGCAGTCAAGAAAGAAAACCACAGGATCATTGAACAAATCAACAAAAAATTCTTATTCAAGTCACAAATAACCAGGCTCAAATTATCTAATTTGGACACTACAGACCTAGCTCTCTGGAGAATGGAGTTCTATCTGAAGAGCTTTCTCTCTCTCTCTCTCTGGAGAAGGGAAAAGTAGAAGGAAAAAAAAGAGGACAGCCAATTGCAAGATGGGTAGATTCAGTTAGAGTGGTAAAGAATAAACTTTAGGAAGATCTGAAAGACCAGGTGAGGGACTGATTGTCATAGAGAAAATATATCTATATAGTTTTTAGGAGTCAACAGTGACTTGATAGCATAAAATCAATCAATGTACAGTAGATGAACTATACAAGTAGACAAATTGTGTTCGAGGAAGCTGGTGCTGTCATAGGGAAGCCATACAGCCCTCTGGATAGCCATACCTTCTTAAGATTCATCTGGCTCTCACTTTGACTATACGTAAAAGATGTTTGAAAACCTGGCTGTTCCAAATGATATTAATACTTTATTTTTACCTTGAAATGAAACATATACAATTTCTTTCAGAAAATAAGCCTTGGAATAAATATTCACCACCATTTATTCTATCAGTATAATTCAATAAAGAATACTACAGTAAAACCTATCAATTTTTCATTTCTTGAATCAATAAGTAGAGAAAAATGATTACATTAAACAATTTGTATGATGCTTAATTATTTTTAAGATTGTCATTCCTCTTAAAGGTTATAAATGTAGTCAAAGAAGTTTGAGAGTTTGGGTTGCTTTCATCCACACAATCACTACTACATTACTAGGCGGAATATTTAGATTTTATTAAGAATGTTAAGAATATTAATTTTTACTAATTAAGAAGTAATGTATGCTTTAATATTAATTTTTGTTATAATAAATGTCATGAATCCCTTTAATGTTAATATTTACTAACAATACTTAAGATTTTATGAAAAATTATAAAAAATTTCTATTTTCCAGTTTTCCATCCAAATCTGAATGCTATTAGTAAGTTCTGCCATTCTCATTTTCATAATATTGATGATAAAATTTGCTAATGTTATAGGATTCTTGAAGATGTATTCTTAGGACTTGCTAAATTATAGTCTGTCTAGAATTCTTTGGCCTGTCAAGTGAAAAATATAAAAATTATTTATTATGTGATTTACTACTCACTATAATATTTATTACTTAATATGACACTATTTGATCCATATGCCATCAAAATTGTTATCTTAAATAATAAATATTGCAGTGAATATCTCATGTTTCCTATCATTAATTATCAATATACTTATATAGATTTATTTTCATCTATTGTTAAGTAATGGGACTCAGAAATTCTCGTTGATTATTTCTGCTAATGATTCAGAGATCAGTCATAAAATTAGATCTACATGTTACTTTCCCATGGATCATGGGATAAATCATTCTTTTTGCATTATAGGGGGGAAAGAAAGGCATAATATAACATTAGAGAAAATTTGATCTCATCCTGGTATAAGACATTCTGGAGATGGAGCATCTACTTTTTAAATCCATAAATCTCTGTTTACCAATTCAATAAGGGTCACATGGTGTTTGTCTGTTTTTTTCCACACGTGTTGATTCAAAATCATCTATATGCTTGGCTGAAGCAAATTTATTTTACCTTTCCCTGAATCTGGGGTGCTTGGTCTCAAAATTGTTGTGTAATGAAGTTCATTCCATACACCAGACCATTAAGCTGTCATTTTAAAAGAATAACTCTGCATATGCCAATGTGGTATAGTGTTTACATTTATTGTTGGTCTTGAATTGTAGAAAATCAGAATCATGTCCATTCTTAGTTATGGCACATCACTGAATGACTTTGGGTCAATCACTTTTTCCCTAGGCCCAATTTATTTCATGGATTGTTGCAGGGATAAATGGAGATCTCCATATAAGTGACTTCAAACTCCTGGAGATAGGCATGATATAAATCAAAGGATTAAAAAAGTAACTTACTAAATATACATCTATAGATCATTTTTTCAAGGTACATATTTAATATATATGTTCCATTTCTGTTTGATAATATTTTGAAATAAGTATTGCATTGTGGTATTTAGGAAATTGAAGAATATTTATAATCCTGTGTTAACAATGGATTACAGCTATTTGAATTAGAATTTAAATCTTCATATTCCTCTAGCATCTCTATCTCTCCTCTTAAGACTTCTGGTTATGTTGAAAAGACAACTACCAAACATTCCAACCAGCATGGTATTTGGCTATGATTTGGGGAAATCATATATTCAGTTTTATTCTAGCCCTAGAAGTTGTGAAAATTGAGTAGGTGGGTATATGGTAAAGCATAACTACATATTGATTAGGGCAAATATATTTTTTGCACTGAATGTATGCTAGCCCCCCCCCCCCCCCCCCCCCAGTAATTCATTTGATTTAATAAAAGGAAAGTATTTTTGAAATTCTTTCAGGAGAAGAATTTCAGATAAATTTTCTTAATGGAGCAATGATAGCTTTGTATTTATTTAAATAAGTGGTGACTTGTTTTATTGTGTTAATGTGCTGCCTTTCTTTATACCAACATGTCTCCAGTTATCCGTAGCCTCGTGGCCTCCACATTTGAATTTAATCTGAAAGAAAGGCCTGATAAGAATTGCTTTCATTGGAGTTTCTCAACAGTAGCACTACTACCTCTGCTATGCAGATGTGTCTTTCCTCTAAACAAATTTGAAAAAGTCATCCACATAAATTTAGAGATGGGAGGAGTACATTTCAAAAGGTTATTTGTGCCAGGTTTAATTGAAAATTTTCTTGTTAGCATATAGTACATGACTTTCAACAGCTCCACTGGCAGGAGCTTCATTAGGTTCAGCATACATCTGTTCTTCAGATTTAAGAGTAAGCCACGGGCTAATGTTTAACTTACATTTTTTTTCTCCTTTCTTTTTTTCCTCCATGCCTGCTATCTTTCCCATCTCCAAGTCTGATTGCTTCTATTTCAAATCCTTCAAAGTAAATTAGACAATTGTTTTGATGGCTACTGCTGCAAAGGGGTGTTCTTGAATTTTACCTTCAATGTACTAATTAAATTGTATATAATAGTGACAGCACATTGACACTGCAGAAGTAAATGATCCAATCTGTTGGCAGTTGAGAAACATTTGGAGTTAAGTTAATTTCATTTATCTTGACCAATGTGAACATTATGAAGTGGGATATTTCAGGCAGAAAAATATCCTGAAGCATATTTGGCTGGCTGAATTGCTATTTCTAATTTAATAGAATGACATAACCAATTATTATTATTTGAAGATCAATTATCAACGTAGATGTTATCGGGTCGGATGGATATATAGTCTTCCTGTGACCAGCATTACTGTACCTTGAGTTTGACACCCCTGCTCTAGAGTCTCAGATTTAAAAAAAAAAAAATGGTATCATGGTGACCAGAACCTTTTGCGATATTCCAAGTATGGTCTCACTAGTGCAGCAGAAAGTGGTACTATAGCCTTACTGAAAGTCCAAATATACTATGTCCACAGCATTTTCCTGATCCACTGATTTAATCATTTTAACAATGAAGGTAATAGGGGGGTTTGGTATGATCTGGAGCCATGGTGGTGCAGTTCTACATTTAGGTTCTACACTTAAGCAAGGAAAACAAAGTGCACAGGTACAGTATGCATATGTGGTACCATGCTCAATAGTAGTAACTATGAAAGGGATCTTGGAGTCCTAGTGGACAATCACTTAAGTATGAGCCAGCAGTGTGCTGCAGCTGCCAAAAAAGCCAACACAGTTCTAGGCTGCTTTAACAGAGGGACAGAATCAAGGTCACATGATGTTTTAATGCCACTTTATAATGCCTTGGTAAGGCCACACTTGGAATACTGCATTTAGTTTTGGTTGCCACGATGTAAAAAAAGATGTTGAGATTCTAGAAAAAAAAGTGCAGAGTGCACCTCTTAACCAATTCCTCGCCTATTTTGACTTGCATACTTACTCTATATCCCTCTGTGCTGCTTTTGATAGGTTGGGCTATTTCTTCCTTAGGCGTTAAGAGAGATACAAAGAAGGGATTAAGCAGTTTTGCTATTTTCTTGCTTCCTGTCACCTTCTTGCATCTTCTCCCATTAGTGGAACTACCATTACCTTGGGTTTCTTCTTGTTCCTACACATTGAAAGAAATCTTTTTTGTTGTGCTTTTTAGCATTAGTTGCTAGTCTTACCTCATTCTGGGCCTTAGCTTTCCTGGCTTTCTCTTTGCAGAATTGAGTTATTTTCTGGTGTTTTGTTTTACTTATGTGTCCCTCTATCTATTTCTTTTATATACCTGTTCTTTTTCTCATTCAATTTGTCCAAAAATTATTTATTCAATCATGGTGGTTTCATCTAGAGTCTCTGATTTTTCTTTTTGTGTGTGTGTTATTTTTTAAATTTTTGGACCTTTATTGTCTAATTTTTTTTAGAGTTTCCCAAGCATCTTGAACTATTTTTCTTTTTTTCTAGGATTTTCATCCATGTAATCTTTCCTAACCTCTCTCTCTTATTTTATTGAAATCAGTTTTCTTAAATCTGAAATGCCAGTCTGATTTTGTTCTGTTGCTTGTACCTGAATTATGTTGAATTCCAGTATGTCATGGCGGCTCTGACACCAAATTCCTATTACTTCTACTCTCTCAAGCATTCCATCCCTATTAGTAGGAGTTAAGTTCAATATAGCTGTCCATCTAGTTCCCTGCTCTACCTTTGTGTGACAGAATTGTCAGCTAGGGACATCAGGAACTGGTTTGACCTCTGATTCACTGCAGAGTTCGTTTCCCAGTTGATGTCAGGAGAGTTAAATTCCATATTATTACAGTGTTATGTTTCCTGCCTCAGTTAACTAATTAGCAAAAAGTTCATTTATTTCCTCTCTTTGGTTGTGTTCTATAGTACCATAACAAAATTATTTCTTTTTCCTTGAATATTTATCCAAATACTTTAAAAAAAGTCTTGTATTCTTGATATTGTGCATTTCTGTAGAGATGTAGTAATTCCATATATATAAAATGTAACCCCCATGTTTGTTGGGTTTGCTCTTTTGAACAATTTATATCTTTCTAGTTATGTGTTTCAATCATAGGTTTCACCCACCTAGTTTCAGTAATAGAAACAATATTGTGCCTACCCTCATGTAGTAGAATTTCAAGCTCTCCCTGTTTGTTCCTCATACTATGAGCAGTCATGTACAGGAATCTGAGCCCTTGATGGTTGATTCTGAATTTGTTTAATTCAATCAGGGCCAGAATTGGAAAATTATTTTCTATTTCTTCTACTCCTTTGCACAATCCACACTTTGAATCATTTGAAGAATTGGGGGAAAAAATCTTCAAATGATTCAAAGTGTAGATTGTGCAAAGGAGTAGAAGAAACAGGAAATAATTTTCCAATTTTGGACCTGATTGAATTAGTTCAAATAACTTGTTTTTGAGCAGCCAAAATCAAGCCTTCAGTTTCTTTCCCTAATGTTCTAGTTGTAAGTAATTGCCAGATTCTAACTTTATTCACTTTCCCCTCAATCTTTTGTACAATTATTTTATCTGCCAGCATTCTGTTTGTGTTTTTATTGCTTTATTTCAATATTCATGTTTTTCATTTAGTTCCATTTTTTAAAACTTGCATCAATGCTTAATCAATAAATACATGCTTTTTTCTTTGACAGATTGACTTGTAGTAAACCTCGTTCTTCATTTCTAGGGGGCATGTATAATTTATCAATCTCTCTGTCCAGTTCAGCTTGTGTACAACTAATAATTTCAGCAGTGTATTGTATCACAGGTATGATACAGGTGTTGATGACTTTGATGGTATTTCCATTGTTCAATGTTGTCTTTAGCAGTTTTCTTACCTTTGGATGTATTCTTTATTGATTACATTTTTAACTTGTCCACGCTTGATGTTATCCAACTGTAAAATGTGCAGATACTAGTAGGTTTCATGCTGGTGTCTTCTGATGGTTTGGCCATTTGGCATTTAAATTCCATTACTGTTTCTGATTTTACCCCACTTCACTGCTACTGTAGCACATTTCTCTAGGCCAAATTCCATTGCTATATTTGTGCTAAAAATTCTTACAGCATTTGTCAGTTATTGGATTTCAGTTTCTAATTTTCCATAAAACTTCAGAACATCTATATAAAGCAAATGTGAGATTTTATTAGCATTTTTGCTGTCCAATGACCAAGATTTGTTTTTTTCAAAATCACTGTGAAAGTAGAATCAATGATGATGATGATGATGATGATGATGATGATGATGATGATGATAATAATGAATCACCCTGGTGACAGCCCTGGAGGCCATCTTTTTCTTTGGATCTTCAGGGTTGCCACACTTAGTGCTGTGGGAAATTGGGAAGGGGATTTCATGGAGTTGCAGGGATATCTAGCCATAATAACATTCTTTTTTTTGAGAGTCAAGGACATCCTGCCCTGCACCTGGAGTAGCATGACTGGGAGGCATCACCAGTTGGGACGGTGCATTGATTGGACCATGTGATGGACATGTGGGTGCAGGGGGAAGGGACTTGAACTTTCTTTTGGGTGGGGAAAACCTGAAAGCTTTCAGATTTGGGTTTTCCCAGTTGTGCCAATATAACACCTCTAATAAAATGGAACTTTGAGGAACTTCAGAGTCTTCTTTCATTGGGGGAGTTACTTGGAACCCTGACATCGGGAAGATGCTTCTCCTAAAGTTGACAAGCCCATATTTTTCATTTCCAAACACCAATTTCATCTCCATTGCTTCATTTTTTTTCCCTTTAAACATTGTAATGTTTTTACTGATTCCAATTGTTTCCAAATATTTGGTGATCCAATGATCTGGCAATAAATCAAATGCCTTTTTATAATCAATCCAGACCATATGTACAGTAAATTAGTTTATCGGTTTTTGCAATTTTCCAAAAAGATTTCATCAATCAGAAGCTGATCTTTTGTACCTCTGTTTTTCATTTATTTGCTGCATTTTCTTTTCACTATTAATGCTTGTGAATTCACATTGTAGGAAAGCATGTTATCAGCTATTATTGTTATTGTTTGCATAATCAGCCAAATATTTAGCATGGATTTGGCATTTTTATCTACCTATCAAGTCCTTCCCAAGGATCTTGGATAGGCAGATATGTTCCAAATAAAGCTATCTCTTGCAATTGACTGTTGGTGATTTTGTCAATGCTGATGGTTCAACTGTTTATTATTATTATTCACTGGAATAATAAAAAATTGAGTAATTCTATACTATTGCTGAAAAATAATAGGCAGATTCTAAAGGAACAATTTCCTTTAGGTTTAGGTTGAAGCAATCACTGTTACACATTCATTTATTTGAATGAAACTTGATATTGTTAAAACAATTGCTGTAGAAGTGCACTCAGAAGCATAACAATTGTTTAGTTCCATGAACCTGCACTGGCCAAAATCTAAAAAGCCATGAAGAAAATTCAAAATAGCCAACATGCTTTTGCCATGAGTATTCTGAAGACCAAATGTTCCTATATCTGAAGGACTAGCCCATCTAAAAGGCCATATGGCTTGGAAAGTGGTTTTTCATATATAATATTGGGGTTTTTTTTAAGCCACCTGTACATGCCTGTACATATAACCTTCATTCTTAATGGTGTTCAGAATTGTTAACAAAATAAAATGGCCATGATTAGCGGTATCTTTGGAACAGAGCCAGTGTCTTTGTATCACCTGAACCATCTCATAGACCATATGGATTTTTCTCTGTAATTATTTTATTATTGGATTTCCTGCCATTCTTGTTGGTCTGCTAAACATTGTACTTACTGAGCCAACACCATTACAAAGAAGTGCTCCCATGCCATGTGTTCCTTAAATATGCGCTTATTGTATTATGTAGATTGCTTTTAAGAAAAAACATTTTATTAAATGATTATATTTTTAAAACAAAAGTGCTAAGTGACCTTTCATTCACCCTCCATTAGCTTTCTAGCCTTATCTGACAGTTTGGAACAGGTGAAAATTTGCCTCAGTTATATTTGCCAAGATGCTAGCACTCTGACACACTAAGTAAATATTATTATCAGGGCATAGAAACCCTATCAGACAAAAGAAGTAGCCAATTTCTCATCAGTTTGTGTCACATCTGTGCACAATTATCTTTTCCACTTCCTCCAGATAAACTGGAGTAATAAATAGCTGTGAGAAATTTGCTGGGCAGGAATCATTTGCTGCCTCATAAACTCATAACCAAGTGAAGCCATCACTTCCAAGAACAATTAAACAATCCTTTAAACATTGCTGCTCTGGAAGAGTTTAAGTGAAGGGGATATTCTGCAGCACAGTAAGTTAGCCTGCCTCCGCCTCCACAAAATACACCTTCCCCCCAAAATATAAAACCAGAAAGTTGGCTCCATGTTTTTTTTTAAAATAATGTTCAAAGTTCTTTAAATTTGACATTATTCTCTGTGCTTCCAAACTGCCTAGATTTCAACACGTTCTCTATGATTTGTGATCTAATTACCATTTCTCATTATATGTGCTACACTAAAAGAGCAAATGAGCATTTGAGGATTTTGTTGTTGCTGAAATTGTAGCTGTTGTCTAATGTAAGTTATTTATGGCAGGAACCTTTCAACAGCCCTTTTGCTACAACTGTCAAAGGAAGAATTGCACCTTGCCCAGGAAATTTAATCAAATAAGCAAAACTTAGAAAGGCAAAGGCTGAATGAACCACAATGTATTAATGAGCAGCTGCATTACTTTTAAACTCTTAATGTGGCAACTTGTAAATGATTTCTTTTTTCCTTGATAATAAATAAATCTTCTGAAAAATCATAGAGGATTATGCAGCAATATTTAGAGGTTCTCTGCAAACTAATGTTTGAAGACATACTTTCTATGATGGAATTGAAAACATGTTTAGTTCTTGTGAAGAATTTTAAGTATCTTTCCCTACCTCTAATTCCACCTATCAGCACCCAGCTGACAGTTTTCCCACCCTATATGCTTTAAGAACCAACATTAATGTGTGACGACCATGACCTAAAAGTGAGCTCTGATATAGAATTTTTTTTTAGATTAAAAAATCATTGTATTTCTTCATAAAACCACTGACTTGGAAGTTTAGGTAGCTATCTTGTTTGTTCTCTTCCTCCTTCTCTAGATAATTTTATGAATCTGGACTGAATATAGGGTTAGACATCTGACTGGATGACTTCAGATTTACTAAATATATTCTGTTTTCAAATGAGGAAAATGCAGAATAAATTATGCCTCAAAAAAGAAGGCAAAGAAAGTGTCACCTCCAATCAATGAGGATGTGGCTAATCCCTTGCTGCCTTACTCCCCTGAGAGCAACTTGAAATACAGTGTGATAAAGTAAAAATGATGTCGGCTCAATTTGGTGAGTTTCTTCAAGAGCTGGGGATTTTGAAGACAATTATAGCACATTCATATGAGCCAATGTAACTGTATCTAAAATTCTTCTCTCTTAACTCATTCTAAAATTTTGTTCAGTTTCCTCCATATAGAATTGAAAGATAAAGGTGTTATCTGTAATGATCTGTTCACTCCAACCCATAGTGGAATTCTAAATTCACATTCTCCCCCACACACAATGATATTAATATTTCTGAAATTTCTTCACATTCCAGTTGAAATAAATATAAATGGGTGAGTCTGTCCCATAGTTAAACAAAAATGAAGTTCTCAACTTGCCCAATGGTAAATTTACTCCCTTTATTTTATGTATGTGGTTGATGGTATTAGTTATCTAATATTGTATTTCTTCTACTCAGTGTGGTCAAATAGCAAAATCTATGTGGCCATAAAATGCCTATTTGTGCACCATATGCTTCTTGTTACTCTAAAATGATTAAGCAAGCATTGAAGATACCAAGGATGTCATATGATATAGCTGTCATTTTACTGATTATGTACTTATATGCAATAAACAATGTAATAAATAAACATACAAAATAATTATTCATGTGTGTGATGCTTATACAATAAAGTTTTTTTTTTGTACATATGCCCACCACAAGTTGTTAGTCTCTAGAGGTTAGTTTCCTAGATATATCTGGTACTTTGATACATTTTTGATACATAAGAGCCTGGTGGCGCAGCAGATTAAAGCAGTGTGATTAACATTCAGCTGCCTGCAATTACTGCAATTTCTAATCTTACCAGGCTCAAGGTTGACTCAGCCTTTCATCCTTTCTAAGGTAGGTAAAATGAGGACCCAGATTGTGGGGGCAATAAGCTAACTTTGTATAAATATACAAAAGTATGAAGGTTATTGCTTAACGCATTGTAAGCCGCTCCTGAGTCTCCGGAGAAGGGCGGCATATAAATCGAATTTTTTTAAAAAAATCTATCCTTTCCTCAGGCATCCATGACTATATGCAAATGTGCTTTCATCTTTATAACAAATCATTAGATACTTTATATTGAGAAAATGTGTTCAATCAAAATCCACTTAAAGGAATTCATGGTTAACTTAGACAGTACACCTAAATGTCCTTATATCTTGGGTTGCTGAACACATAATCAGTGAATAAATATATACTTTCAGGTACTTTCCTGATTTCTGCTAAGAAATACATGTAATGTATTTTTTTTATTACTCTACAAAATAATGAAAAGCAAAGTGCCATTTTCCTGCATCCACTTAATTTATAAGAATTATTACGAGCTATACATGAATCTCATTGGCATAAATATAAAAATGGTCCACTGATTTGTTTAAAGTATGCCCAAATGCATAAAAAAAGGGAAAAATGAATTTTTCATAGCAAATACTATGGGCAATTTTCCTCTTAGTAAATGTTGACCATTTCATGAATATATGTTGCAACTATTTTGTAATAGCTGATGCTCTCATAATTTCAAGCAAAACATTGAAACACAATTACCTTAAACATGCACATATCAGAGAAATGTACAAACAAAAGTTCATATATTAAAAGAAATATTCACAGAAATAATTTAAGTGTATCTAGTCTGAAAAAAACTAAGAAAAAACAGTACTATGCAAACTTTACAATTATACCTGTTGCAAACTAAGAGTAAGGAACTGTATTGTAATACTAACTTTTGCGAGTGGAATTTGTCTTACAGGGCTGATAAAGTTGGTCCTGTTGAATTTTTCTTCTTTATGTAATATTGGAAGGTCAAGACCTTTATCCTGCTTGCATATATTTGCTCTATAAATGCTAAAATTTTCTCAGAATACTATTACAAATAAAACCAAGTAAAAAAAAACCCTCAGCTTGCATTAAAACTTTCAATCTATTCCATTTCAAATAAGTACTGTTGCTTGTTATAAGAAACTCCTTTATGCTGAGTTCATAAAGCCTGAAAAAACTTTTGCAGGAGAAGAACATCAAGAACAACAAGAAGTATTATGCAGATGTCTGGGGCATATTTCCCATAATGACCATGTGGCTGACATTTATGAAAGATATAGCAGGACATCTGTGGTATATGTTGATTATTTCCCCTCATCCATGCTGTTGTGGTTCTCAGCTTTCAAACCAGGGACTTTCCCAGATAATTGGAAAAGTTTGAAACTGAATGTTCTGCATGCAAAGAAGATACTATACTAATGAGCTATGGTGTTTTTCTGATGCTCCATTAGTGCTACTACTATTACATTGTTATACTATTGCTACCACTATTCCCACTACTGCTGCTACTACTACTGCTGCTACTACTAAGATATAAAGACACACTCAGTTTGAGCTCAGGGTCCATGAAATTTTCTTTGCAACAACATGAAAGTGGTTTGACTTTCACTTCCTTTGGGATTTATCCTTCATACTACAGCTCTATTATTATTTAAATATTAATAGTAACAGAAATAATAGTTAATAATATGAACCTTGTTTAAAACTAGCACTCTATCAATATTTTTTCTACCTAGAAAAGTTGCACTTTACATTACCCCTTTATCTTAAAAAAAGCCATGGAGTGGTGAAATCACTAGCTGAAGGACAGGGGTCCCTGCCATGGGGAGTAAAAGGGCATTCCAGTTTAGAGTACAATTGGGAAGAGGAAATGTCTGAAATCAAACCCTTAGGTCTATGCCTGCCGTTTTGCAAGGGAAGGCAGACAATCGGCTGAGATTCTTGTAATATAGGTGATCAATAATAAAATATCTTTTTGACTCTATCCATGAGTTGTTCTGCTGCTTGCCCCTGACATAAATATAGTTAATAAATTAATACTGGGTTTCAGTTACAACAGACTCTTATAGGAACAAATGCTGAAGAAATATGTTTCAGTTACTTATGGCAAATATTGTAGGTTTACCCCCCCCCCCCCCCCAATAAAAGTCTTTGGATTGAATATTTTTTAAGGAAATCTAAGGAATGTCATCAAGGGGAGTTGACATCAGTCTAAAGTCATCTTCCTTACTCTTTACAGAAGCCTTCAAATTTCAAAATTATTAAAATTTCATGTAGTTTCTACATAAACCTTCAAATTTCAAAATTATTGAAATTTGGTGTGGCCTCTACATTATTCAATTCACTCTTCAATTTCAACATTATTCTTTAAAAAACAATAGAAATTTGAATAATTTCACCTTTTCATCTAAAATGGTTGGATGCAACCATGTTACCAATGCAATATACAGTACATGTCTCGTTCTCATCATTGAAATGGTCTTCAGTAGAAGTGTCCTTCACACAAATATGATAAAATGGAAGAAAGGGGGAATGTGGTGGAGCCACTGATCATTACATTCCCATCAGTGGTACTCTACCACTGTGGTCTTACCACCCATGGGCTGTTCTTGAGATTTGGAACCTTGACTATACCAGCACAAAGAAAGACTGTTCACATGTATCTGGTTTTCATTTCACTGAAATCAGAGTATGGGAGATGATAATAGCTTCAGGAAAGCAGAAGGATTCAATCATAAAGTTAGGACTGGTCAATGGACCCAGGTTTCTAATCTCCAAACAGTTATGATTGAAAACAGGAAGACAGACAAGGTACAGTTATTATAAATATTCAGTAAAACTGAAAATGCATCTTCCTTCTTTAAATATTCAAGCCACACATATCTCCTTAAAGCATGACTGCAAAGCAAAGGAACATATACCATTTGGAATGGCTAGACACTACTTTGCTTGGTAACAGTGGCTTTAGCTTATCTGTTGCTGAAGTGGATAGTCAGTCAGGAACAACTGGTTCCACATCAACATTTTGTTAAGGCAAAAGTCTATACCTCTCTAAAATGTTTCACAAGGCAGAGCAATGCACCATCAGAAAATTAGATGAAGCATCTCCTCAGAGAAGATTATTGTCAATCCCCAAATCCTAACAGTGATAATAGTAATCATTATAGTATTGAACTGGTTGTTGCATTGTTCATAGGTTTGTTTTGTATAATTTTGGTTTTATAAGTCATATTTCCCCAACTCTGTGGTCTCATCCCAAAACCCCCAAAATTTTAACCTAAAACTGTCTACTGTTGACCTCACCCCATTCCTAAGAGGTCTGTAAGGGGCGTGCATAAGAGCACCAGCCTGCCTACCGTCCCTGTCCTAATGTTCCCTTTAACTGTACTCATTTTATGTATTCAATTCATGCTTATACTTATATATATATTATCTAATATGCACTCGACAAAATAAATAAATAAAATAAAATAAATAAATAAACTTAGTGGGAAAAATGAATACAAAATATTTACATCACTTGAGTTTGTATTACAGTTGACAGGGAACTTTATTCTGTGGAATTCAATAGAAGATTCATCTGCAATTGTATAACATTTTTTACCTGGGAATGAGATAAATAAGCATACAATTATCTGGGAATGGGACTTGCTTCTGGGCAGATAAGCATAGGATTACAGCAATGACAATTTAGTATGCCAAGACAGAACTCTGCAAGTGAACATTTTGGAACTGAAAGGAATCAGATGTCCTTGATCTCCTTTGGCCCTTTTGCCTATATTGGTCAGACTTTCATAAATCATATTTTGCTATTTATCTCAAACTTAATGTTGTTATGCACCAAGTGAGATTCCATTTTTTTTAGCTTAAACTGCAATGACAAAGCACCTTTGTATCTTTTTATCTGTTCCTTTTGTCAAAAGAATGACATTTTATCCCTTTCTTTCCTTCTTTGTTTACAGAGGGTTTCTAATTCTTTTCTCTTTTGTGGGGGGGAAGGAATATCAAGATACATTAGATATATTGCAGTGATGGTGAACCTTTTCGGCACCGAGTGCCCAAACTGGAATGCATTGCATGTACATGCATGTGTGCATGCCAGAGCACTGGAAACCCAAAGACCAGCTGGCCAGCAGCACACATGCCTGTTTTTTTGCCATTTTCAGGCCAGGTCTTTGGCCGTTTTCAAGGTGGTTTGGGGGCCATTTTCAGACCCAAAAGAACCCAAAATAATGGCCTGAAAAATGGGTCTGAAAATGGCCTGAAAAACAGCCTGGAAAAGGCCCAGAAATTGCCCAAAAAACGGCCTGGTTTTTGGCCATTTTCAGGCCATTTTCCAGTGCTCCAGTGCCCATGAAGTCCAGCTGGCCAGCACAAAACCAGAAGAGCAGCTGGTGATGGTGCACATGCCCACAGAGTGGGCTCTGCATACCACCTCTGGCATATGTACATAGGTTCGCCATCACGGACGTATTTTGTCTAATAAAATCAAGCAGATACCAGAATAAGTTTTCCCCGTGCATCCAATGTCTCTAAAATATCAAAACATTTCATGGTGGCTATCACAGCGGATACCACCTCCAAGGGAGGAAGGTGCATAGGTTAAGAGTAGAATTAAGAAGACTCTATTTTGTTGTTTTGTTGCTCCAAGTGGATTTTTTTCAACTTTGCCAGGCTCCTGAATTAATAGTCAATTGCTAGTGGATCTTGTGCCCATTCCTATATAATTTTATAGATGTCAAGGAAATAAAATAAAAAGCAAAGGCAAGATTCAAAAGAATCTTGCCTTTGGTCATCTTTGAAAATCAGAGGATAAGTAAATTGCATTTCCACGCAACCTGAAAAGCCACAGTTAAATACAGATGAATGAAATAATAAATGTGTGTATGTAAACTTCTGTATATGTAAGAAAATGTTTGGATTCTGACATAAAGGACAATATTTAGAAGGCACAGCACTTCAACATGTACTTTCCATTGATGCCTAATCTCTTCTTGTCCTTCAAGAAACATCTTGGAGTAAAATAACTATTCTTGGCCAATTTAGCACGTCTGGTATTAAATCTTCAGAAAAAAATGTGTATGTTATTGAGTGATATTTTTTTTTCCTAAGAGACATATTGATTTCTGCAGTGGAAGCAAAGAGTTCCCAGATGTTAGCTTTTCAAGTCACTGACATTTCAGAGCTTTTTGGGGAAAATGTTCACAGCTCTCTATCGAGTAAAGCTAGTGAAAATGCTCTCATATGTATATGAAAGAAAATTGTGTCAATAATAATGTTACTTCTGCTCATATTTTTAATATTCTCATGCTAAGATCCATAAACAATATATCAATGCAGCAATCCGGAAAATCTTTATATAAGGTCTATGTTAGATAAATATATTAGATACATATATTTATCTATTTCAGTAAATACATCTATACATTTGCTTTCTGTTCTTTATTTGCTTTTCCTTTAAATGATTTGCTTTCCCTATATGTAAAGAAAGGTATTTCTAAGACGTGTTAAGCTGAGAAAGAAATTAACAGGCCCAAATTTAGCCAATAAGTAGCTAGGAATGGACTTGGACCTTGGTTTCCCCAATTCTAGGCACTACAGTATACCACAATTGTTTTATCATGTAAGCTTTATGACCTTCCTTGATTTTGTATTCTACAATCTAAAACATTGGTCTCTTCCAGCACTGGAAGGGAGACTTTTTCCCTTAACCAACCAAATATGTAGCCATAGTAGATGACTTATGTGGATATGGATGAATTAGTTTCAGGACTCCTTTCTCTTTTTCCTGGAAGCAGGTAGAATTTCACTATTTGGATATATACTGTACATACCATATATCCTTGCATATAAGCCAATTTGCAGATAAGCCAACCATTGAATTTTTAACCCAAATATCACAAAGAAGTGCTCCCTGCAACCACCCACATTTTTCATGGTACTTTGATTAATTATTCAAGGGTCTGTTTATCTGCAGATGGGCTTATCTGTAACTTCTTCTGGGAAATACCGGTAATTTTAACAAGTATTGCCATATATATACTTGAAGATAAGCCCATCCACAGATAATTCAAGCCTCATTCCTAATTCTGGATTTACCCACAAATATTAACACAAGAAATATGTGTTATTTCTTTTTCCTGAGGGAAGACATTTTGTAATTTTACAATGGCATCTATTCAGTTAGGCATTTTGAGGTCTTTACAATAATCTATATCTTCTTCATATCTTAGATGCCTTATGATCCAGCAAATGTTTTCAGACCTATTAATATGTCATGTCTTAGACCAGAAATCTACTGAAATGCTACAGCACCTCCCCAGCCCCAGACACCGTTTCCAGGAAGTTTATAATTTACAATTCATCAAGAATCTAGATTCCATTTTAGTAGTGTTCATGATTTTTCAAAGATGGTCCACTTCATCCTCTTTTTTGTCCTTCCCTTCATTGTTGATATACATCCCTATTGTTTTGGATAGTACGGAAATTTGAAACTGTGGAAATGATTAGATCATCCAGAAAGCCACACTTTTCTAGACCACTTGATTTCTGACATGCTTATAATTTATAGCTGATTTCTAATAGGTACGATGTCAACCATTGGACAAGTTCTATCTGGTCTCAATTCCATCATCCACCACTGGGCATGGAAACCTAGAAGATGAATGTCACTTGGAGGCTTTCATCATTGGTTTGCCAACTCACAACAAGAACATTGGCTGGATTTTTTTTCCCCATGAGAAAGATTCAGACCACACCTCCATTCAACTGTCATCCTTTGAGGCCATCTATGATTATCACCTTTTCATTTTTTTTTCCTTTAATGTTTTTCAGCTATTGATCCTTAGAGGGCTTCCACTTTTTTCAGAAGCTCCAAGAACCTCCAGGAAGCTCAGCATTTTCTTCATGTAATACTGTATTACACCAAAACCCAACATAAGCACTCTGATAGGCAAAAACATCCTTCTCCATCACTGTCAGAGGTTGCAACTGAATTTCTATAAAGTATCTCCCCTCTACACACTCATATAAGAAACTGTATGTCAGGTTCAGTGGATCATTCTTTTTAGTAGCACAATTCATTCCATGGCTTTTGCTTGCTGAAATTTTAAAGATACACTTATTTTCTTACAATTCCCTACTGGTTCAAGAACACCTTTACCATGACATAGGTCTTGGTTGGATAAAGATCCACAACAATGCTAATTCAGTAAGCAAAATTTACTTAGTACATAAGTTTTTAAGCTGAAACTTTGAACTACACAAACTGGAATGTCTTGTAGAAAATGAGCAAAACACTGATACTGAACCAGTTATCTTTAACTTATTTTTCTTGTGTCCTTTGGAAGATAATGACTACATCTCCTATCATTTCTTGTGCTGGCTTGTGAAGGTAGGAACTATAGTAAAACGTATAGAGCCAGTTATGCTAGTTATACTAAAATGTTGGTGTGCTTGCATTTTCTGAGGGGTAAGAATATTGGAATTTTGTTTAAAAAAGTCAGAATTGGTTGGTTGGTTGACTGACTGGCTGGCTGGCTGGCTGGCTGGCTGGCTGGTTATGTTCCACTAGGTTTGTGTTGACTGTTAGTAGACACAAAGATGGACCATCTCCAGGATGATTTGTTCTCAACCTGGATCTTCATGTTTTTCAATGATGCACCCTTTGCCTCAATCAACCATTCTTCTTTTTCCTTCCACCTTCCCCAGCATTATGGATTTCTCAAGGGAGCTGGATGTTTTCAGATAATGACAATAGACTTAAATGTTTGCAGATAATGACAACTTACTAAAATATGATAATTTGACCCTGGTCATTTGTGTCTTGAATGAGAACCCTGAATTAATTTATTCTATGATCCATTTGTTTCTGCTTTGGCCTTCATGTTATTTTCTGGATTCATCTTTCTGGCATCCACATTCAAAGAAATCAATACTTTTTAAAAACTTTTCTTCAAAGTCTAACTTTCACTTTTATAGAGAACCACAGGGAAAATCATTGCCTGCATGATTCTAATCTATGTATATCCATGTCACAGCATCTGAATATCATTTCCAAGGCTTTCATTGCTACCATATCAAAGTAGTCCTCGACTTACAATCATTTGTTTAAGTGACTGTTCTATGCTACAATAACACTGAACAAAGTGACTTATGACTGGTCCTTGCACTTATGACCATCACAACATCCCCATAGTCACATGATCAAAATTTTGGTGCTTAGTAAACAACATATATTTATGGTGGTATATTTATGATGGTTGCAGTATCCCAGGGTCATGTAATCACTGACACATCTCTCTGAAGGAGATGGGTGATTAAGAAGCTTAATAAACAAACAACCATTTTTATCTTCCAAGACAGCTTCTAACGAACAAAGTCAATGTGGCAGTCCAGATGAGCTTAACAATCACCTGATTCACTTAACAACTACAGTGATTTGATTAACAACCACAGCAAAAAACAACCACCTTGTTTAGCAATGTAAATTCTGGTCCCAACCATGGTTATAAATTGAGGACTACTTGTAATCTGTGGCTATCACTTGACTTTACTTTATAGTTGATCCTAGCAATAGCAATAGCACTTAGACTTATATACCACTTCACAGTGCTTCTACCGTCCTCTCTAAGTGGTTTACAGAGTCAGTATATTGCCCCCAATCATCTGGGTCCTCATTTTACCCACCTCGGAAGGATGGATCTTGGCAACTGGCATGTATTTATGATAGTTGCACTGTCCTGAGATCATGGGAACACCATTTGTAACCTTCCCAGCTGGCTACTGACAAGCAAAGTCAACGGGAAGCCAGATTCCCTTAACAATCACACAATTTACTTAACAACTGTGGCAAAAAAGGTCATAAAGTTTAAAGGCCATCACTCTGTTATATAAAAGGCCATCACTCTGCTAAACAAATAATTCCCTCAACACCGTCAAACTATTTACTAAGTCTGCACTACTATTAATCTTCTCATCATTCCCATCACCCATTCTCCTTCCACTTATGACTGTATGATTGTAACTTTGTTGCTTGTATCCTTACAATTTATATTGATAGTTTCCTGATTGATTATTTGTACCATATGACTATCATTAAGTGTTGTACCTTATAATTCTTGATGAACATATTTTTTATGTACATTGAGAGCATATGCACCAAGACAAATTCCTTGTGTGTCCAATCACACTTGGCCAATAAAAAATTCTATTCTATTCTATTTTAAAATGGGATAGAACTCACTTTACTGACTTGCTTAGCTATGGAAATTTGGGCACAATTTGGGCACATAAGTCAAAGACTACCTGTAATCCATATATAATTTTCTCCTTACTATTTCCATCTTTGCCATTTCTGCCTCCAACCACAAGCAACGTATGTTGCTTACATGTAATGTCGATTTGAGATTGAAATCAGTGAACTTCCTCTATGTCTGCATCAATGGTTGAAGCATGAACTTGGATAACTGTCATATTAAAGGGTTGTCCACAACATTAAATGATAGTATTTTGTCATAGACTGCACTGTACCCAAGTATTATTTTTGCTATACCCTTCCTGATTATATAAGCAACACTGTTTCTTCTTTGATTTTTGTGTCCCAAGTAATAAATAGCATGATCTTCTGACTGAAAGTCTATTCCAATTTGCTAATGTCTAAAATGTCAATGTTTAGTCGATTCATTTCATCTTTCACTGTTCTGAGCCGGACTTGTTTATGCTTCTTTCATTCCATGTTTCTACTATCTTTCTGTCTTTGTAGCTTTGGATTTTGTTTTATAAGTTGCAACATCAGCAACTAGATATCTCCAAGGTTTTAATCATAATAAATACTCTGAGAGATCTTCACTTCTTCCTCTGTAGCATGTTCATTGCCATCTGACCCAGAGGTAGTATTCAGCGGGTTCTGACCAGTTCTGGAGAACCGGTAGCGGAAATTTTGAATAGTTCAGAAAACTGGTAAATACCACCTCTGACTGGCCCTGCCCCCATCTATTCTCTGCCTCCTGAGTCCCAGCTGATCAGGAGAAAATGGGGATTTTGCAGTAACCTTCCCCTGGAGTGGGGAGGGAATGGAGATTTTACAGTATCTTTCCCCTGCCACGCCCACCAAGCCACACCCACAGAACCGGTAGTAAAAATATTTGAATCCCACCACTGATCTGACCTTAGGAGCTGATCATCTAGCCTACATCATCAATCTTTTTTTTTCTATCCATGTTGGGTTTTTGGGGGCGGGAGATAGAGGTGGCTTATCTTTGCCTTCTCCTACACAATATGAAATGCTGCATTTGCTGTTGCTGTTGAAATGATCATCCAGCTCCAGAATCTTTATATATTAGTGCCTGCCTAATATATAAGCTGGGCATTTAAGATGATATTCACACATATACTCCCAGAGTTCTTTGCTCCTGATTCTACAAGCACTTCCCTTAGCACAATGAAACAACTTACATGATCTGAAGATTTGAAATATTTGGTGGGGTTTTATATGTTTAAAAAATATTAAATGTATTTGATTATTTGATTTATCAGTACAAATTTCACTTTTTAACTACAGAAAAATAGGCCCATTTCCTTACACTAGATCAGAAATGCACTCTGGGTACATCTTAAATTGGTCACTAGAATCAAGTAGCTAATATGTCACATATGAAAAAAATCCAAATGATCAAATAGATGGCAAAAAAGAGATACAGTACACTCTATTTCAGTGCTATTATCTAATTGTCCTTTATATTTTCACAAACTAGTCCTAAAGTAATCATAATCCAATAACAGTATCATGCTTAAAGTGCCTAATAGTGTTGCAAGCCTGAAAGGGAGGCGTTGTAGCATGCAGTAGTAGTGGTGGAGGAATGTGTTAAATAAATTGAAAGTGGGTATCTTTTTCAAATACACAAACTATCATGTGATATGTTTGCATGTGTCATCCAGAAAACAATATAACTCACAGAATAGCCCAAAGCACTTATTCCAGCAGAGAGAAGTTCCCTGAACATGAGCTCCAGCATGAGACCAAAAGCTCAGATCTCTGGTCCCAGTGACTGACCCAGATTTGATCTTTCATAATTATCCTGGGACACATATATTTGTCTTCATTTGCAATATAAACACTGTTTTTTTTTTCAAGAAAGCATAAAGAAGGAAGCTGGTTTTTTTCATAATCAACCCTTTACACATATGAACTATATTAATCTGTGAAAAATAATTCCAACAAAGAATAATTAGTTGGTGCCTTTTGATAATCAATGCTCATAATGCCTGCATCAATTAGCTGTATGTTATTTATTTTCCTTTATTTTATTTCCTTTTTTTTTTTTTTGCAAATACATTTAAATACAAAGCTTAACTTCAAAATCCTATAGACTGATAGCAGATGTGTGTCTCAGAATAGCCGGAACAAAGTGCAATTCCATGGAATGTAAGAATTAAAAAATGAGCTGGAAAAAATAGTCTTTAATATTTTTAAAAATTGGAAAAAAAATAGTCACAGTATTCCTTTCTCTTCCTTTGGGACAAAGGAACAACAGTTGTCTTAAAAGAGTCTAGAGAACTGGTCTATGGACTTTCTCAGGAAAGAATATCAAAAGAACATACTCTTTAAAGCATACTGACTACTTTTTCTATTCATTTCAGTGCACTTTCAAATTCTAAGAAACTGTCAAGATGTAAAGTGCATCACTGACCTGTGGTAATCAGAACTGAAGATGCAGTTCTGAATCATCCTGCCAACAATTGCTCAGTTAATACCATTTCTTTAATACTAACCACCAGGTTGGAAGCGCTGACTACATTCAAATTAACATGTATGTTGCGAGGCAGTGCTTATTCCTATTCTATTTGCTATTAAGCAGAGCCAATAGCAGCTGATATCTCCAAAAGACTGGGTTTCCCCTCCCCTCCCCTCCCCACTCCAATCCATTCTATCTTATTCTCCATAAGTTTCACCCAGTCACCTACCAGAATCCTGATAACTAGCTTCCACCCCCTCTCCTTCTGCATAAGTGCATACGTAACTTATATCCATATGGAAGGAGAAGGAGAAAATCTTAAAGCAAATGTGCAGGTTCACCCTCAGGCAAACTAACTGATGTCAAGAGAAGAAAAACAGCAGTTTGTATTTATTTCTATTTCATCATTCTACCTAATCCCCACCATAAATTAAAAACTAAAACTTTTATCCAATATCATAAAAATGACTAATGGGAAGGGGCTGATTAAAGAAATCATGTGTCCCCTTGATGGAAGGAGTCTTTTTCCCCATCTCTGCATGAAACATTAGTATGGTCTATGAAATACCATCCCATAAACCAAGGGACTGCAGCTTAAAGATATTTTTTAAAAAGCATGGAAAGAGAGGTATCTTGCTATCATTTGCATTGGTTTTTTTAAAATATGTATTGTTATATATAATTTACTACCTCTGATGAAGTAGTTTCATGTATTCTGAAAAGATATGACCCTACATTTGTTCTTCTCTTTGCCAATTAGATTATTCTTTCATTTCCTCTATAGAATAAGAGCTTGCTGTTACAAATACAGAATGAAGATTTGCTGCTGAAAGCAGAATTGCTCTGGGAAAGGCATAATTATAGGACTGTACATTTGGAGTCTTTGGTTATAGGTTCAGTGTCCCTTGAAACAGATGGATAAGCAGGTGTGGTGTCATTGCCATAGCTGTATAACAGATGGTCATTCAGTACACACAGAGCAAGGCAGTACCCATTGGTCATATAAATGATGCATATTAAAAAGAAGTGCATGGTGGCCTTGAATTCCAGCTCCCAAATCTCCGGAGTCAGTGATGATTGTAGCAGAAATGTGTGAAGGAATCAACATGGCCACTGGTATTCCAACCAGATGTTTCTAGAAAATATTCTACTTTACTTTCAAATTTGTCTCCTGCTCTTGAGGATTGCTGGAGGAATCAATGTAACATATTATTTGAAGATAGTTTTGGTTTGCTCTTCAAGCCTTTACAGCAGATGCCATCACTGTAACATTGGGAGAATATCAGCAAACATTTGTTCAGGGATAATTTGGGGGCACATGTAGTGACTTGCTAAACAGATTAGCAGTGACTAGCTTATAAAAATAATTTTCCCAATGAGAAATCCAGATTATTTTTGCTGGCAGAACTGTAATGAGTACTTTTTCATTTATAAAAATTTTTTTCTTTGTATATTCATTCTAGCCTGAGATGCAGTAACTGTGGGATCAACCCTTTGCTTCATCAAATAGGACCATACCTGCATTGCAACATTCCACATGCCAGGATCGAGCCCAGTGATAAGACAGTGAGATCTAATCAAGTCCAATCCTAGATTTGTTTACACATAATAGACAGAATCTTGACAAACTAAAGCTATAGCTTTCTAAGCTGTTAGATGTATCCTGATTGCTTCTAGGGTGTGGTTATCCTGAACCTTTTCCTAGCTCAGGACTGTGCAGTCTCTTGATCTGGGTCTCCTTCTGGGAAGTTCTGAGTTGGCAAAATCCTGTCCCTCAACTGCTTCAGTTACACATTCCATCACACCATGCCAACCTATTCTTCTTGGTAAGTAGAGTCTGTCAATATCATGGGACAGATATACCACTTCACAGTTCTTTACAGCCCTCTCTAAGCGGTTTACAGAGTCAGCATATTGCCCGCAACAACTTGGGTCCACATTTTACCTATCTCAGAATTATGGAAGGCTGAGTCAACCTTGAGCCTGGTTAGATTTGAACTGCCAAATTGCAGGCAGCCGGCAGTCAGCAGTCAGCAGAAGTAGCCTGCAGTACTGCACTCCAACCACTGTGTCACTGTGGCTCATACACCAAACTATTCTAAGTCATGCTATGTTTATGCTTACTACTGTTAACTGTGCAGTAATGAAATCTAGAAAAACTCAGCAAATGTGTATAAAAAAGAAAGTTTAAAAATATATAAGAAGGGATCTGAATTGTCGGTTGATCTCTAAACACTTGACATTAACCACTAACCATCTTTATTTTTGGTAACTCTAATTATTTACTCATTTGGCTTGCAGCTATGTGGCTGGGGGTCAAGCAGGATACAAATGTAATAAATTAACCTCCTGAACTTCCTCAGACCACTTACAAACTGTAAAATTGAAGTGAGGCATAGAAAACTTGAATTTCATCAAATTTCCCCAGAGAAATAAAAAATTCTTCAATAGTTTCTAAAGGATAGTGCTCACCATTAGCAAAGGTACATGACAATTCATTTTCTTAAGATGTTTTGATTTTTGCCATGCAGCAAATAAATATCCTGACAAGCATTTTACAACCAGGATGTATCGTTCTGGGTCACACAGGGGAAGGAAAGGACAACTGCTACAAAAATAGAGAATAGACAGCAGAAGAACAAAAAATAAAAAAATAATAAAAATCTGCAGAACGGTCTTGTTAACATCACACATTTTGTAAATATCCTCAGAGAAACTTTAGCTCAACTCTGTTTGTTACATTTTGACCATTTTGTGAAAGGAAAGAGCTAATGAGATAGCCAGAGATAGAATTGCCTAAGCCATTCAAAAGCAATGTTAAGGAAGTGCAGTCTGCCGGGTGCTGAAGACATAGATTGGCCTCTGGGGTTCTAGGTCTGAAGTTCAGTTTGTAAACCCAAGCATCTCCCAATATTTATTCTCTACTCATCTCTATGCATGTGCTCTTTTTCTTTTAAAGATCACTGTGCCCACTCTGTGCCCTCTACAAGATGGCATTGCAGCATTTTTTAACCTAAAAAGATGGAGGGGGGGGGAATGAGACAGAAACTAAATGTAAATTAATTAAAATTTAATTACACTTAATACTTTACTCTGTTATTATCAAAAGCAAAATATTATGGCAAGTTCATCAGAAGCTGCATCTAAGCTCTAGAAATTGCAGTTTATTGGATTATATCTTCCAATTGGTAGGGGCTGATTCAGGATCTTTGTGATCCTGTTCTTACTTATTGGAAGGGGGGAAAGCCTGAGGCCTCCCCCTTCCTTTCAGCAAATCCATTTGAGTTTGTAGGGTGAGGAAGGAAAGCCACAATGCAAATGGTTTACCCATGGGAAAGCTGTTTTTATGCACATTCATTTTATGCACCTTCATTCAAAAGGCTTTATTTACGTAAATAGTTGATATGCACATAACCTGATAGCTAAAGCAGGAAACTATGAGTTCTAATCCCACCTTAAGCATGAAAGCCAGCTGGGTGATCTTGAGCCAGTCACTGTGTCTCAGCCCAACTCACCTCATGGCGTTATTGTTGTGGGGAAAATAGGAGGAAGGAGTTTTAGATATGCTCACCATGTTGATTTATTTATAAAAAAAATTAAGACAGGATACAAATAAATAAGTATATACATACCTGTACAGACACCAGTAACAGAATCTAAATAATACTGCACACTTTTTCAGAATAAATTAAAATCTGCTCTTTCCTTCCTAAAATACTAATTTAATTTTATTCATGGGAGCCTAATTGAGCATTGGCCTTACTGTCTAAGGATGGTAGAAGCTGAACTAATATGTTCAGGGGGCGTTAGAGTTGGTCCCATTGTCTTACCAATGATTTATATAACTCTAACTAGGGCTGTTCTTGGCTTGGGTGATAACTCAAAGACAATTTTACCTCAGTGTAAGTCTATGCTCTGGGAAAACAAAGTACCAATAAAGCCTTAGAGATTTCAGTGCAAAACATTACAAACTGGGATCAGTCTCAGTATGTAATTTCAGCACCCTGTTTCAGTTTAATTGAGGGCTAATAATTCTTTCACAACTTTTTGTTCTTTTGTTTAAAGAGATTCTAACTCATTCAAAAGTCTAACATTCCTACATGGCTAAGTCATCATAGACATGGTGGCAGAATCTGAATATTCAGATGAAGGGAGTTTTCAGATAGCAGGAAGGTATAAAAAGGGATGCTAATGGTTGGCAGGCATTTGGCAAGTTAAGCATAATTTTCAAAAACAACCCCCCCCCCTTATGCCTGAGGAGAAGAGTTTTCGATCAGTGTGTGCTACCTATTCTAACATATGCCAGCAAAACATAGACATTTACCTCACAATCAATACAAAAGCTACGAGTGGTGCAAAGAGCCATGCAAAGATACATGCTCAGCATTACAAGACAAGATAGAAAGACCTGCACATGGATTAGAGAGCAAAATATACAATGTCATCAAAAAAGTAAAATAATCGAAAAGGAAATGGGCTGGTCACATAGCACTGATGGCAGGTTGACTAAGGCAGTCATAGAATGGATTCCACTTGATAAAAAGCATCCACAAAAGAGACCTAAAAGAAGATGGAGCGGCAATATCAGCAAATATTGTGGGCCCAATTGGCAAAAGAAAATTCAAAGCCATATTGGTTAGACACATGCGGAAGAGGCATTCATCCAGCAGTGGATAAACAATGGCTAGAATGATAGTTACGAACAGCCTCCCAAATTAGGATTAATTCCCAAATTAGGACTGTCATATCTGGACTGCAAAATCTACACAACCATTGGATGGGAGCACAGAATTTGAGTTTTCAGTAGCTCTTTACTTCCACCTAAAAGTTGTTTTGCAGCCCAGTTGTTTTGTAGTAGCTATGGATAAATTGGGGATGATTACACTGAGTCTTTAATAGAATCCTTTTGTGCTCCTGACACTGGAAATATGACTAGATCCATGGTATTAATTTTCAGAAAAGTTGAGTTTTTAGCCTCTTATTGGTATATTTATTACACATGATCCAGCTTTTCCTCCCTCCCTTTTTCTTCTTTCTGACTATTAAAATAGTAACACTATCTTTGCCAATGGATTGTATGCATTAAGCATTTTCAAAGAACTTTCTTTTCTTTGCTTCAGATTGTCTATTTGCAATTTCATGGAGCATGAAATGATTGAATTTAATGAAGTTATTTTTCTTCCTCTTTGTTCTATTCCAAACTTTTACTCTGCCATGTCTTTCCTCATAAGTGTTGTTTTTAAACCAAATATTCTTATGAAAAATCATTATCTATTATCCTAATCATTTGTTTATACTTTTTCCTCTCCCTTTTCCTGTTTTGTTGCAAGATGACACTGGATAAAATTTGCTTTTATTAAGGTTAATTGTACAATAGTTGTTTTATTTATGTTATTGATTTACTCTGTCAACAATCTTTCCTGATTATAGAAAGTAACAGTTCTGCTCTGTTCTGCATTATCAGGCCAAATTGGGGTTTTCTGTATTATTTTAAATGTCACAGTTGAAGAAGGACATCATCAAATTCCAGCACCATCAAGAAAGAATAAATAATATGTTGAGTTGGCTGTAGACCAAGTCCTGTAAAGAATGGTGGAAACAGCTCAGTTGACTTAAATTGGGGGAAAGAAGATTAAGGAGAAAGTTTTAAATAATCTGAATAGCTGACATGCAGATGATGAAGCAGACTTGTTCTGTATTGCTTTAATGGGCCTGACTTGAACCATTAGGCAGAAATATCAGACAGGCAGATTTTTCTTGGTTTGAGCATTAAACAACACTTGATGGAGTTGATCAACTTATTAACTGGAAAAATGCTGATAGCCCTGGAAACAAAAATGACTTATGGGCTTGTTTTTTACTGGACAGATTTTGAAGCAATTTGGATAGCCATCTATCAGATATGTTGTAAAATATGCACATTTTTGTATCTTTCTTTGGAATAAACAGAAATTGCTTAAATAAAAGTGTATACATATAAAAGTGTATACATACATATTTCCTGGAACCATCACCACCAGTGTCCCAAAGGTGCTTTTTCAGGAGGCAACTGGACTTTCTTGTTTTTTCTTTTGAAGATGTTTTGCTTTTCATCCAAGAAGCTTCTTCAGCTCTGACAGGATAGTGGGGACCAATATGGTCCTGTAATTGTTTTTCTTCATGACCCAGCATGTTTTACCAGGATTTCTCTTATCTTCATAAACTTTTACTTGAGAACAGGATGGTTGTCTTTGTGTCTATATGCATGCATGCATGTGCACCCTTAAATCACTCTTTTTCTCTTGGTGATTGCTTGGGCAAGTCCATGAAGTTTCTCAGCAATATTTTTGGAGGTAGTTTGCCATTGATCTCTTCCTAGTGCTGGGAGAGAATGACTGGCCCATTCATTTAGTTGACTTTGTGCCTAAGGGACAACTAGAATTCACAGTGTCCAATTTCTAGCATGTTGTTTTTAACTAATTAACTCCAATTTGTGATTCATAGCATTAACACTTTTATGCTAATGACAAAAAAAAACCCAAGTAGAAACTATGGGAACAATGAATGTATTTAAATCATTTGCTGATAAAACAAATCTTACTGCAGTTATAAATGTGTAAAGTGAAATCTCCTTTGTTTTGAAACATTTAAGTATAAATTGGTCTACAATCTGTCTGTTGGAGATATTATAACTAGTTAAAAGATATAGTGTAGGTTTTTGCATTGATCTAGAAGTTGGATTAGATGGCCTCTAAGTTCCCTTTAACACTAGCATCTTATGACAGTAAAAAACTATCAATTACGTTTTCTGCACAATTTGGAAATAAAAAAACAGAAGTGGAAAATAGTTAACTAGAAACTGTACAAGCAAGGGAAAATTGGTTTGTGTAGAACAGGGGTATCAAACTCGCATCATCACATTGTCATCACATGACATATCATGACTTCCCCCCCTTTCCTAAAATGGGGTGGGCGTGGCCAGTGCATGACACATCTGGTCTGCGGGCCATGAGTTTGACACTCCTGGTGTAGAATATCTAAAGCATTCTAAATATCTAAATATATTTAGATAACTAAAGATATCTAAATATTCATTCAACCTTGACAACTTTAAGAATTGTGGACTTCAACTCCCAGAAAATTCCAGCCAGTCATGTTGGCTATGAAATTTTGGAAATTGAAGTCCAGAAGTCTTAAAGTAACCAAAGATGGACTTCCCTGATCTAAAGTATACCCTGGAAAGTCATTCCCAGAATAAAAACAACTAAACTAGAAAGACTGTTGATCCAAGAAATTACTTTCATTCACAACAGACTGTGAGCATCCTGAGAACTGTGTTTTGTTTGTTTGTTTTCATGGGAGGAAAGCCCGGATGGTTCTCCTATAAAGATTTCCCAATTTCCTTCCTTAAAGAAATAGCTGTCCCTGAGCTGGAAAAAAGTGTGGCTTTATGGATTATACTGGCATTTCTTTCATCAAATTAGTATAGCTAGCAATTAGCAGCATGTAATCATCTGCAGGTAAATGAAATAAGATGACTAGGAAGCACATTAAGTGTCTGTGCAAAATAGAGACATATGAGGAAATAAGAAAAGATAACAATAATTTAACATATATTAACATTCCCCTAGTTCCTGGGGAAATTATTCCTGGGAAAATTATTCATTATGGCTGTTTCAAATTAAAAGCTCTACCATATATATTTCCATAAGAAATATGTTGGGGTACATAGCCTTTTCATGGAAGCTAAAGAATGAATATCCTATCTGGACAAGCATTATAATTTTCTCTGAATCTTTTCTGCTATTCAGAGCTGCACAATGTACCAATTTTGCAACTAAAATTTGACAGCACTACCTAGTGGAGTGGTGCCATGTTTGAGTCCCAGATATTATTTATACAGCTAGCCCTCAAATTATGGTGACTATTGGGACCTGAATTTCCATCACTAAACAATGTGATTCTGAAGCGCAACATCATATGACTGCATCATTTAGTGATAGAATCCCTACAATTCCCACTGCTGTTGTTAAGCAAAATTAAAGACATTAAGAAAGCACCTCCTTGCAATGTCTCACAGGCATCCAACAATCAAAGTTGATAGGGAAACTGGCAGAAAGTTGCAAGTTCCAGACAGTTCCCAAGAAGACCAGCAAGCAGATAAGCAGCTACTGCTGGGTAGAAGAGGAAGCAAGTTGCACAAATGGTAAGGGAGGTACAATATGAACATCGTAGAGATTGGAGTGGCTGCTGTTGGGAGGTAAAGATACATGAGAGTTGTGTAAATGGCAGGGGAGGCAAGGCACAAGTCCAATGAGGTCCAGAAAGGGTTGCAAGAGTGCGCAAGTGGCTGGTAAGGCACAATCCAGTATGACTAGTCCAGGCTAGGGGAGGATGTGTGGATGAGGGAGGCCTACCCAAGAAACTTAGGGCAGGTGAGGGGTTATTGTTTTTATTATATTGGGTTTTTTATTGTTGTATGCTGTCCAGTCACTGAGACTGAGTGGGAGGCCATATAAATCCTCTAAGCAAACAAACTTGCAACCTTCCCTGCCAGCTTTCCTATCGAATTTGCTTGTGGGAAACTGACAGGGGAAGTTGCAAATTCCAATTACATGATTGTGAAGACCCTGGGACAGTCAGGACTTCATAACAACTATTCATTCTATGCCATTGTGACTCTGAATGGTTGCCGAATGAGTGGACATTAACCAAGGACTACCTGTATAAAGGTTTTTTTATGCTGGGCATTGGAGTTAGGAAAGACTTAAACTTGGAAAAGTACTATTTCTTGCATATCAAAATATGGACTTAAGAAATAAGTAATTTATTCACTTTTGAAACACTATTTTCTTCTATGAAACAAAAAAAAAAGGCAACTTTCCTTTCTCCAGTTTCATAATTTTAATCAATTTTATGCACAATTTGATACATTGTTGTTAAATAACCAAATGAATATGTGATATTTAGGTGATTTATATTAATTTAATAGGTTGGAGAAATTTTCTGTTTATTTCTTTAGTATTTCTTGGGGTTACATTTTCACAACTAATTAATTTGTTGGATATTACTTATTTCATTTTAATTTTGGACATTGTTTTCTCTATAGTTGTCTCTTTAAAAATTCAATATATTTAGAAATATATTAGGATTGTTTTAGTGTATCAGTTTAAGGATTGATTTTTTCAGTCTTGTTTATCTGAACTACATAAACTGCAAAAAGAAAAGCAGAGGGAAGGAAACTGTTATATTTTCCACCTTTTATTTCAGAGTACTTTGCAGTTTTTCTTTTATTTTGAAAAGAACTTGCAGTCACAAAGTTTCCAGAGCGAGCCAAAAACTGTAATGGAGAGTGTTGGATTTCATTATTTTTGTTTTTCTTAGTTTACCTTACCAGTCAAATCTGTCTGGAGTTATTGTTGTTCTTTACTTGTTTCTCTTGAAAATCTCCACAGCTTCCCACAGCGTCACCATCTGCCTAACCTAAAAAGTGTTGTACATTACAAAGTACACAAAGGTATAACATTCCCAGAAACCTCAGGACATGTCAAATCAAGTTAAAAATCCATCAAGCCCAAATTGTACAAATAAGACCCTGAAAGTTATCTATGTAAATAATGTATCTCAGTTCTTATGTGGTTACCAGCAATGCTGGCCTCAAGACCTTAAAACTGAACTGCAGAAATCCAGATGACCATTAGATGGCAGCACAGAGTTACAAAACAGCTTTACAGACTTAGCTATAGAGTTAACATCTGAAAATTGCAGCCCAGATTTAATAGCCTTAACTACCTTTATGCTAACTTTGAGAACCTTCAATATCTAGGGAGCTAACATGATGTCTCTAGGAGTCTACAGAATAGGCATAAAAACTGAACAGGCAACAGAATGATGGAAAACATGTAAGAGACATTAGTTGATTGGGAAGTCCATCTATCTCTTCCTTGACCTCCCCAACATCCTTCATCAGCAGCCTGAATGGTCTAAAGAAGGAAGAAGAGGAAGCAGAGAATAAATCTTAGTTCAGTATTTGCAGGACTATGAAGTCCTATTTTGCTACTGGTTGTCTTATTGCCAGACTGCATTTAGAGCAGGCCATTTCATTCATTGATCTAAAAAGACTAAATGTTATATTCCTCACACACCTTCACCTTGTTACAAGAAATAAAATATTGAACAAATAAATTAATGGAATTTCACCCCAAGGAAAATAAACCAAAGGATTTGAACTCAAGGAAAAATGGCAAGTACAGAGAAGGGTGAAAAGCAAGGAAGCATCCTGACCAAATCTGGACTACCAGTTGCCGAAATAAGAATTATCATCCAATAGGAATAAGGAAAGCAAGCCATCAGAAACAGAATTAACAACTGCCATGAAGCACTAGCAGACACGTTGTATTTAACACAGGATCAGTGGCTATTAGCCTTGATGGCAGTGTGATTTCCTGTGAAAACATCTGCTGGGAGACTATTGTGTTTCCTTATGAAGTTGATAGGTTATTGTGAGGACAAACTACTGGACTAGATGAGCCAAGGGCACCAGCAAGGCATCGCTTATGTTCTCAGCAAAAGGATGAAGTGAAATGCAAAGAAATGTGTGATGGACATTGCAGGTAAGAATTAAAAGGAAAGCTATAAGAGACTCATTTTCAGAGTCTTCACAATTTATGGAAGCTACCATTGGACCTTAGTGCTTGATTTGCACTCAGCCCCTGGCAAATTTGGCCAATTTGTACTGGGAAAATGTGAGTAAAAGTGTGTACGTGTAATGTTTACGGGAGCTAGAGCCAATAAAATTTAGTGGGTTAAATGACCTGTGTGTTCCCTGGAGCATTTCATTACCGTATAAGATCTTGAACTCCTCTATCTTATTGACAGTGTATAAATGTGTTGCACTAATAAATCCACCTTCCCCCAGTCCTGACTGGCTAGGACTTTGTGCCATGAAATCTAAGATGCACCTCTCCAGTTTCTGGGTTAGGTAAAACATGGGAGACAAAAGCCATGTGTACTTGAATGGGATGCCTCAGTACAAAAATGAATGAATGAACTATAAAAGGAGGGAACTGTAGCAACTAGATAGCAAATGTAGGTGACTGAATGGATCCAAAAAGTGATGAATGCATCTTAGCCATTATGCAGAATGTGTCACTATTGGAGGGTGAGTAAGGATAGGAACGGATCCAGACACAGGAAGCAGAGTAATCAAAGAAAGTGGCATTTATTTCAATTTACAACAGATTCTACTACAACAGAAGTGGTAGTTTGTATTTGTATAAGTGAGTGCAAAAATTACAACAGAGGCAGTACAATTAGAGTATATATAAATGAGAGCAAAAATGAAGCCCTAATGGAAAATGTAACAATAATATGCAGTAGTACTTATCCATCTCTGTCAGCAAGACCCTTAACATTTCCCAGCTTGCTAATGCACCTTGCTTTCGACTCCTCCTTTCTCCCTCAATCACTTTTCTTAATTGCCTTCTTTAGAATGCTAACTTCCCACCTTCGCTAGTCTTGCTGGTGCCACTAGAATAAGGCTTTTCTTGCTGAAAGAAAAGCCTTATTCTAGTGAGAAAAGACTCTTCTGTTCCCATTCCAAGAAACTTTCCTGCCAACATGTGAACCACTGCAACAGTCATCAGTCCAAGGCTGCTTTTTCTGGCACTACTTGGTTCTTCCTCTCTATGATGTTTTCCTCCCTTTGATCTGTTGCAGATGTAACAACTGCATCAAATACTAAATGACTTGAGAGCAGATCCCCGGCTGACATTTTGTTATTACCTACCTGGTAAGATAGGAAAATAAATCTTTAAAAAATAAAATTTAAATTTAAGACCCCTATTTATTGTTTTAATGTTTTATAGTGCATTTTAATTGAATGTTTGTAGTTGTTTGGGAGGGACCTGGTGGCTCAGTGGCTAAGAGGCTGAGCTTGTTGATCGAAAGGTCGGCAATTCAGTGGTTCAAATCCTTAGTGCTGCGTAACGGGGTGAGCTCCCATTACTTGTCCCAGCTTCTGCCAACCTAGCAGTTCGAAAGCATGTAAAAAATGCAAGTAGAAAAATAGGGACCATCTTTGGTGGGAAGGTAACAGTGTTCTGTGTGCCTTTGGTGTTTAGTCATGCCAGCCACATGACCACGGAGACTTCTTCGGACAGCGCTGGCTCTTCGGCTTTGAAATGGAGATGAGCACCACCCCCTAGAGTCGGGAATGACTAGCACATATGTGATGAATGGAGGCCAAAAACAAGGCATGTGGAGGCTGAAAATGTGATGTGTGGAGTCCAAAAATGCAATGTGCAGAGATGGCGATTGGCGGCAATGTGCTGTGGCGATCCTGGCAGCCTGGAACGGGTCTAAAACAGAGCATAAGGAGGCCAAAAACGCAACATGCGGAGGCCAAAAATGTGATGCGTGGAGGCGGCGATGGGCTGTGGCCATCCCTGCAGCCTGGAACAGCTGATTGGTGGTATTGCGAGAGGCAGATCCAACCACCAATCAGCTGCTCATTCTAAATCAGGCTGCAATAACATGCTGAAATTGACCAGGCTGTTTGCTGCAAGGACGCTAGCCAGATGAATACCAATGGATGCTGATAGGCAGAGGCAGAATTTATTTTCTTGTTTTCCTCCCCAAAAACTAATGTGCTTCTTATATTCCAGAGTGTCTTATACTCCAAAAAATATGGTATATATAGTGCCTGTTCAAATCTTACTGGATGTTTAACCTGCATATTAATTCATTGTGAAATATTTTGGAATGAAACCTTATGGGAATAGTAGTTAAATATTAGATAGATAGATAGATAGATAGATAGATAGATAGATAGATAGATAGATAGATAGATAGATAGAT
>WNWU01000018.1:16027729-16050291 GCA_012654045.1 Ptyas mucosa | reverse complement strand
GATAGATAGATAGATAGATAGATAGATAGATAGATAGATAGATAGATCTTATGTAGAACTCTTTTCCACAAGACCAATCTGCTTCAGCCTCACGATCTCCCCTGTGATCTCTTCTATCACTCACTGGCAAAAGATGAAGGAGTTTTGGGACCAAGTGCTGCACATGTGGAGAAATATCTTTGGGGTTTTAGAAGTATAGGAAGAAACCTGTGCAAGAACTGTGACGTTGAGGCAAGTGATGTGGACATTTCTTTTCACTCTTAAAAGGGAGGAGGCTACATGACATTTTGAAGGGATGCTTTGCCTGAATCTTCATTAAAGCAATGCAGCCCTTTAAATATATCAAATACAAGTGTTCAGAGATGCATGTGATTTTTAAAACACTGTTTTAACTTTAAAAGGATAAGAAGCTAGCATAATGTATAGCATCAACAAAATTACATGTATCCCCAATTTAAACATACTGCTGAAATTAAGAAAAAAGAATAGGGTAGCTGGAAGAGATCTCAGGGTTCTAATAAAAATAAACTCTAAAAACTCAAATAGCATACTGGAGAATTCAATAATGGATTTCTCTTCAAGCAAATTGGAAATATTTACTCAAACACAATACATTGCTGCATTATTATCCATTTTGAAATGTTTTGGCTTTAAGTGTTTGTATTCTTTGAAGACAGAAGTTTGTTTGGATAGGAAGGAATTAGATGTTATTATCAATGTTACTCCTAAGTATGCAATCTTATCAGTGGTAAGATTTAAATTTTTTTACTACCAGTTCTGTGGTGGGTGGCTTGGTGGGTGTTGCATGGCTTGGTGGGCGTGGATTGGTGGGCATGGCAGGAGAAGGATACTGTAAAATCTCCATTCCCTCCCTCCCTTTTCCCTACTGCAAAATCCTCATTTCCCGATTAACTGGGACTTGAGAGGCAGAGAATAGATGGGGGCGGGGCCAGTCAGAAGTGGTATTTACCGGTTCTCCGAACTACTCAAAATTTTCACTACCGGTTCTCCAGAACTGGTCAGAACCTGCTGAATTCCACCTCTGAATCTTATGCACCAGGAAAGCCAATATATAGGCTACTTTCTAGGCCAGGTGTGTCAAATTTTTATTTTTTATGGTTATAAACAGCTTTGACTGTTTTGATAAAGATGTGATACTGCATATCCAGATAGACAGAGATACACAGAGAGAGATGAATTAATTTATTTGTCTTATAGTTGTTGCATTTGATAATGAAATGTATTATATACTTTGTGAGTGGAAACATACAAATATCTAGTTAAAAAAATGGGAGTTACAGTATCTGAACATACATATATTTGTGTGTGGGTATGTGTGTGTCTGTATACTTATATATAAAACAGTGTTTGTCCTGTTGGTTCAGACTTTTATGCTTTTCCTCTAGGTCTCCTGAAAGCTACTGTTCAACCATATTATCAAAATCAGAGTATTTTGTTTATTTTTCTGAGTTGATTTACAAACTTCTACTTTACTTCCTGTTTTGTTTTGGTTTTTTTGGGTACTCTTGGAACTTGCCCACATATTCTCCCAAATTGCTGACCTCTTTTACTTCTATTCTTTATAGTATATAAGATTGCACATTTTCATTATCCCCCCCCCCCCCCCCCAAAAAAAAAAAGGTTTTCTATTCCATTATGTAGCTGCTGGTCTTCAGAGAAAATTACTTCCTTATAAGAATGTTTCATATTATAAAGTTAGCTACTAACCTTTTTACTAACATGTGTTTTTCTCTATGTTTAGAATTGTATTTATGAATGAAGGTTCATTTATTCATCTGTACATCTGGAAAAAATATGGTTAGAAATAGATGTCTCTAGATACATAGCTTTCAGCTGTGGTACACTTTTATTGCAAAGATCAGAAGGAAAACTGGCTTATATTCTTATTTGTTGCTCACATGTGATGGGCTGGATAGTGTTCATTGCTTCTTACTCCACAGTAATAATCCTTCTTCACACTGGGATAAATACTATTATGAACAAATCCTAAATACGGCACCATGTTTCCTGATTACTAATAAACATTTATAAAGTGTAAATGATCACAGCATGTTAACAAACATGATCCAGCTCATATTTCTGTGACAAAATACTGATGGTTTCATCAGATGTGTTCTGAGCAACTAAAATAAATAACTAAAAATAAAAGTGTTATATGTAAACAACAGCTTTGCCTTCTATTTTATAAAAAGCAGATTGATTATTTGGTCTTCCTAACTGGAGTAATTTTCAGAAAAAGAAACAGACTAAATAGGACACCATTTTACAATTGAATACTAACCTTATTTACAAGCCATAGTAGGGATACCGTGCCTCAATACAGATTTCAGTAATTCAGATGCAGGTATGGGTTCATATATTGTATAGTTATTTCATTCTAATTCATATAGCTATTCATTACTTGTGGATGAAAAATTTCCTTGGTGCAATGTGATAGTGGAATCATGTCATGTCCAATTTCACAGAAAAGTAGTAAAAATTTCCTTTACTGGAAGGTCTATAACCCTATAAGGAAAACCTCTACAAAATGTTCTGCCGATGGCACCTCCCACCGGCGCGCCTGGCCAAGATGTTCCCCAATACATCTCCAATGTGTTGGAAATGTAAATCACAGAAAGAGACTTACTATCATCTCTGGTGGTCATGTCAAAAGGCCAAACAATACTGGCAAGAAATTAAGATAATAATCGAACAAATTATAAAACAAAAACTGGAAATGAGGCCGGAAACCTTTTTATTGGGAATAATCACAGCACAATACACCAAAGAAATAAAATATCTGATCATCCATATCCTCACAGCAGCACGTATACTCTTTGCCCAACATTGGAAATCTGAGCAGTTACCTACAGAAGATAAAATAATCGCTAAAATCACAGAATGTGCAGAAATGGACAAGCTTACAAAAGAACTGCAAGAAAAGACGATACTGATTACTATTTAGTGTGGCAAAGATGGTACAGCTGGCTGGAGACAAAAATAGGAATATAAGGATAACTTTTGACCATTTAATAGAAAAGTATAGAATTAAATAAAGAGTCAATTATATAGAGATATATACAATCATGTAAATATGTGAACATAGATAGAGATACGAATAGAGGAAAATAAGAGAAATAGGAAAATAATCCACTGATGTAGTAACTTTAAGAGTCAGTCATAGGACTGAATTGATGTTCGTTTGTTTTGTATGTTGTCTTAATGTATTTATGTTTGTTTGTATTTTTTATTATTATTAATAAAAACCTATTAAAATTTTTTTCCTTTACTGGAAGTGTTCAAGCGGACAGCCATGTGTTAGAGATGCTTAATCTGGATTCCACCACCAAGCAAGGGTTTGGATAAGATGGCACAGATCAGTGATTGCAAACCTGGCTGACATGTCATGATATTTTGGATGCTGGTGTGTCACCCAAACAATTATGTTTGAAATCATGCCTTGTTCTTGTGTGATTTTCTGAGGCTGTGGGGGCTGTGCAAGAATGGGGTGCACTCTTGTGGGTCTCCTCTGAACCCTCTGGAGGTCACACAAGAAAGCTGTACTCTCAGAACCTCCAGAGCAACTGAAAATTGTGTGAGGATGGATAAGGTGTGGATAGGGTGCTTTTTGGCATGAACTCTGCAAAATTCTTGCAGACAGGTATATGAGAGTAACTGAGTCTGGCACTGTGTGATCTTTCAAGGCAATAATGTTATCCTGGCTACCATTAAGAAGATGTTGATTAACCCATTTCTGAAGTGGCTATCTCTGGACTCACAATATATTAGACCACGATCATCAACTTTCCAATCTTCTCTTTTTTTAGGGACATTTGTTGCAAAGAAATGGATTGTCTCACCCCTTTCCAGTCAAGATTCAGGCCCAGGCATGGAACTAAGATGGCATTTGTCACTCTGGTAGATAACTTTTGTCAGGATGTGAGCAGGGAAAGTGCAGCTGTCTTAATCAATCACTTATCTTCTCACTGGCCTTTAATACCATTGACTATGGTATCTTTCTTGATTTCCTATGTGAGCTGGAGACAAAGCCACTGTTTTGCAATGGTTCTGCTCATTGGTGGGATTCAAGTAATTTTTTATTATTATTATTATTATTATTATTATTATTATTATTATTATTATTATTAATTAATTAAATTTCTATACCGCCCTTCTCCTTTTGGACTCAGGGCGGTGAACAGCCAACTAAAAGCACAAGTACAAAAGTTAAAAGCAATTTAAAATGATCTTAAAATGATCTTAATGATCTTAAAATGAATTTAACAACCAGTTCTCTGCCCTAAGGATTTCTTCCAAAAACCAGTTTGCCAAACTGCTCAGAAAGTTAACAACCAGTTCTCCCGAACTGGTGCAAACTGGCTGAATCCCACCACTGGTTCTGCTCCTTATTTGATTTAGATGTATTAATTATCCAATTTATATGACCATCCATCTATCTGAAGATACTTTGGGCGATGAACAAAATAAAAATATTCCATTAAAACAAGCAAGCAAGGAACAAATTGAATGAACAAAATAAAAATATTCCATTAAAACTGAAAAAGAAACCAAATTGACGTCCCATTTAAAATTTAATTCTCACTTATCACATATGCCTATGCCAGAGATCCAGTAACATTCTAACACTAATGCCTAACTACATGGTTCCAGGCAATATTGGGGAGGATAGTTTGGTTTCTTATATGTTCCCATCCATGGTGGGTTGCTACCAGTTCTACCCAGATTGACAAACCGTAGCAGCGGTGTCAGGAGGCTCCGCCCACCTGCACTGGATACTTCTGCACATGTGCAGAAGCAGCACGCACATGCAAACCGGTAGCAATGGGTTTTGCAACCCACTACTGGTTTCCATTGATTTGAGGTGAAATGCCACCTGTATACTGATAATACATAGCCACAATATATAACATTACACTATGTCTTCATTACACTATGTCTTCAACCAAATTATTATGAGAGTCTGGACTGGATGAAAGTAATGGTTGAACCTCAGCAAGACAAGAGGTGGTGTTTGTCAAAAGATCACCTGGTTCTCTGAGTGCTCTGATGGTTACTCTGCATGAGGTGAACAATGCAGTGTATTTACTCTGAAGACATGGTTGATTCACAGCTACTATTTGATTGGTAGGTAGATGCTCTGACCAGGAGGCTCTTTGCCCAGCTTTGAATGATGAGCCAATTACAGCCCCATTTGGAACAAAAGGTACAACCCATACTTCATCACTACCAATAGACTACTGCAAAGTTTCTACATTGGGCTTACATTCAAAACTCTCAGAAGCTGCAGTTTGTTCACAGGTGAGAGCTTTAAAAACATCAGTTACACTGATATTGTGGGAATTTCATTGACTGCCAAGAGGTCTCTGAATAGAGTTTTTCCATTTCTGGAAACTCCGCCTGTCTTGCATCCACATTTTTACAAGAACTTGCCACTCTATGTTGCCTACTGGTGCCAAATGAGGGTGGTTTTTTTAAGATTTAGAGACAATAGACTCAAACCAGAGTGAAATGCTAAAAAAGACTTTATTGAAGAAATTTCAACAGAGTTATAGAGCAAAAGAGCAATCTACATCTCTTCAGCTCCCCAGAAACTCCAAAGAAGAAATCTCTGAAAACAGAATCTTAGGTCTGTACTGAAAGTTCACTCTGTCTGGGTTTTTGTCAGTTTTTCATAGTTTTCTTGAGCATGAAGGAGAAACAGTAACACTTGAAAATGGCTTAACATCACAGCTAATCCTGATCAGCTATTCTGGGATATTTTTCAGTAAGACAAAATCTCAAGTAAGGACTATTTGGGGATAGTCTAATGCACGGGTGTCAAACTCAAGTCATCACGGCAGCATCACGTGACATATCAGGACTTCCCCCCCTTTGCTAAACCGGGTGTGGGCAGGGCCAGCGTGTGACGCATCCAGCCATGAGTTTGACAGCCCTGGTTTAATGACATATCTTGTGAGTAACTTGGGAACTCAGACTGTCGACCCTTTTCTAAGAATATTTTAATGGGAAACATTCTTGTGTGAAGCCCTGTTTCTCCATTGTCCCAGAGAAGTGTCAAATTAGGGAACTCATACTGTTGCAAGATTCAATCTTGGTTGGTCACCAGGACCAGAGATTTAGTCATATTAGCTTTCAGATTTGTGATGGAGCAGATAAAATGAAACAGATAAAATGGCCCCCTTGTCAATAAACAGGAGTTTTAATTTTTTTTTAAAAAAAAATAATTTTTACATGCAGGAATACAGACAAAATATTCAAAAGCAACATTTCCAGAACACTACTACAGTCCTCAAAGATTACTAATGAACTTTTTATAAGCACACACATGAAATAATTAAGAATACAAACTTGTTAAGTTATATATAAATTGCCTTAGCAGGTAAAGTAATTCCTCATACATAGTTTATATGCACAAAGTGAAAAAGGCTCTCTTCACCTGGATCCATGCCATTACAGGCAATCCTCACTTAACAACTCTATTTGGGACCAGAATTTTCAACACTAAGTGAAGTGGTTGTGAGGCAAAATATCACATGACCACCCTGCTTAGCAATGGCAGTTAAGTAGTCCCATTTTAGGGGTGGGTTCTACTTACCTTTACTACTGGTTCACAATGGGATTGTGCATGCACAGATGCACAGAAGCTTCTGCGCATGTGCAGATCGCTGATGATGACATCCAGGGTGGTGGGTGGGGCCTCTCACCAGTTTTACTACCAATTTTTGCGAACCGATCCAAACCGGGGGCAACCCCCCACTGTCCCATTTGCAATCGTTAAGTGAGGACCACATTGTTAGGTGCCAAATTCACATTTCTCCTATCCTGCTGCTCTTGCCTCCACTTCAGCTCCTCACACAAACCTATCTTCCTCTTACTTCTGCCCTCTTCGCTGACCCACACTCTGCTGCTGCCGCCTACTTCAGTCACCTTCTGTTGACCTTCACCATCTTCTTCCTCCCCATCAGCACATCTGGATAAACCAGACAGGAAACAACTAGATAAGCTAAATCTACTTTAAGTTTGCATTAACATAGTCTTGCAAGGCTGAGGATACCAACTTCCCATCACCACTTCTACTCATCTGATAAATTAGGGTTAGGCTTGTTCTTAGGCAGCCACAATTAAGCCTTCAGTTTCCTTCTTCAGCAGCCCTTATGTCAACCATCACCATGTTAGCTTTGTATCTACCTTTCCTTCAATGTCCTTCAGGTGTTGACTTTGCATAGGTTTCTTATTCCAGTTAGAAACTCAATACTCAATTGTTTCCATTTGATATTCTGCTTTCAATTTCGTTGTTTTCAAGAGGTTTCCCTTATTCACCTCCTTCAGCAAAGGCTCTTTTGCTTTTTGATATAGTCATTTAAGCCAAGTGTTTCCTCTTCCACAGTTTGTTTCACCTGCAAGAGTCCACCCTGAGATCTAGGCAAGTACAACTGACCAATATCACTTTTTGGGTGCAGAGCATGATGCACTGTCATTAGTTTTCTTGTCTTTTCATCCAAGTTATCAAGTTCTAGCTGAGTCCAATCAATTATTCCAGCTGAATATCATATTACAGGCATTGCCCAGGTATTAGTTGCCTTTATGATATTTCCTCCACTTAGCTTTGATCTCAAGATTTTCCAGACTCACTTTATATATTTTGTTGAAGTAGTTTCCTTGACTTGGTTGTGCAATAGGTCAGAGGCTTCCAAAACTCCTAAGTACTTGTACCCTTCTTCTGGTGTTATTGCTTTTATCATTATCAAGTCTAAATCCATAATCTTCAACAATTTTTCCTGCCTTAACAGCAATTGTTGCACATTTATCAATGGCAAATTGCATTTCAATGTCTCTGCTAAACTCCTCAGTGCTTTTCACTGAGATGATGATGATGATCATCATCATCATCAAATACTTATATTTGTATTTTGTTTTTTACATTGTGAGCCACCATGTGTGTGTATGTGTGTTACAAGAAAGGAAAGTAAGGTAAGAAGGAATGGAACATACAGTATATGATATAGATCAGTGTTTAGAATGCAATATTGCAGGCCGCCCACTGCCAGAAGTTTGATCCTGACCGGCTCAAGGTTGACTCAGCCTTCTATGCTTCTGGGTTCAGTACAATGAGGATCCAGATTGTTGGAGGCAATATGCTGCCTCTGTAAACCACGTGGAGAGTGCTGTGAAGCACTATGAAGCAGTATATAAGTCTAAGTGCTATTGTTATTGCTAGTAGATCTTAGTGATAGTCATGTGTTTCCTCTGATATTATTTCAGCAATTTCATGAAGAGGGAAGAAGTCACAAAAGCATTAATCTGATGAAACAATATGTATTTTTCCTTCTCTCCACCTATATCAAAGTGCACTAATAATATAATGAAAAGCTCATTGCACAATGCAGTTATTGATCAGAATGGGGAAAATGTGGCTTGCTTAACAAAATTCCAAATTCCAACATTATTTGCATTCTTGTATTTTTCCTTAGGGCTCTGTGCTGTGCAAAGCAAATTACACCAAGAAGCTTGTGTTTCAGAATACGCTCATCCATTGTTTCTCTTGTGCTTATACCAGAAACATATTTTCTGTTTTAAATATGACAAGCCCAGCAGAATAGTTTCTGAAAGTTAATGAAATATTGTAATGTGATCAAGATCAAATAAGTTCAATTTTTTTTCCTTTCTCTTTCACCCTCCCCTTACAAAAGTAGTGATTTATCTTAATTGCCACAAGCTGTTTACAGATGCATCCCATATAATACAGAATCATCACAATCAGCACATGGCTGGAACAAGAAAATGCAAGAGGAGGACTAGTCCCTCCTTTTTTGTACTGAACTGAACAGCCACCATTAATTAATGAACATCTGGTTCATTATCTGGTATAAAGATTATAATGGCCTAGAAGGCAGCATTGTCACTGATGGCAACTTGGTAGTGCCTGAGGAGTGGCTATGGAACATAAGGCAAAGGATATTTTAAAAAGATCTCAGCAGTTTTAATTCTTACCATAGAGATGGCACTTGGTAGGACCCTCCAGTGTTTTTTCTTATTGCTTTTTAGCCAGTCAATTATTATATTCTCAATTGGGACTTTCTCTTTTTGGGAGCTGGTGGCCCCTTTCCTAGTTTTAGCTATATTCTCAAGTGGGACTTTCTCTTTTTGGGAACTAGTGGGCCCCTTCCTAGTTTTATGATATTCTGCCATTTGTAGAGCTTGATTACAGCTTCTAGAACCCAGTTCTAGAACCCAGTGCTCTAGGCAGAATGATAACAGATTGCTTTAAGACTATGCACTCATATCACAGACTTCTTGAGAAGCCTGAATTTTAGGAGACAACTACTTTTTGGCCCACTCTCTGAGCTGGTTCAAGGCTTCTTAATATAGTTCCTCTACTCCATGGGTGTCAACCTTGGTGTCATGTTGCCGTCACTTAAAATTTGGTGATGTTTTTCTCATTCGCGGAGTTGGGGTGTGTGACGCATCTGGCCCGCGGCCTGCCAGATTGACACCCCTGCTCTACCCTGAACCTCTCTCCTCAAAACTGTTGTCAATAAGCACCAGCAAGGAGTTTCAACTGTTATTGAATTGCAGTCTGAACTAGTTTACAGTCATAGGATCCTGAGGTGAAAAACTGCTAAAAGTTTTCAAGATCTTCCTATCAGGTAAAGAGCCAGAAGCATATCCCATTCTCCTGACCAGTGGCACACAGTAGCTACTCTTTCAAATATCCTTAAATAAGTGTCTTCTCCCCCATCTTAACCAGCTTTATTTCTATGCAAGGTTGTGGCAGTAGAACAGCAGGAGGGGTTAAGGAAAGGGCATCCCATCTGCAGAGCCAAAATAGCTGACATCTGCTTCTGATGCCTTTGCTCATTAGCGGGATCATTCTGATGCCTTTCCTCTCTGGCAAATCTTTCTTTTTCCAGTTAATTTAGGTATACTGACTCCCATTGTGCTCTATATTCCCAAGCTTATTCCAGGTTCACCATGGCTTGCAAAATGGCTATGGTATCCATTCCACATGCAGTCTGGTCTGTAGGCAGGACTGGCTTCTTTAAAAGTGTCCTTGGGTTGGGCTCATAAGAAGAGTCATTCTGATTTAAGTGCGGCATCTTTTTTGTCCATCTACTCAGTCATATCAAGAAACTTTTGCTAAACCAATCTAAAGTAGTCTTGGGTTTTGCGATGCAACTCTGATTCACCCAATGTATAAAGCTTTAAGTATTGGGAACCCCGAAAGCTTTTCTCGGGCATTATTTTCATGAATGATTTTCTTGCACTTTGTGGGTGGGCCACTTGCTAGGGCCTCTTCTAAATCCCACTACTTACGCCTTCAAAGTAGCAGAAATCCTTGTATACAGAGAGGTGTGGAACTGACTGGTGAGTAACAGAAAGCAAACATGGTCTCTCTCCAAAGATTTAGAAAACCTTCCTAGGTTTATTCACCCCAGATGCTTGACCAGTTAGGGAGACAGGTTGTCAACAAAGATAGACTCTGAAATTTTCCGCAGTACAAACCAAATACTTAAAAGTAAGTCTCAAAATATAAAATCAAGGATGTAAAAGGGTGTGGCTGCATCAGTTTGAGACTTATTCTCCTATTCTTTGCACTAACAGTCTCAGTGTGCCTTTCCAGCTTTAGCTGTCAGCATGTAGCCAATTCCTTACTTGAGAAGTTGCTGACCCCTTCATGCTGCTGAGAAAGACTTTCCAATGTTCTGTGCCTGGAAAATGAGCTGAATCCTGGCCAAGCAACATAGAATGGCAGCGGACTATGTTTATTCAGATCTGATCAAAGTAATCTCAGCAGGCTTCTTTGTTGTGCTCTGATATCTACTGTCTCCATCAACCTTCTTCTCCAGCTGTTCCCACCTATCCTTTCTTCAGAGAAGCCTTTGTGTTTAGCAAGCTCAAAGTCTGCAGGCACTCATAATCTGGAGCTGTGACTTACTCACAAGGATGCTGGTGTTTTCCCTTCACCTCACAGAGAATTTCAGCTTTTAGTTCATTGAGTTTTAAACGCTATGCTACACTGGTGCATTATTGTTAATCAGTTTGACTTTAGTTTGTGGTTCCTATTTGATCCTTTTGTTCAGTTAGTGTTGCAAGTAATTAAAGAATTCTAGTTGACACTGAAATTATAAAATATATTTGTAAAAATCTAGCAACCTAATATAAAACTAGCTTATACAGATTGATTTAACAAATTGAATATACAGTGGTAAATAGTTCTTAATAACTATTTTTTTAATACTTCATACATATTGGCTCTCATATTTGGATGATTCACTGAATCTGAGGAAATATTTACAAACATTCTCACCTGTCCAAAGGTCTACATCTTGCACTCCATCTAGATACCAATCAAGGTTACAAAGTGTTTACATATTCAGGAAACACTGAACAATAGATTTTGGTATAATCAACTTATTGATGAAAGTTCACTGCAATTGTCCCATTAATCACTCTCAAAAGACTAATACTAATATTAAACAGCATTAGAGATAGACTAGAGCCCAATGATTTAACTGCTATAGGGTTAAAGTCTAGCCATCAATTGCTGCCCTCTGACTATGATCACATAGATAAGAATACTGTCAGTGTATTATTTATTTATTTATTTATTTCCAATTTATATACTGCCCTTCTCCCTGAGGACTCAGGGCGGTGTACAGCCAGAAATAAAAATATAAAATGCAAACATTAAAACAGTTAATATATATATAAATTTGGCTCCAGAATTAAAACTAACAAACCAATTAAAATTTAAAATTTCTTCTTAAGCCAGCCCGGCTTGTTGGAAAAAATATGTTTTAAGGGCATGGCGGAAGGCATTGAGCTCATGAATTCTCCTAATCTCCGGGGGCAACTGGTTCCAGAGGGTGGGTGCCCCCACAGAGAAGGCTCTCCCCCTGGGGGTCACCAGCCTACATTGTTTGGCTGATGGCACCCTGAGGAGGCCCTCTCTGTGGGAGCGCACAGGTCGATGGGAGGTCATCGGTGACAGCAGGTGGTCTCGGAGATAACTAGGCCCTATGCCATGGAGCGCTTTAAAGGTGATCACCAACACCTTGAAGCGCACCCGGAAGACCACCGGAAGCCAGTGCAGCTCGCGCAGGAGCGGTGTTATGTAGGAGCGCCATGCTGCTCCCGTCACTATCTGCGCGGCTGCATTCTGGACCAGTTGGAGCCTCCGGGTGCTCTTCAAGGGGAGCCCCATGTAGAGAGCATTACAGTAGTCTAGGCAAGAGGTGACGAGGGCGTGAGTGACTGTGCACAGGGAATCCCGATCAAGAAAGGGCCGCAACTGGCGAATCAGGCGAACCTGACAAAAGGTCCCCCTGGCTACAGCCGTCAGATGTTCCTCCAAAGACAGCTGCCTATCCAGGAGGACTCCCAGATTGCGGGCCCTTTCCGCAGGGGCCAAAGACTCGCCCCCGATAGTCAGTGATGGAGTCAACTGACTATATCGGGATGCCGGGAACCACAGCCACTCCGTCTTGGATGGGTTGAGCTTGAGCTTGTTTCTCCCCATCCAGATCCGCACGGCTTCCAGGCACTGGGACATCACTTCGAGGGCATCGTTGGGGTGGCCTGGGGTGGATATGTACAGCTGGGTGTCATCAGCGTACTGATGGTATCTCACCCCAAAGCCACGGATGATCTCACCCAGCGGCTTCACATAAATGTTGAACAGAAGGGGCGAGAGGACTGACCCCTGTGGCACTCCACAAACGAGAGGCCTCGAGGTCGACCTCTGCCCCCCTGAAAACAAAATATGCGACCGGTCGGAGAGAAAGGAAGAGAACCACCGTAATACGGTGCCCCCCATCCCCAACTCTTCCAGCCGGTGCAGCATGATACCATGGTCGATGGTATCAAAAGCCACTGAGAGGTCTAATAGGGCTAGGACAGAGGAACATCCCCTGTCCCGAGCCCTCCAGAGATCATCAACCAATGCGACCAATGCCGTCTCCGTGCTGTGCCCAGACCTGAAACCTGACTGGAACGGATCCAGATAGGATGTTTCCTCCAGGAATTGTGGAAACTGTCGCGCAACCACACTCTCAACAACCTTCGCAATAAAGCGGAGGTTGGAGACAGGACGATAATTTGCTAATACTGCCGGGTCCAGGGAAGGCTTCTTGAGGAGAGGCCTCACCACCGCCTCTTTCAAGGCAGCAGGGAAGTGACCCTCACTCAAAGAAGCGTTGATAATACCCTGGACCCAGCCTCGTGTAACCTCCCGGGAGGCCAGTACCAACCAGGAGGGACACGGGTCCAATAAACATGTGGCCACACTAAGTCTCCCCAAGATCCTGTCCACATCATCAGGAGTCACAGAGTCAAACTCTTCCCAGGTAACATTCTCAAGACTGTTCCTCGTCACCCTGCCCAGATCTACCCAGTCAGAGTCCAAATCCTCCCGAATCTGAGCGATTTTGTCATACAGGTATTGTCTGAAATCCTCCGCCCTGCCTTCCAAGGGATCCTCCCACACTCCCGGATGGAGCAGCGAGCGGGTCACCCTGAACAGGAAGGCTGGATGATTCCCTGATGACGCAATAGAAGCAGAAAAGTAATTAAACTTTGCCGCTTTTATCGCCACTAGGTAGGTCTTAATATGTGACCTTACCAGTGTTACAGAGTTCTCTATTCCCAAACCTAAAAGAATACCACAGTGAATTAAAACAAATGTTGCTGTGAATCCATATTTTCTCCAAGAAGAAATATTAATCAAAGTGACTAAGGCTCTTCAACCTACTATGGTCCACATAATACCCAGAGTCTGTGTGCCACTGTACTATGTAGGCTATCCAGCTGATGAAATGGAGTAGCTGGTGATAAAACCATGAGACTTTGTAACATGGCCCTCAGATAAATCAGATCTCAGATAAAGTTACAACTAGTGTACCAGCTGAAGTTATGTCCATGTGTAGAGTCGTCTCTTGGGTTGTTGGAAAAGAGTGTTTGCTATGACCATTGTATTATCTTGACAGAATTCTATCAGCTTGTGCCCTGCTTCATTTTGTACTCCAAGGCCAAACTTGCCTGTTATTCCAGTTATCTTTTGGCTTCCTACTTTAGCATTCCAATCCCCCATGATGATAAAGACATCATTTTTTGGTGTTAATTCTATAAGGTGCTGTAGGGCTTTATAGAACCAGTCAATTTCATCCTCTTCAGCACCAGTGGTTGGGACATAGACTTGGACTACTGTGATATTGAATGGTTTGCCTTGGATTCGAACTGAGATCATTCTGTCATTTTGGGGATTGTATTCCAGTATTGCTTTTCCTACTCTTTTATTGACTATGAAGGCTACTCCATTTCTTCTGAGAGATTCTTGCTTGCAGTAGTATACCTGATGGTCATCTGAATTAAATTCACCCATTCCTGTCCATTTTAGTTCGCTGATTCCTAAGATGTCAATGTTCAGTCTTGTCATCTCTTGTTTGACCACACCCAGCTTGCCTTGATTCATGGATCTTACATTCCAGGTTCCTAAGGAGAATCAATCTTTACAGCATCGGACTTTCCTTTCACCACAGCTGAGCGTCCTTTCAGCTTTGGCCCAGTCACTTCACTCTTTCTGGCGCCACTAGTACTAGCCCTCTGCTCTTCCCCAGTAGTATATTGGACACCTTCCAACCTGAGGTGCTCATCTTCTGGTGTCATATCTTGTTTCCTTTTAGTACTGTCCATGGGGTTTTCATGGCAAAGATACTGGAGTGGGTTGCCATTTCCTTCTCCAGTGGATCATGTTTTGTCAGAATTCTCTGCTATGACCAGTCCGTCTTGGGTGGCCCTGCACGGCATAGCTCATAGCTTCATTGAGCTACGCAAGCCTCTTCACCACAACAAGGCAGTAATCCATGAAAGGAAAATAGAATATAGACTTTAGCAAATTTGAATAACTATATGAAAATTGGCTAGGTGACCTTTGACCATTCACTCTTTCTCAATCCAACTGACCTCACAGATTGTTTTTGTAGGGAAAATAGGAGGAGGAAGGAATATTAGGTATATTTACTGCTTGGAGTTATTTAGAAAAATAATAAAGGTGAAATATAAATAAATAAATTGTAATAATTGGTAATAATTGCCAGATGGTATCTCTACTGAATGATTTTTATCTAGAACATAATTAACCATCCCATGAAGGACTGCTAGATAGTAACTGCCTGATATAGTAAAAGACATCACCATATTGTATCTTCTGTAAACTGCAGGCTTCTCTTCCTGCCTTAGGCACAAAGCCAACTGGGTGACCTTGGCCAGTCACTTTCTCTCAGCCCTAGGAAGGATGCAATGGTAAATCACTTTTGAAAAACTTGCCAAGAAATCTAACCCATGAGACTTGTTCAGGCAATCTCTGAGAATCAGAAACAACTCAATGGAAGAAAAAAATATTCTTTAATGAAAGAAATACCAATCACATAGGTTTATGTCTTGCTTTTCACCATGAGAAAGGATTCCCACATCTATAAACAACAGCCTTCTTTTTAGACCAAACAGTATGAAAATTAATCTTTTAAATCAGGAACAGGCAAGTTGATTCTCTCCAGAGGATTCAATCTATGGTTGCCACAATACCATGTGGTGAGCCATGCTATTGGGGGCTTACAGAACTCTATGTGCTTATTTTACTGTAAAAAAACCAACAACAACGATATGCCATTAATCCCATTTGTGACTGGAGATTTATAAGATATGTGGAAGACACTAGGTTGCCTACTTTTGTCTTCCAAGAAATACATAACAAGTCATATTTAATATTTGGATTGTGTTACTAAAACATTTTTTGGGAGAGTAGAGATAGATTTGCTCCTTCTGTTTCATGAGTGCCCTATGATCCTCCACACTTCTCCATGGATAACAGAGTAAAAGCATACAACAGATCATCTTTACTGCTAATGTAATTTTGCCAAATGGTTCAACATGCTAGTGGATCATGTATGCTGCACATAGAACTAACCCAAGTTGAACAGGCTGTCTGCTGCATGGGATCGCTGTACAAATTGTAGAGGGTGACAGACCTAGTATTTGAGGAGTCAGAACTATTGTACTTATTATTGCTCCTCTCACTATGATACCAATATTCTAGGGCTTAAAATCTTTAAATATGACTCAGCTATTCAAATGCTTCTTGAACTTCACATTCTAAAAGAAAGGTCTTCCTACCAACTGATAAATAATGCGAAGCAACGTGTAACAGTGAAATAGGAAACGAACCTCTCTCTCTCTCTTAAATAATGTCATAGAACAAGAAAGGATGAAGGAAGGCTGATCAAAATGATTAGACAGATCAAATATTTAGGATGAAAGTTTATATGATTATAGTTTAGGGGAAAAATCATACTTTATAGTTTGAGGAGGGGGACAGGACACATAAACTGCTGCAAACTGGGGGATGGGGTAAATTTCTAGCAAAAAGAGCTAATCTGAACCAACAATACTGGTCAGTCCCAATGTTGGCCTTGGGCCACCAGTCACCTTCACATTGCATCAACATACTCAAAACCATGAATAAGAGTGACCTCATACCTCCTAAAGTGTCTTTATTCTTCTGTCTTCCAGTTTCAAAATGACATAAATATACACACAATCTCCTTAGCCTTCCCAGACACAACATTGATGAAAAAGAAGCATCCTACACTATCTGGATCAAACAAACATTCAGTATGTCTCAAGATGACTCACAAATACAGGCAACCATAAAATATTTTAGAATTACAACAAACAAAATGATTAGCCATAGACAATAAAACACTACTGCTAGGTAAACAGTAATTGAAAATATTTTAAAATATTTAAATATTTTAGGAATGAGAAAATAGGACAGTTTTCATCTAATCCATAAAAAATGCCTAGATGGGAAAGGAAGACTGATGTGTTGTTTTGCACACTTATTGCCACTATTTTGCAGATATATTTGATGTAGGTAAATCATTTATCAATGGTAATTATTTGGGGGGAGGGGTGCAAGGGGGTATTCCTACGTTGCAGAACCATGTATGATTATTTCGTAAGGAATGTTCATTATATATAAAGAGATATAGCAAATGATCTTGAAGCATATAGTAGTAGTCCTTGATATTTAATTTACTGGATGCCGAAATATGATTTCAATGAAATCTCCTACCAAGAATCATCTTCACCTCATTATATATTGTGATTTAATATTATTTAAGGTTTTTATACTTACATTGTTTCCCATATATTACCTGTTGATCTACAATATTATGGGAAAGGAAGGGGTTTTCTTTTTAAGTGCAGAAACATTATTCTTCATTGTTTTAACCAACTCTCATTTAATTTATTAAAAGAGATTTTGCTTTCAAAATTTCAGTGAAATTTTCAAGGATTCAGTGCATTTTGCTGCATTTTGGAGTAGATACCTGTAAATCTACCGTTTTCTACTGTACTATCATATTTCTAGTGTTTGGCAGTTTTCTTGGCTACTAGCACTTCAGTTAAACCCCAAAGGAAGATATTCCCATTGAGAAATATGGATTGCTGAAGTGACTTCAAAATGATGGAAGGACAGGTAACACAGAGCAGCAAAAGTAGCATCTTCTACTGTTTCCACCAATAAATTAAGCCCCAACAAAAAATTGTAACCTCCCCTACACTAAAAATGAGATTGGAAAACCCAGAGGGAAATGGTTGAGAAACTGCAATGTAGCACAGTAGCGAACAAAATAGACCACAAAACAACAAGCTATCACTCTACATCCACTGAAACAATGTTTATTTTCTCTATGAGATTTACAATGCTCAGTTGAAATTCTGAGAGAATTATATCATTTCTGCTCAAGCATTCATAAAATCAAAGGTTCTTAAATATCACAAGGCAACTGATATTGCAGCCTAGTGAAGCCTGTAGACTGAATTTTCAAGTATTTGTTATATATGTTTGCACTATATAAACTGGTATAAAATGGCCATAGGAAGCATTTACAAAGACTGCAATAAAAAACAGTAAAATGCAGCTTCCTCTTGTGTGTAAATGAGATTTTTAAAAAGTGCTGAATGTTCACACTTTAGTTGCAATGCATGCATACCACTTTTTATATCCGTGCACCATGCTAATTTGCTCTCTGGGCATACTGTGAACCATTTACATAATTTCAGCTTCCTAAAATCTGGAAACATCAGGAAAATTCATGTGTTCATTTGCCTGAAGCAAAAATTCATTGAACCTCCAACAATTGGTATGAGCTCTTGGAAACATGAAAAAAAGGGGAAAGGGGGCCACTTTTGGAAACCTGCAGTTTAGCTTTGACAACTAACACCACAATTTCAATTACTGTGCAACCTAAGGCTACTTGTCACAGTGAATGGTTGTTTAAAAACGGCATTATAGTCCTAAGTACAATTGTTATAGAAATAAAATTATGGAATGGTTATTCCATGATAGTCACAGTAGCAAAAGTGCAAATTATAGTTTTCTGAATATTTTTTTAAAGTTTCTGTTGTGGGGGCAGAAAAAAATATGATCTGGAAAAAATGTTTCAATTTGGTTGTGAGGATAGTTCATATTTTATGTGTATAATTATCATTTTAAAACAAAGCAAAACAATTAGCATTTAGTTGCAGCCATAAATATGTTTAATCAATTCAAATCACCATTATATCATGCAGAAATAATATTTACTCAGAAATAAGTTATCTGAACTCAAAGGACACTTCCCAGGCTCCCAGGTCATATGACTGCATTATTATGCAATGCTATTTACTTGGACTTCAGTTAAAAGTATTAGTTATTATTACCTTACTCCTTTTTGGCACTGAGTGCCCAAACCAGAATGTGCACATGCCGGAGCCCCGGAAACCTGAAGACCAGATAGCTGGTGCGCATGTGCGTGCCAGCCAGCTGGTCTTTGGGTTTCAGGTATGCGCATGCATGCTGGCCAGCTGGTCTTTGGGTTTCCGGCACTACAGCATGTGTGAAGACCAGCTGGCAACAGTGCGCGTGTCCACAGAAAGGGCTCTGCGTGCCACCTCTGGCATGCATGCCATAGGTTCACCATCACAGCTTTACACCATACAGTAAAGAATACTTTTGTATAATGAAAACAAAGACCACAACCCCATTAGCAATGAGAAGAGAAGAGCATGCTATTGTGTTCTGCCCCAGCTACGGACCTCAAAGAACACAGCACACACAAAATCTGTACAAAACTTAAATTTACTAAAATAACTCAGTCTTTTCCAAACAAAGGCTGTTAATAAACTTTCTTAACAGCCTACAAGAAACCAAAGATAAATTAATCACAATCTTACTAAAGTTGGCAGAAAGCCCAGAAGCAATTCGCAGAGAATCTAGACACAAAGGAGAATGAATTAAAGTTGTTCCCTACAAATTGCTTCAGTCGGCGTTCCTCCTTAAATAGGCTAAGGAAATGGCCAATTAGCCCCAAGGCTTACTCTCAAGAAGACCTCCTCCTGAGGAATCACTCCTGCCTTTTGGCAGCTCTGCACACCTGTGCATCAAGAAGAGGCTCCTCCCCTTCATCCTCTTCACTTAAAGGAGCTTCTGGAGGTTCTGAAGGCCTTGGCTGAATCCCTGCCTCTGGCACCACATCTTCTCCAGCCTCCTCATTGTCTGACTCGAGTGCCAGCTGCACAGGCTGCTGGCGCAGCACCACACCAGCCTCCTCGCTGTCAGAATCAGCTACAATCTGCACAGGCCGCTGATGGGCCACAACATATTGAGTTCTATTATAACATTCAATGTCTGGTATTTCTGCAACCAATATGCTATTTCTATCCTGGCAAGTTGTGATTCATGTGTTCAAACATTCTAAACATAGCCTTTCCATGATTGATCTTCGATCATCCAACTCTGTTTCTCCCTGAGCCCCTGGATTATAGACTGCTTCCAGCAGAAACAGAAATGTAGCTATGCACAGGAGTATAGGGAACAGCAGACATTAAACATTTGCACATGAGATTCAGAAATACCATACTTTCAAACTATATATAATAACAATGTTATATTCAGACATACATCAGCAGCTTATTGAGCAGAGTAGGGAAAGAGGGTATTATAATTCCTAGAATTGTAGAAATCCCTTTATATTATCCTTTTCTACGTGTAGTTGCAGAATTACAACCCCAAATATTTGTCTGTCGTTCCTTTGAAAAAGTACAAATTGCATTAGTTCTGACTGTAGAATACAATTAACATGCTGAATAAATATATGGTTAAATGGGGTTGGTACTTCTCCCTCATTTCCATATTCAAAGTCCAATGGAATAGATAACATGGAAAACAATTTTATAGCAACTATATTATTTGACCAGCTAATCTATTATTATCTATCCAGACTCACAGCAGGTATACGGTATATATTTTCACTGCTACCATATAGAGATTTACCCTATATCTCCCATCCAATTCATGGATTTACCAGGGGGAAAAATCCACAATTTTTCATGCTCAGAATGAAAATTGTTTCTCAGAGAAAATGAGATCACAAAATATAGTTATAACCTTCTTTATGTTTGCATTAAATTATTGGCAGAAAAAAAGTGAAAAGGCAGCTCCCACATAGCTTGGGATATGTAAGTAAAAAAGAAACAAGTCTTCCTTTGAGTACTATCTTTGCTGGCATCTTTGTGATCATACTCACAAAGAAGAGACTTTCTGTTTCTTCTTCTTACTGCTATATTTGAAAAATTGCATAAGATTACTGATTGGTCTTACCAGTAAGCCATTCTAGAACTGACTCTAAAGTAAATATTTAATATTTATTAGTGAGCAAGTAATAATTAAGGTTCTGGACTAGGAACAGAGACTAGGCACAGGGAGAACCAAGTTCCAGTCCCACCTGAGTATGAAAACCAACTGGGTGACTTTGGGCCAGACATTTTGTCTTCGCCCTAAAAAGTAGACAAATGACAAACCACTTCTGAGAACTTCAAACTCATCATGGCATGTTGCCATCATGTGACATTTTACGTTTTTCCTATTCGCAGAGCTGGGGTGGGCATGGCCTGTGCATGATGCATCCAGCCCGTGGGCCATCAGTTTGACATTCCTAGACTGGATAATCTTTCAGAGACTAGTGCAAATTTGTTAAATAATGATCATTCTAGATTCTAGAGTGATTGTAAAATCAATCCTGCCTAAAATACAGAAATTAACTAGCATATTTTATTTAAAAAGTTGTAAGGGTGAAACAATTCTGTTTCACACCTACATTAGGAAATTGAGCTCTATGCTCTTAAGGGATAGGTAGGACAAAGATGATGTGAAATAAAAACTAAATCCTGATATCAAAAACATAAATGAGAAGGAAAGCTAGATTATGAATTGAGACCTTTGATTTGTAATTCTGAGGTGCAATACTAGTCTAAAAGCACAAGATAGGTCAGGACAGAATGAAACATTCAGTACTTTTATACAGTTACCTTTTGCAATTTGTTTATTACTATTATTTATTACATGTATATGCTGTCATTGTCAAGCGACTCTGGGTGGCTTCTAACTGTATTGTAAGCCATCCAGAGTTATCTGAGGTAAATTTTATAAGTAAATAAATAAATTTGAAAAATCTAACGTCGAGTGAAAAATTTGATTTAATAAAATAAATTTGGATTTCATGTATGAAAATGGATTAGCCGTCCTCCCTGGAAACCTGGTGAAAGAGGTTGACTTCCCCCACAACATTTGGGGGGCCAACAAATTTTACAAATAAATACATAAATTAGAAAAAACTAATGCTGAGTGAAAAATTGGATTTAATAAATTTGGATTTCATGTATGAAATTAGATTAGGTCTCCTCCCTTGAAACCTGGGGAAAGAAGTTGACTTTCCACACAACATTTAAATGCCAAGACAATCTTATCAAAGATTAATAGGTTGTTTATAACGTGGTCCAGCACTTTAGAGATATGGAACCATATTTAGTGTTTAAGGCCAATCTTGGTGAAAGTTGCCCAGAACTAATCAAACCAGGACTCTGTGGATCAGAACATCTGCCAAAGTAAAACAGTTACTTTCTATTCTAAGATCTTAATGTGGTAGCTTAAAGCTAAGCAGACATTTCTTCTTTCTGCTGTGGATATGAACAATGTCAACTTAATATAAACTATACAATCATAGAGTTGGTAAGGGACTTCAGAGTTCAACTATTTTAACCTTCTATTCAATTCAGGATCTGCTAAAGCATTTCAACTTATAACTGTCCTAGCAGCATTTGAAAATTTTCAGTGAAGAGAAATATACCATCCATTTATTTTTCTATATGATAGCCATTAGATACCTGAAGATTGCTATTGTATCTCCTCTCAGTATTTTATGTAAGCTAAACAACCACAGTTTCTTTAACAATTCCTTATACTGTTTGATTTCCAGTCATTTATCTTTGTAGTTCTCCTCTGAACTTACTTCAGTTTGTTGACATCTGTTTTAGATTGCATTTGCCTTTTTAGCTTATGTATCCTTTTTAGATGTACTACTGGGAAGCTAAATGTCCCCACCCCCTCCTGGTGTCTTCCTTTCCTTTCCTTTCCTTTCCTTTCCTTTCCTTTCCTTTCCTTT
>WNWU01000018.1:15970776-16027719 GCA_012654045.1 Ptyas mucosa | reverse complement strand
TCCCTTCCCTTCCCTTCCCTTCCCTTCCCTTCCCTTCCCTTCCCTTCTTCCTAGTTTTGTGTCATCTGCAAATTTGAATGTTCATCCCTTTAATTCCTTCATCCATAAAACTGGTGAATAGCACAGAATCCAGGATAGAGACCTGTGGCACTGAACTGGCACTATCAAATCTGATGTGGAGACTTCTGAAACTATCCCTTGGGTGTGGTCATTCATTTGGTTATGGTACCTTTATGAGTTATATCATATTTTTCCATTTTATTAATGAAGATGTCATGAGGAACTTGGAGAAATGCTTTGCTGAATTCAGGTATATGCACACACTGTTTGCCCAATCTATTAAAGTAGTAATACTCTGTGTATGTAGACATATGATATACAAAGCATATTTGTTAGACAACATTGTTTTTGTGACTTTTACTAAAAACGATTTTGAAGAAGTGAGCCTTTGCTTTGTTTGGAATTTGATTTTACAGATCAAAGATTTGACTGATAGAAAATTGTACAGGCTCTGTTTCAGGCAGGATCCTTTGCTCATCGGACCTATTTCCTACTCATTAGAAGGACCTTAAAATCAGACACATTGATGAATTTTTAAAAAATAGCCATGCCTGATCTCTGGAGCCTTCAGGATCAGAGCCTGAAGATTAGGTCTTGAATTGCAAAATAATTTGAAATACTACAATAGTATCCAGAATACTCCAAATACAGCAGTTGCTTCCTTCATCTTCTAAAATCATCCAGATCATGGTTGTCCCAAAGGTGCTTTTTTCAAAAAGCAACTGGACTTGAGGGGCTGTCACAGAGAAGAGAGAGTCAACCTATTCGCCAAAGCACCTGGGGACAGGATAAGTAATGAGCAAAGGATCATTAAAGAGAGATCCAACTAAAACCAAGAAGAAATTTCCTAACAGTGAGAACAATTACTTCCAGGTAATTACCACCAGTAATTGTGGGTGCTTCATCACTGGAAGCTTTTAAAAAGAGATTGGATAATCATTTGTCTGAAAAGGTATAAGGTCTCCTGCTTGAGCAGGGGGTTGGACTAGAAGACATCCAAGGTGCCTTCTAACTCTTATTGAGAAACTGGAAAGGAATAGGGAATGAGATCTTCCAAGAGAAATCCTTAAAGACTCTTCACCAGTGCCCCTAATCCTTTTGAGGAGGACATTCTTGGATGAAACAATAGCATCTGTTCATAACTCTTCTCTCTTGGTAGTTGCTCACCTAAGTATTCTTAGGGAGCATTATGGTCAGATTTCCATCCTATGTGTTTTGGAGACGCTGTGTGCAATGTGTGAGCAGATACTATCTGATGGAGTAGTGGCTGCCTCTATGGGAACCCTGCAAGATTCTGGCTCCTCTCTTTGAAGTCAGTGTATAAGAGAAGCAGGAGATGGTGGTGGCCTCCTAGGTTTTATTTTTGCCTAACTACTTTGGTCTCATTGGATGTGAAACAATGATGATCAATGAGTTACGGGATGAGCTGGATCCTTTTGACTAACCAACCCTGCACCCTGTTATCACCCACAGCAAGTTGAGGGAGGTAACTCTTTACTTTATATAAAAAGAAAAGCAGTAAGGAGAGGAGGTCAACAGTTGGAAGAGATTAAAAAGCCTGCTTTTCCCTTCTTGCAGGCTTCCCTCTTCCCTAGGAGCACTAGAGCTTAAGAGAAGAAAAAAAAAAGACTTGTCGAAGAATCTTCCATGCTGAGGGATATCTCCCCTTGTTAGCATCTTCGACTTCATCTTCTTCAGAATAAAAATGGCATTATTAAGCATTCACCCCACCTACTCCACAGTGTTGTCCCAAACACTTTCAATTAACTCTTCTGCTCCCGGCTCCATAGAAAATCCAGGAGGATTCCATCTTCTTCGTTACCTGCAGCGCTGGCCCGATCCCTGCCAGAAACGGCTTTTGGGGAAGGGGCCTGTGAGAGGAAGAATCACGTCACCCCTGAAATAGAAAAAGGCCGGGGTTGGTTGGGTGGGTTGGGAAAGAGATGGAATAATTTTTTATTTTATTTTCATTTTTATCCGGCGCCAGCCCCATCGCGCTCTCTTCTGAAGAGACGCGATGGAAGGACGGAGGCCGCCGTGCAGGGAGAGGTTCCTGTCCACGACGCTGCAGAGAAAACAGCTCCTCCCTCCTCCGGCAGACAGACAGCAAGGAGATGTCACGTGGGTCTCCGCTAGCCCTCCTTTCGCTCGGCTCTCCTCCCTTACTCCCGGAGATAGATAGAAGCCCTAGCCTGACGCTGCTGAAAAGGCGAGGGACGGCACTTTCTTTCTCTCCCCCCCACCCCTCACCCCTTCTGCTTCTGCTTCCCCGAACTGCCTTATTCAAAGAACCTAACGGGGAAAAAATGCTCTTGGACCAACGCCTTACAAGCGAGGAGGATAATCCGCGCAGGTAAACAGAGCTGGGTTTGGGGAGAGGGACAGGTGTCCGTGTTGTTGCTGGGAGGGGAGCGGGAAATGCCCATTTAGCAGGGATTCTGAACTGTCAAGGCTGCGCAAGGGACCGGGGACGGTTTTTGCACGCAGGATTTGGAAAAGGGGAGAGGGTTGCAAAGCGAAGCGAGGGAGATGGTGGCGGCGGTGCTGCTGCTGCTGCGATTAGGAAGTTAAAGCCTTCTTGTAGTGATGTATTAATAATTTGGGGGAGAAAGGGAAAAAAAATCCTGCCTGGGATTTTAGAGGCTCGGATGCGCCGAGATGGGGTGGGGGGGGGGGGCGGCGGCTAAGAATCAATCGTATTGATTTTCTCCTCACCTTCCCTCCCCCTCCCTCCATTGGTAAAATATGTGGCAATTTGGCGAAGGGGAGGGCTAGAAAAGTGGAGCTATGCTTCGGATGCAGATTTATATTTCGGGACGCTTTAATTGGGATCCATTAAATAGCGAGAGGAAGGGGCGTTCTTTTCTGCTCCCCTTTGCTTATCTGACATGTTAGAAGAAACTGCCTTAATTCCAGCTGCTGCCTCATTTTAGAATCCGTGTGTGTGTGTGTGTGTGTGAGAGAGAGAGAGAGAGAGAGAGAGAGAGGGAGGGAGGGAGGGAGGGAGGGAGGGAGGGAATATAAATTGAGGTATAACCTGCAGCTCGCTTAAGTAACAGAATAAATCCAAATAAGCAAGCAAAGAAAAAAAGAAAGAAAAGGAATAGGAAGAAATATGTTTGCCTAACAGTTAAAGGAGTCAATTCTAAAAATAATTAGATTGGAAGATATGAAGAATGGTGGAAGGAGTATTAAATGGATGAAAATGAATATATAAAAAGTATTTTTTTTAGGGTACTTATCTCTCCTTGCAGCAGAGGGTATTTTTGTAAAGGGTGTGGGGAGTTCCTCCCCCTTCCCAGCCCCTTTTTATTTCAGCTTGTAATTTGTGTACTCCCCAGGTCCTTCCTGCATCCAAAGAAAATCCTTCTGATATTTAAAACAGCAGGATGCTGGTAAGGCTATAGATGCCAAAATGACCTGCTATTAAGGATTTATTGCCATAATGCTCTCCCTTGTTTGATTATCTTTTTCTTCATCTCTGTTGCTTTATCCTTATTTAATATCCAAGTTGAGGAACTTACAGCTAAAATGCTATTTTAATAATAATAACAGCAGCAATTTACTTTAAGGTGGGGGTATTGAATTCATTGATGAGTTTTGAAATAGGTATTCTCGTCTATTAATTAGGCAAGAAGGACCACAGGCTTTTAAAACAAAAACTCTAACAGTCCATTTAAGTCATGAATGTTAAATCAGCAGTCCATCTTTCACAATCTATCTGCTACACTTGCTTTGCAAACCACTAGACATTCAGTGTTTATCATTGTATCAGCCATAATAAATTTGCAAATGGCTGTTGTTACTAGTATTATTTTGCAGCTGTTGTTGTGTTTATATAGGCATAAGAAAGGTGGGCAGCACAAAGAGAGCAGAAGGTGCTGTCATCAATTTAATGTAAGAAAAATATTTTAAAAAGGGATCTCCTTAGTTCAGCAGCTTGTTCAGCTGACATTTATAGGAACCCTTCTTCTATTCACTTCTGGTTTGCATGTATGTGTATGTGCATGAGAGCTGAACAGGCAAACATACAGCCATACAGAGCTTCCCACTTTCTGAGGGCAGCCTAACTGGTCACTTTTTCTCCTAAGCAATTTCCATTGAACCAACAGTCACAGACCCCATCCTTAAAGACACTCCTTTCCTTTAGAAAACAAGCATAGTTTTATGATACAAATTAGCTATAACTATACAAATCCTAGAAGAGAATCTTTTATTTACCCAATTTAATTAATGGATTGATTAAATTAAATTTAAGGATTAATTCCATTTTCTGTTTTGGTTTTGGGAAGGCACAAAACTCCCATCCATCCCTAATTCTGACATTCTCAATAGATCTGCAATATGAAGAGAGACACAAAGTCTTAGCAGAACCTTGAACTCCAAGGCTGTAATTCTGGGAAGTTTTTCCAACCTGTTAAGGATATTTTTCTTCTTCTCCCTTTTGCCTCAGTAGCAGTCCTTATGCTGAAACAATGGCACTTTCTTTAGATGTACCAGGTTCTGTGTTACTTTTTTTGCATTCAACCACTCACATAGACATACATAACCATAGCTTTCTCATACATTGAATCCATTCCTTGGCTTATAAACTGCTGCCAATCTGTTTCTCACTCTCAACACAATAACTACCCAGACCTCTGTTTCAGTCTTTATTCACCCCATCATGACATCTACTGTAACGAGTTACACACTTAATTAGGATACGTTGATATTATACAACATTTGCAACATCATATTCCTGTAACACACACACACACACACACACTTGTCTTTCCCTCGAGTTTTCCCACCCCTTTATTATGCATGCTCATTCCAATCTTCACAATCTTAATAGCAACCCACAACTATCCATATTTTTTTTTAAATTCACACTCTGCCATCATGACTCTTTCCTGGGACACCATGATTAGGATCATATACCCACAGTGATTCTTTCTGTTCTTCCTTTTTGCACACCCACCAACTCTTATCTGAAACACCTCAACATTCCTTGTGCAATCTTCATTCTCATAGCCATACTGTCTCTGTAGATGGAGGATAATTTTTCCTGTTTTGCCAATAGCGGTTTATTCTGCACAAGTTACTGATTTTTATTTTTTTTAACCAACAAAAGGGTATTCCTTTTCCATTACTTACACTGTCATATGAATACATTCATGAAAACATAGTCTAGCTTCTTTGTGTAATCTTCTCTCACATACATTTGCACACAAATTAAGCTTTTCTTTCATACAAACTTAACTTTCACCTTTTGCCTCCACACATACTTCAATATATGTATATCACACGCATATATTAATATCCTTTGTCTAATATTCTTCAGAAAATCTATTTTACCCATATAATCCTTTCCTGAGTTCTCACATATAATAATCAATTTGTCTTGCGTGTTGTTTTTTTCACTCATTAATTCCCCTCCTCTCTTTAAACATTTTTTTTTCCTTCATGGAAAAAACACAGAATTATCAGGCATGAACATTTTGCTCTAATTCTGGGCACTTCCAGTTAAAACAATCTCTGACTGCAAAGGTGGAAAAAGCTCTCCAAGACACTAGACGGCTAGACGATCAAATGGATCCGGATTCATAAAGACAAAGCAACATATATTTTGTTGGGACCTTTTTTGGGGAGGGGCGGGCTCTGTGGTTCACCGTCGAGTTTTGCAGTGGTGGAAAATCCCAAGTTCAATTCTTGCTTGGCATCTGCATGGCGCACACCCTCATTCCGGGGAAGAGGCCGCTGTTCAGCAGCGAAGGGCAGTTTTTGCGTGCGAAGGTCTCCTTAGCACCTTCAATTCCGCGCGTTATCCGGGATTTTAGGAAGCAAGGCTGGCAAAACGGGAGAGCGCTGTTGAGAGACCTTGGAGAGCTCTCGCTGAGCTCTCGCTTGTTGGACGAGAGAGATTTTTTTTTTTAAGGAAGCAAAGGCTGGAAAAACGGAGAGCTCTGACCGAAACCTCGGAGAGCTCTCGCTCGTTGGACGCGAGAGATTTTAGGAAGCGAGGCTGGCAAAACGGAGAGCGAGCGCTGTTTGAGACCTTGGAGAGCTCTTGCCAGCTGGAGAGAGCGCGTCGTGCTTGGGAGACACAACGCGTTCTTCACCGAATATTTATGTCTCTGTAAGGCTTCAATCCCACTCCACCCCTTCTTTTCTCGCCCGTTTGCAGATAATGAATTCTCCCGTTTTCTTCCTTCCTTTCTTTTTTTTTGCACAACTCTCCCACACATTCGTTAACACCGCCGTCCTGTAATACTTTCCGTCACACACTCTGGCGCTGGTTCTCCAGCACATTCACACACGCACACCCCCTTCCCTTTGCTCCCTCCCCCATTCCCCCGAGCTTCAGCACAACAACCTGGAAACGGGGATGGGGGTGGGGGTTGGAAACAGACCGACGTAGCCCGAGCGTTCACTCCCTCCCCCCCTCCTTCCCGGTCAGTCTCTAGCGAAAGCAGCCGCAGCAACGACAGCGGCGAGCTTTGAAAAGCACGGGGCGTCTAGCTTGCAGCGCGCGCGTTGCCTCGCCAGAGGAGGAGCCCGGCAGCTGCCAGTGGGCGCGTGAGGAAGCGTGACGGCGGGGACCGGGGGGGGGGGGAGGGCCAGGGCAGCGGGCGAGGGCTGGATGCGGTGTCATCAATTTCTCGCTTCCTCTCCCCCCACCCCCCACCCCGGGCACGTCCCCACCCTTCTCCCTAATGGACAACCCTGACGGAAAGGGCCAAGGTGGTCCTCGGCGCTAAATCGACAGCGCTTCTCCAAGCGGGAAAGGGAAGCCTCATCGGGGTTGGCTGCCCCTCAAGGAGGTGAAATGAGGCTTTTTTCTTTTCTTTTCTGCTTGCTGCTGCTTTCGGTGATTGCTGACATTGGCCGCTGCCTTGCTGATAAGTCCAGGCTGAGAGACAGAGGTTTATTACAACGAAGACCACAAAAGCCTCAAAGGAAAATATCTGGTCCTTTCATAGAACAATCCCTTAAACATCATTTTTTTCTCCCTTCATACACTGTGTGTGTGGCTATTCTCAAATAGTCTGCATAGAAATAAATTCTGCAGCCAATATAGGTGGCTCTGTACAGTAATTCAAACTTGTCTTCTCCTTTGCCTATTTTACCGAGTTGACTCAAATTTATTTCCATTCTTTCCTACTAATTCCTTGTTTTATTTTCTCCTGCACATATTCACCAGTACCCTGTGTATGATTTTTTTCTCCTTCTTAACATTGTGTTATCAGGTGGTGTTAAGAGTTTAATGGTAAAGAGTTCAGATTGCTCTCCCTCATCCAAATTCTGAAAATACAAGTTTACAAGCTGTCTTTCCACCACATGCTGACAAATCCATGATCCATTAAAAAAAAAGCTTTCATTCCCTATATTGAAGTCTATTTTTGAACTGATAAATTGTCTATTCATATTTTTCTTAAAACCAAAAGAAAACTTGTCATTTTTAATAGATGGGAAATGGTTAGTACAACATAAACAAATAGAGCCAACACTGTAGAATATTAAATAATAGGACAAGGAGCTTAGAAAGTGATCCTTGATCAGAGAACAAGTTCTTGTAAGACCTTTTCTTCTTTAAAACATTGGATAATATTAACTTTGAGAGTTAGTTTCTAAATATAGTTGAGATTTGCATCATAAGAGGAAAATATTATTTTAAATCTATTTCTACCACCTCTTTGAGTATTTGACTAACATGGTGGTTTATGATTATATTAAATACATGCAAGCTTATGTAAAATTTAAAAGAAATACTTGGAAAAATGTACCCTCTCCTTAATTTCTCTCCTTAATTTTTGTCCTTGCAATATTTTGATTTCAAGCCAAAGTAAGAATTATTCTTTGAGTCTCCCAAAATACAAAGTTTTATCAATTCTAAAATGATATACTTTCCCCTCATCATATAGTTAACTCTTACCAAATAGCATTACAACTATAACAAGAAGTCCTACCTTTAGTTTTTGGGGGACTTCTGGTGAACTACAGTGTTGACATGCAAATTCTATTTTGAAGTTAAAAGGTATTAAAATGTAGAAATTGCCATCAATTGATTGTATTTATTAAACATTTTTCTCCCAGTGTTTTCAAAATATTAATTGCACCTACAATCATTGTAAGTTGCCCAGACTCACTCAGGATAGTGAGACAGGTGGCATATAAATTTATTCATTTGTTCAGTCAATGAATCAATCACAGTATACTGCTTGCACCAAGAAGAAAACAATATAAAGTGTTTTTCCTCTCCTACAGCCTTTGTGCTGTATTGGCATAGTGCTGAAATACTTCTAGTTGCAAAATGCAAATTATGGATATCAAAAGGTGCTTGCACTTGAGGTAGATGAAAGTAGCATATGTCATTTAATACTTTAGGTATAATCTAAAAGAGTTATGCTCTGGTATTGCTACTACTTGAGGATTTTTTATTTGCTGCTGCAAGTCAATTAGTTTTCTTAGATGACAGCTGTAGCTGCAGTGGAGTACTGGTATAGAAATAATGATGTGATTGAACAAATACCAGTAAATATGCATTATCTGCGAATGGTGGGTGTAGCTGGGAATATTTGAGGGGGAAGGGTGAGATAATATTTTAAAACATGGAAACCAATTTAACTTGCATTACAGAGAAACATGTACATTTAGCTAGTTACAAGTTATATCTAATGTGAGATTATGAGATTGTATGTAGTTCTTTAAGGTAGAAGATGAAAGAGATTAATCAAACTTTGGCCTCTATTATATAAGCAATTAAAATGAATAAATTTTCCAAGTTTAAAAATTAATTAAAGGAAGCAGATAAAAATATACAAAGAGATATATTAATAAATATATTGATTCCAGGGAAAAAACCCAGCCATACCACTGAAGAAATCCACTGCTAGTTTGCTCCTCCTATGACTTCATCCATTTTATATAATATTAAAAACATGTTTATTACATGGAAAATTGCTAAACCTAGGATATAGCAGGCAGAGATATACTTTTTACCATGAATCTTTTTGAGGATAGTAAAATGGTAATAAATATATTTTGATATCCCTTTGTATCATAACTTTAATGAGACATTTCCAATGTCTTTTTTGCATAAAAACTTATTGCTACAAATGTAGCATGCTGTGTCACCAGAAACATTTTGAGCACAATACATTAGGTATGTGGATCTATTGTAGCAGAAGACCTTCAATTTACTTCTGGTTGCATTTATATTTGCTGTTACTTTCAGCGCTTTATTTTTCAGGAATGAAATACTCAGGATTGTGAATGTAATTTTGTTATCTTTGTAATTTTTGCAGGTTTTTGTAAAACACATTTTTTTTAAAAAAAATGGTGCAAAATCTTCCAACAATCAAGCACCAGGATCTTTTCAATTTTGGCTTTGCAGAAGAAAAACAAAATAGGAGCAGCTGTGAGGCTCTGCATAGCAAGTAGCTTCTAAGCTACATGACAGCTTCTGGATTTCAGCCCCATTGGGAAATACACAGTCTCCTGGTTTATTACATGGCAGGCAGTCCATGGTCTGATGAAAGAATCAACTTTGGAAAGACAGGATTGGAGTCGGTAAATTGCTTGCAGTGAAGGTGACAAAATTCCTGGGAAATACAGCTATTGGATAAGATGACTTCTACATATACTTGGATACTGACTTCTCCACATATGCTGGAATATTGATTAAATCTTGCTGGATTTGTGGATCTTTTAAAAAGGTCTTCTAAGTAGTTAATGGACCTTCCTACATTTGTGTATTTTCCACCCATCCCCAGCTTCTTTTCATCTTGTCAACATGGATTTTTAATATTAATATATTTGTTGACTCACTCTTAGTCTTCACTTTGAGAAGCAGATGACTGAATAACTTTTTATCAGTGCCTTTTATTTTTTAAACATTTTTTACAGTTCAAATAAAATTGCACATTTGTTGGTGCTTTATCTTTCCTTTCTTCCATTATTTTTATTTTTATTATTGAAAAAGAACAAATTTGCATCTTGGCTGAAAAGCCTGAGCCTCTTCTACTGGGGGAAGGCAGCAACATTATTTTCCCCCAGAATCTGGAAAGGAAGAATTAAGTATCTGTTGTGAGTGGTCACTGGAAAGATTTTACCCTGTCTGCTTCAACGCCCCCACCACCACTCCCCCCTCCTCTTCCCCCTCTCCCCCACCCCACCCCACCAAGAATGGGGCCTGTGCTCCTTCGGCGTGGAGGCTGCCTCCTACTTTGGATGGCACTGCTCCTGGGATGTTGGGCTGAGCTTGGCAGTGGCTTGGAGTTCCCAGGAGCAGAGGGCCAGTGGACTCGCTTCCCCAAATGGAATGCCTGCTGTGAAAGCGAGATGAGCTTTAACATGAAAACCCGCAGTTCCAGTGGCCTGGTCCTTTACTTTGATGATGAGGGCTTTTGCGACTTCTTGGAGTTAATTCTGACACAAGGTGGGCGGCTCCAGCTAAGTTTCTCCATCTTCTGTGCTGAGCCTGCCATCTTGCTCTCTGACATGGCTGTCAATGATAACCTGTGGCACACTGTGGTCATTCGCCGCAATTTTAAAAATACAACACTATTAATTGATCAGGCTGAGGCTAAATGGGTAGAAGTGAAATCTAAGCGGCGGGACATGACGGTCTTCAGTGGTCTCTTTCTAGGAGGGTTGCCTCCAGAGTTACGTTCACCTACCCTGAAAGTAACACTCTCCTCAGTGAAGGATAGGGAACCTTTCAAAGGATGGATAACAGATGTAAGAGTCAATTATACACAGTCTTCACCTGTGGAGAGTCAAGAAGTACGTCTGGATGATGAACAGAGCCACTTATGTGCTAGAGATGTTTGCCTCAATGGTGGTGTATGCTCTGTACTCAACAATCAGGCGGTGTGTGACTGCTCCCATACTGGTTTCCGTGGGAAGGATTGCAGTGAAGGTAAGAATCTGTTTTGCCCTTTCCCAGTCAGCCTGCCCCTCAATGAAAGAGGAGGTCAAGAGATGGAGACTGCATGGCTTTTCCTCCATAGGAGTGAATCTTGCAGCTGTGCTTTCCCCTGATTCATCTCACATTTGAATCTTTTGTTAAATATTCCAACCCCTGTTCTTTCATCTCTTTGAACTATGACATAAGCACATTTTTGCATTGTAAAGATCAAGCTGAAAATTAGGCTGAGGATCAGAATTTCGTAGAATTGTAAGGAATGCAAATAAAAAGAATAGAGATTTGGAAAGCTGTAGTGTGAATAGGTAGGTATATTTTCTACCCCACTTAAGAAAGGATAACTTTAATTTTCAGGAAATAGACTGGCAAATTGATCTACCAACCAGGTCACTTGAAATAGTACAATTTAACCTGAACAGTCCTAATAATTGGACAAAAAGGAATAATTCTAAATACAATTACTTATATTTAACAAGTGTGTGGATTTAGTTGTTGCAAGCCTCATTATCTGCGTGCATGGGAAGAGAGTTTATTGCATTTTAAAACCATGGGATGCCCTCAGAGCCAATACAAATAATATTGTATGAGGAAAAATAATGTATATTTTGTATGCTTGCACAAATAAAAATAAATTATATTATCAAATGGAAAGGATTGTTTAAAATAGATAAAGAATAAGTAATTGAGTAGCTTCATTTAGTAAAGATCTAGTCCTTTGTCTTTATCATTTTAATCTAATTTTACTGGCTATGGAACAAATATTTGTGGGGTATGTCTTTATGTGAACTTCTTGTCTTCTTTATTCAGAAGTTAGCCTCAGTCACCCAACATTATTTTTTTAATTTGACTCTTTATTTGATAAAACTTCATCTGATCTACCATCTTTCTGCCATTAATCAAAAAAGCCACTCAGTCTGTTTTAATATATATCTACAGTTGCTCTTGAAATTGTAATACCTCATATGTTGTATTTTACTGGCTGTTTTATAAAGCTGGCCATTAACCAAAATTAATAAATTTTATAGCCTGCGTATTGTACTGGTTCATGAGGAAACACTTTTGAATTGGTCTTCTGGCAATGTTTAGTTTTAAGTTGATATGGGACTTTAAAGGAATTTTTTGCATGAATTTAGATTTTTCTACTTCAATATGTGGATTTTTGATGTAATTTATACTGATAATTAGTTGAGAGATTAGCTGAGAGATTAATTGTGATACCCCCACAAAAGCTATTACAAGTAGCTTTTTAGGCAATGCTCTTAAATCCTAAAAACCTGGAAAAATTAAAACTTTTCATTTGAAACATAGGTTTAATTTTTCCAGGTTTTTTAGGATTTAAGAGCATTGCCTAAAAAGCTACTTGTAATAGCTTTTGTGGTGATATCTCCATTTTAGTTGTTTATTTCAATTAATGCATATTAAACTCATAACCCATTTTAGAAATCAGCAACAGTTTTAATAGGGTAGGAAACTAAATTATAAGAGAAAATATTTTCTCTTATAATTAAATATATAGTCCTACAGTATAGTGTTTACATTTGCCCAGAAGCAATTTCTGTGGCTTTCAATCGGATATACAGGTAAGTGCATAAAATTGCAAAATTATATAGTATTTGCATTGTCTAATTGCAAGGATGTTTTATCTTAAGAGTAAAAGTGCCTTAGACTAATAACAGAGGAACATGTACTGTTGTATAACTATAATGCTAAATAGATAGATGATAGATAGACAGACAGACAGACAGACAGACAGACAGACAGACAGAAACTTTCTTAGTAATTATGGAGGAGTATTACTCTCTCTTCCTTCCTATTTGTTAATGGAAGCAATTTCCAGTAAGTTAAATTGCATATGAGCAACACATTGGTCTGTTTATCAATTAATATAAAAATTGAATTTGTATTTATAGGAATGAAATATCTATATACAACTTGTTGCACTCATTAAGGAGGGGAATCAGAATAGCTTTTGGGTACAAAATTTCATTTTTAGAATGTATTTTGAAGTGGTAGATTTGAAAACCTTCAGTGGATTCTTTCCAGAGGTCTAGAAGCTGAAATATGGTGTCCCTTGCATAGTGATGTGTTCTATATGATTGGTGAAGAGTTGTTCATCAGACTTGTAATGTATCATTAATAGATACTTAATGTATTTTTGGTACTATTGTGTATTAATCAGAACATAGTATTTTGAATTTCTGGTTATTAAAATTAATTGCATTTTATTAGTACTACATACCATATAACTATTACTATGGATAAATCATAGTTAACAAACTTATTCACAAATACCCACAAATCACCAAACACTGTATTTGTAGTATTATTAAAGTTAGCCATTTGTTGACCTTGAAAAAGCTAAATACCATGTTGCTCCCACTTAGTAGGAAAAGAAAGGAAATCTTAGGCAGAAATTAAATTAGAAAGTTAAAAAAAAAATAGTAGAAACAGGTAATGGCAAACCATTTTCATACTGTTGCCAGAAAACGTATATTGATATATTCATTAGTTATCAGGAATAAGATTTTTTTAAGTTAATTTTGTATATTTTATAAATATTGTGTACAGTAGTATACAATTCATGTCTCAGTTTAAAACATATTTCAGGCTATATTATCCTGACAGCCTGTTCGGTTTAGCTAGTCAGATTAAAAACCTTTCTATAGAATAGAAAAAGGGTATAACCATAAATATCTCTACATCCATAACAATTTAATTCATTTGCTTTAAAAGACATAGCAAGCATGGTTTGGAACCAGAATGCTATAATTGTGTGCAATTTACAGCTTGTCAGATAATAGACATAATTTTTTCATCACATGCATTGAATTTGAAGAAAAAAAAATCCAAGAGAAAAATAAAGATGTCTGAATAACCGACATATTCTATTGCATAACCAGATCTTCAATTCCAGTTTAATTAATGAACCATGCTAAAAGATAACAATGAAAACTCATAATATTCTTGCATTTTCAAACATTTAATATATGAAAGCATTTCCTTGACAAAATATCAAAAGATTTCTAACAAAATGAACTATCAAAATCACCCATTTTTAGTAAATTAAAATAACAGTATTTCTGGCAATGCTAATCTAGGCTTCAGCCTCTAGGTATAGCAACAATCCAAGTTTGCTCCATATTACACTAAAAAAAGCAGATAAAAATCAACTAGTGAGCATGGCTAATTTTTTTTTAAAAAAACTGAAATTCCTAACTACTAAACTACTACTGTGTGGTATTCCTTCATTACTACACAATAATTAATGTGGATCACTCAGTAAAAGGTTTTAAGAAAGTAATATAAATCAATGGTCTATTCTACGTGAGGAACTCAGATAGGTATGAAAAGATTATTAGTGAAAAACATATATTAGCTGTGATAGAGATGAGTTCCATACTAAAGATGATTAGGATTTTTAAAAGAAAAAAAAACCAATTTCATATAAATTTATGAAGTCATCATATCATGAATATAGCATATATTTCTAGCTATTATATCTCATAAACATAAATAAGATGTGTAGAAAAGGACCCCAAAAGGAGAATTAAAACATTTAGGAAATTGGAAAGTCTTTATTTTTTCCTTTACTAAAAAAAAAAAAAGGATGAATAACAGTTAATCAGATTTATAGAATTATGTACAAGAGGCATATATATATATATTGTATGTACCTGATTAAAAAAAAATTCCACAAGGCATGGCATGGAAGACACTGATGAAGTATATATTATGATGTAACCTTGTGACTTAAGTATATACTTGTGTTTGATGTTGGAACACAAGTGAAAAAGGAATGAGGTTTACACTATGACATATTTTGTTTTTGTTATCATATAGGAAGATGAGGGTTGTCCCCTCCACAAAAAAAATGTGTGTGGATTGGATAGTAATCGTGCATTTTTTAATGAGAATATTAAAAGTTGTTGAAAAGAAATAAATATGAAGTCCAAATGATTAAAGAGATTGCTACTGTAGCCCTGAATGCCTTTAAAAAGTGAATCTTCAGATTAGTAGCTGCTCAGGTGGGACTGCATGGGTAAGGCTATACATGCCTGGTAAATTTAACTCTTTCTATAATGTCTAATAAAGCTTTTCTCTATTTTCTTTATGTCTCTGTTCATTACTTCTTTCTTTTGCCTCATTTTTGTCCATTGTGCTTCTTTTGTTTTTCCCTTCCTGGGTCAGTTAATAGATCCCCCCTTTTTTGGTGTTTTTGCTAAGAAAAATGAGATAGAATGTTTGAACACTTCTGTGTGAAGAGCTTGCATGTGAAATTCAGAATAGTAGATATATGGAATATTTTGTTTCACTATTAATATTAGCTATTGATTCAGTTAATGTTAGGGGATTGCCTTGACTACATATGCATGTGGATATGTATTGTGACTTCTGGCAGATACATATCCACATGCATATGTAGAAGAGTGTCACATGCATATATTTATGTGGATTGTGGAAAATTTCTGGGACTGGTTTTAGTTGTATTAGACAATCTTAGGATGACAAGATACAGAATCTAAGATTCTTTCTGAGAAGATTTTCCCCTTTGCTTTTAAATCAATTTTGCTTTTATTTATTTATGGATTTATTTCTGACGGTTGCTTAAATTGAGAATAGTCTTTCTTTCAGGTAAATAGGACAATGGATAGATGGATTATCCCATTTCTTTTTCTCACAATACCAACATTTCACAATACTAGCAAATCCAATGAACCAATTTGGCAAGATTTCATAACAGATTTAAAAAAAGTCATTCTTCATACATCTCCTTAATTCACTAAGATCTTTTCTTGCCAGACATTGAGCCAATGGTTTATACAGTAAAAGGAGATTAGATGAATCTTGAAAGAAAAGTATATTGATAGCAAATGGTCCAACTCTCAATACAGCAACAGCAAAGCTATCAGCATAACATCAATAATGATTTCAGATAAGTAATATGTGTTCACAGAAATATAAGCATAGTAAATCAGATCAGATAATTTTAATTTGTTAAATCATAGAATGGTTTTATGAAAAAGAAAATAAATAGTCATTTGATGGTATTGCTGCAAGATTTTGAATTTGAGATGGAAAATTATTTTATTTCCATGAAAAACAACTTGATCACTATCTGAATATTTTCTATTTAAACAAGAAATTATCCATGATAGTACTGTCTTGCTAGATTTAAAAATCCTCATTGAAAAATCTTGTTCCTTTTAATGAGACAATGATGTGCATTGGAAGGATGACAAAGTAGTAGGAGTTAAAAGCAAACCATTCCATGTTTAAAACAATTACAATGTTCATCAAAGCAAAAGTTTTATAATATTATTCCCATATTAGTTAGTGGTCCTTCCTTTGAGCATTTTAATGACCAGAACATACTGCAACAGTAGTTTCTAGCTAATAAGGTAGTAAAACTGATTTATTTTATTTATAGTCTTAAGGGTCATATTTGATTAAATTAAGGAAGAATACCTATGTACTTTCTAAATTAACTTAAATGAGCCTTCAAGTTGATGTTGATGTTTCTCATCTACACTAGCAATTTATCCTTTCCTGTAATATAAAACCAGAAAACAATATCCTTATAGCTTTATTATTATTATTATTATTATTATTATTATTATTATTATTATTATTTCAATGTGAAGTCACAGCTGCCAGTTCTTTAACTGGTGTTGACCTTTGTAGAACAAAAAATAATAGGGTTGGAAGGTACTTTGAAGATCTTCTAGTCCAACTCTCTGGTGAAACAGAAGACCGTATACAATCCTGGGCAAACGGCTGTCCAGTCTTTTCTTTAAAACCTCCAGTGATGGAGCGCCCACACCTTCCAGTAGTAAACTGTTCCACTGATTAATTGTTCTCACTGTCAGGAAATTTCTCCTTAATTCTAGGTTGGATCTCTCTTTAATGATCTTCTACCCATTACTTCTTGTCCTGCCCTCAAGTGTTTTGGAGAATACATTGAATCCTTTTCTGTGACAGTTCTTCAAATATTGGAAGACTGCTATCGTATCACTCTAGTTCTTCTCTTTGTTAGACTAAACATACTTAGTTCCCTCAGTTGTTCATCATATGGTATGGCCTCCATACCTGTTATCATCTTTGTTGCTCTTCTATGCATTATTTCTAGAGTCTCAACAAGTTTTTTGTATCATAGTAACCAGAACTGGATAGTGGTACTGTCACTTCATATGATATTGAAACTACCCTCTGTTGGTGCAATTTAGGATTGCATTAGTTTTCATTTGCATCTTCTTCCCAAGAACCTTGGATGTCATAATATATGGGTATATTATATGAGCAGATCTAAGCAAAGTATATGTGTAGATCCAAGTATATGTGTAGATGGTATAGTATATGTGTAGATCCAAGCAATGTGGCCTTTTGCAATTGATAGATTGAAATATTGCCAATGTGCAGATCACTGGGACCACCACTGCTAGTTAATGCCAAAATCAATTTTGATGTTCAGATCTTGATACTTTGTGATCATCTTCTCCTCTTCCTCCTCCTCCTCCTCCTCTTCTTCCTCCTCTTCCTTCAGCAATAGTTTCTACATATGCTTAATACCTGCCATATAAAGTTCTGTTTTAAAATGTAATTGGCTTTATAATTACCATCTAATATCTTTGTTCATACCGACAGGCGACACACAACATTTATAGGTAGTTCGGTACTTAGCACATTTCTTATAATACAAAAGAGAGCTGATTAATTTTATGTTAAATTGCTCCTTAGTTTAACCCCCATTATGTATGTAGATTAACCAATAGATATTTCCTTACATTGTATTCTCAAATCCAGTAGCAGATACCAAAGATAATTACTCTGTACAGTGAGGTTTTTTAAAAACAAAATACAAATCTCATGTTGCATATAGTGAATTGTTTTTATTCTTAGTTTGAATACCAATTATATAAGCCACACAGAGTAACTTTAGACAGGGAGGTGAGCAGCATATAAAATAAGTAAATAAGTAAGTAAATAAATAAATTTTATTTGTTTCATGATGTATTTATTTTTGTTTGTTCTTAATCTTAGTTATGGATTTAGGAAATTAGGAAAGAGGTTATATGATTGAGACATCCTATAAAAAACATGGAAAGAATACTATATACAAATTTCTCCTAAACTATGTGCTCTACAGCTGAGTGATCATTTTAGTTACTCACAATCATGTGTATTACATTCACCCTTCCAAAACTGCTTTTGTATAGTAATCAAGGCCAAATGGGTTTGATGCTAATCCAACCAAAGATTAAAAAGTTATTCAGTCTATAATGCAAATGTCAACATATCAGACTTGGAAAAAAAAACAATATTAAACATGGTTTAATTTTAGAATAGGGTTTGAGCCACTGCCTTTGATGTTAAATTTGAAACCAAGTGCAAAGAAAGGTTACTGAAGATTTAAAAAAGCTGCCAGGAATGGAAAGTAAGGGAAAGTATTTTAGTAAATCTTGGACTCATAACTTTTTATAAACATTACCGGGAAGAACAATGATTATTTGACAGTCATTCATAAATTATTAAAGTTTACGAAACAATATCTTGAACATGTTTTTGATAATCCACTTCAGCTATAAACACAAATAGGAATGTTAGAGAATCAGCCTAATCACCTAAATTATATAATATGTCTATGGAAACATTATTTTTAAACTCTTCCAAATAAACACAGGTCCCCTTTAAATCTATGAAGGCCTTCTTGTTGATAATATATCTATTTCCTTTGCCAATCTGTTTCTGTAATAACTTTGGAAAAATTACTTCTTACATGACCTGCATTGATATCAAGGACTTGTGAAGGTGGGATAAGACTGTTCATTCTTCTTTGCCAGCCTGGACAATCCCTGGAGAGCATTTCCATGAATGGAATTCTTGTGTGATTAGAAATATAACTACATTAAAGAAATCATAAACAATGGAGATAACAATTGGCATATAATACTTCATATACAAACAAGCTGTTCACACATCCCCAACATATTTTCTCAGAATAAGAATGCTTCAACAATAAATTTTCTACTGATATGGGAAATGAGATTTGGAATGAAGTGAAATTTTTCCTCCATATACAATACTGAAGCAATTAAGGTGCTAAAGCACAATCAGCTAATCTGCAGGACAGTAGGACTAGCTTCTTTCTATATATTTGTAATATAAATGAACTCTTAGATCAGTATTGGCTGCATTCTCTTATTATCCAACAGCAGTATTATTGTACATTTATGTTAGCTTATTTCTACCCATAATAGAAAGGTTGCCTGTATGTAAAAAGAGACCAGTGTTTTAATTATTTTAATTTTATTCCTTTTTAGGCAATAATTTTATGATATGTGATTAGTAACCAGTAAAACATCAGAGCCCATTAAAATAGTTTGATAATATGTTTGTTATCATATATATGTTTATACATACATACATACATACATACATACGTACATATGCATTAATCATGAGGAGTGGGGCTTCTGAGTATCATTCTGTGCATTACTGTAGCTATATACTGTAAAATAATTTATTTGATGTTTCCTATATTTCTTCTTGTATGTTTTGAATCTTAAAATCTCCAACTTATCTATCAGATAGATCAATCTGTCCATCCGTCTGTCAATCCATCCATCCATCCATCCATCCATCCATCCATCCATCCATCCAGTAAATCACTCAAATGATTCTAAAGAATCTACACAAATAGCCTAAAATAATTATTTTACTACAGTGTAATAACTTACAATGCTAAAATAGCACATACTGTACATATACTCCTCAATGAGTTATTGTATTTTCAATGAGTTATTGTATTTTCTTTTCAGATCTTTTTTACATACTGTATGAGTAAAAGTGATTTATTTCATATAATTATTGTGAGAGAGAAACTGTAAAAAGCAAAATCATCACAGAATCTGTCTTAGAAAAATTCCATGCAAGTGAGTGATACTAAGGATAATAGTTTATTAATTCAAATTTAAAGGCAAGTGAGTATGCAAACTCATTTGTTCTTGTTGAACCAGTTACTATCCATCTTTGGTATCCTATATGCTATTTTGGTATCCTATTTGCTATTGTGAAAGAAACTGGTTTCTTCTTCCAATGTAACCTGACTTGGAACTTGAGAAGTAGTGATCTTGTCTACAGTTAGCCTCTGGTCACACCTTAGCTCTTATTATTGATCTCTTCCAGGTACCAATGACACAATAAGACTGATTTTTTTAATAAACTGTTAATTTCAGATTGAATTTAGCCATAAAGTTTGTCAATCTTCTGCATCAGTAGTTGGGTCATAAACTTGGATAACCATTCTGTTAAATGTTTATACAAGACTGTTCTTGGTCTAGTTAATTTTATTTGGCAACTGACTGCATTGCACCCAAGTGCTTTAATCAAAATAGAGCTGGAAGGGACCTTGGAGGTCTTCTAGTCCAACCCCCTGCTCAGGCAGGAGATCCTATATCATTTCAGATAGATGCCTGTCCAATCTTTTCTTAAAAACCTCCAGTGATGAAGCACCTACAACTTCTGAAGGCAAGCTGTTCCATTGGTTAATTGTTTTAATTGTTAGGAAGTTTCTCCTTAGTTTTAGGTTGGTTCTCTCCTTGATAATTTCCATCCATTGTTTCTTGTTTTGCCTTCTGGTGCAGCCCATCAAATACTGTCTCTCTCCCTCCATCCCCACTGCACCCTCTCTTATATCTATTTATCTATATCTATGTATCAGAATAGGGCTGGAAGGAACCTTGAAGATCTTCTATCCAACCTCCTGCTCAAGCAGGAGACCCTATACAATTTCAGATATGTGGTTGTCCAGTCTTTTTTTTAAAAAAAACCTCCAGTGATGAAACACCTACAACCTCTGAAGGCAAGCTATTCACTGGTTAATTTTCCTTACTGTTAGGAAATTTCTCCTTAATTTCAGGTTGCTTCTCTCCTAGATTAGTTTCCATCCATTGTTTCTTATCTTTACTATATTCTTCTTTACTACATTGTCTTTACTATATTCTTCCTACCTATGAAAGCAACACTGTTGTTTGCATGTCCTGAGTATTGTAGTCCATTTCAGTTTACTGATATATGATGTCTATGTGTAGTTGATTCTTTTCATCTTTTCTGTGATGAATTTTCCCATGTTCATGTTTCTTAAATTCCGCACTCCTTTTGCAATTATGTATTTGCAGTTTCATTTTTTCCCCCTGCTCTGCAATATGAATAAAAAGACATTCAAAGGCTTTTATCTAATTCCACCATAAGCACCACTAGTACCCTGAAATTATCCATTCTTCTTCAGCAGGATATTGAATGACTTCTGATCTGAGGGGCCATCATCTATTCCTTTATCAATAATCACTTTATGTTGTCTATCCATATGGCTTTCTTGGTAAAGTACAGAAGTAGTTTATCATTACTTTTTTCTGCACAGTATGAAATTGTCACTAAATGTTCATCTGCAGCATTACCTAATAACCTAACCCTAACCCTATATCATTGAATAGAATAGAACAGAATTTATTGGCCGAGTGTGATTGGACACACAATGACTTTGTCTTTGGTGCATAAAAAGTGTACATAAAAAGACAAGATACATTCGTCAAGAATCATAAGGTACAACACTTAATGATAGTCATAGGGTACAAATAAGCAATCAGGAAACAATATCAATATAAATCATAAGGATACAAGTAACAAAGTTACAGTCATGCCATCATAAGTGGGAGGAGATGGGTGATAGGAATGGTGAGAAGACTAATAGTAATAGTAATGCAGCCTTAGTGAATAGTTTGACAGTTTGAGGGAATTATTTGTTTAGCAGAGTGATGGTGTTCAGGGAAAAAACTGTTCTTGTATCTAGTTGTCTTCGTGTGCAGTGCCCTATAGCATTGTTTTGAGGGTAGGAGTTGGAACAGTTTATGACCAGGATGCGAGGGGTCTGTAAATATTTTCACAGCCCTCTTTTTGACCCAAGCAGTATACAGGTCCTCAATGGAAGGCAGGTTGGTAGTAATTGTTTTTTCTGCAGTTCTAATTATCTCTGAAGTCTGTGTCTTGTTGGATTGCAGAACTGAACCAGACGGTTATAGAGGTACAGATGACAGACTCAATAATTCCTCTGTAGAACTGTATCAGCAGCACCTTGGGCAATTTGAGCCTTCTGAGTTGGCACAGAAAGAACATTCTTTGTTGTGCTTTTTTGATGACATTTTTGATGTTAGGTGTCCATTTTAGGTGTGATATGATAGAGCCTAGAAATTTGAAGGTCTCTACTGATGGGCTATATGCTAAAACAAAGCCAGGTCATAACACACACTTGAAAGTAAATAAGGAAGCCTGTAATTGGGGAGTGTGTCTAGCAAAAACAAAGAATGCTTATCCAGAGGAAATATGCATGTGTAAATCTTGTAACAATTCTGGATAGTTAGAAAGCTGATAAAAGTAACAAGAGTTAGACAAGTTGCAGGCCTCATCTAAAAATTAGGAATGGTGAAGGCCTGCAGCCAATAAAATGTGTATTAGATAACTCCTGGGGCATTCATTAGCCAAGGCTTAGGAATAGGGACAGCTAGAGACCAATAGAAGAAATTGTAGAATTATTACTAAAATGTTTATTAGATGATATTTCTCGCCTTGTCCCGCCTTCTCTTTTAGTGAAAATGTATAAAGCTTACTTAATCCAGGAGCCCTTTTCCTTGGAGTACTCCAATAAAAAGCAAACAGAAAACCTGCACCTCGTGTCTGGCATTCATCGCTGGCTTCGGTACCAGGCTCAGACCTGAATTAGGGACAACACTACTGTTGATACTGTGTTGTCTAGTATTGTAAGAGGTGGTAGTATGGGAGGGTTTCTCCTAAAGTCTACCACCATTTCTATGGTTTTGAGTGTGTTCAGTTCCAGATTGTTTCGGTCACACCATGAGGCTAGTTGTTCAATCTCCCATCTGTATGCGGATTCATCATTGTCTCAAATGAGACCATCATTGTTGTATCATCTGCAAACTTCAGTAGTTTAACAGGTGGATTGTTTGAGATGCAGTCATTGGTATATAGAGAGAAGTGGAGAGAGCACATAGTCCTGGGGGGCTCCTGTGCTAATTGTACAGGTATCTGATGTGATTTGGCTTAGCTTCACCTACTGCTTCCTGTCTGTTAGGAAGCTTGTGATCCATTTACAAGTGTGTTCAGGTACCACTAGTTGATTTAGTTTAGTTAGAAGAATGTCCAGTATGATGGTATTGAATGCTGAACTAAAGTCTACAAAGAGGACCCTTGTGTAGGTCTTTGGAGATTCAAGATGTTGTAGGATGTAGTGCAGAGCCATATTAACAGAATCATCTATTGATCTATTTGCTCGGTATGCCAATTGCAGGAGGTCTAACAGTGGATCCATGATTTCAAGTAGGACATCACTAGCCTTTCAAAGGTTTTCATAACTATAGATGTTAGAGCAACTGGTCTGTAGTCATTCAGTTCCTTGATGGAGGGCTTCTTCGGCACTGGGATGATAGTGGAGCGTTTGAAGCAAGAAGGAACATGGCATATCTCTAGTGATTTATTGAAAATTTGGGTGAAGATGGGGGCCAATTGGTCAACACAGACTTTTAAGCAAGAAGGATGTTATCTTGTCTGGGCTTGGTGCTTTTCCTGGCTTCTGTCTGTGAAATAGATCTTGCACTTCCTTTTCTGTGAACCCAAGGGGATGGGGTCAGTTGTAGGAGGTGGCTGTTGTTGGTGTGGGATGGGATGGGAGTTGTGGAGATGGGGTTTGTGGAGATAGATGTCTGTAGTTTCCTTTCAAACCTGCAGTAGAACACGTTCAGGTCATCTGCCAGTTGTTGATTTCCTTCAGCCTGGGAAGGAGGTTTGCTGTAGCCGGTGATATCATTACTGCCCTATATAAATGCCTGCTCAATTTATCTGGGCAGCTGGGATGACCTTAATCTGTTTGGTGGCCTGATGGGAATATATAATTTTGGTGTACAATCTAGATGTTCTTTGCTGCCCTCCCATACAAAATAAGGCAGCATAGCAGGACTTGAGAGGGAAATTATTGCTATAAGGAATCAGCTAATGTATATAAATATTGCTCTATATCCAGTTTTTGTCCTATTGATGGGGAAAACCATGTGATGATGGGATTCTTCCAGAAATAGCAGAGGTTTCCACTAGAAGAAAGGGCATTATTCAATTTTATCGTGCCTGTCCACAAATAGCATGATTCTGTAATGATGTAATAATGACCACTGGTTCTCCAAATTCTATCTCTATTATTAATCTTTTCTTGGTCAAAGATATGAATTGTAATTATATATCTCATTATATATCATGCTTTCTTAAAATTGTATATATATTTGCTTTATCTTTTCAATTTAAGTGTATAAAATTATTTCAGGTACTATATGACATAAAAATTGAAATTGTCAAAGCTTGATATTCCAACATAATTGTTTGCTGTAAAAGTAATATACTTGTTATTTTATCCTATGGCTTATGTAGATCATATGTGTGTGATATCATGTATATAAATTGTGAGATATATTGGCGGACCTGTATGCATGTACATATTCAGACTGAGTGGAAGAAGATAAACAGACATATGACTGGTTATAACTACAGAGGATAAAAGTACTTCTGTATCATCATAAGGATTATTGGCAACCATGATCAGGCTCAGTAATTCAAACTTTCTTTAATATGAAATCATTCTTATTCTTTTGTATTTTGGGAGGAAAAAAATCTAAATTTCCTTTATGGTGGTAAAAATAGCAATGAGTAGAAACAAGGCTTGAATTGAATTCTTAAAAAGAGTAATACTTCTATAATTTCATTTTCAGGGAAACTGCAGTGTGTTGTAAAGATTTAAAGAATATACAATAACTTCAAACTTCATTCTAATTGATCACTGCATAATTTTATGAGAAAGCTAAAAAGGAATTTGTTTTACTACATTCAATCACTTCTTTCATTTTTAAGTATTATTTATTTTATTAATTTATCAACTTTATATGCCCCTCATCTTGTGGTGCATTCAAGTGGTCCTGAATGTAGAATAAAATATAATCCTATCCTTTCCTATTACTGTATATTTAAGAAAATTTGGAATGTCCAGTGTGTTCAATACAATATATGTTTATTTGCTTAGAGTGCAATCAAGAGCAATAAAAGCAAATACTGCATTTTGGAAATGTGAATGAACTGTTACATTATCTATGGCAAAAATATATCCAGACTTTTCCCAATGAAAGTCTGTTATTATCACAGTTTTTAAAAATGACTTTCCTTTCAATGCCTTCAATATATTGTCCTAGGAAATTCTGAGTAATTGTAGGTAATATTTTAACATACAGGCTGATATCATTTTATCAATCAATATGTAATAGATAGTAATACCAGTTGAGCTACAAATATAATCCTACCCCTCATTTAGGCAGATTTGTAATTGATCAGTATTGTGCATTGCACTGAGTATTATCCTCTCCCTTTTGTCATTCATTTAGTACTTGAACTGTTTTAATAATTATTTCAGATTTGAGTACATGTAACTTTTATTATTTCTAGATCTAGAAACTAGTTTTCTTAATGGATTGTCAAGTTTTGTTTTCTACTTTTTCTAATGTTATCATATAGCATGTTGATGAGAAGATAATGTGGTGTTTAAAAACAGTGATCAACAGCACACATGACTCTCAGAAGTTGCGATTGTGGGTTTTTGTGTAAGAAAATGATTTAGGGAAAATAAATTTTGACTTGTTAAGGTCAGTTTCCCACAAATAATATTCCATAAATAACTATACTATAGAATTTTGATAGGATTGTTTTTGATGTGAAATAGCTGAGTCAAAACTGGAGAAACAAAAAACATATTTATTAAAAGCCACATGTGCTTATAAGAAACATAAAGTAATGAATTATTAAAAACACAAGTGTTGCTTAAAGTTTCTCTTATTCCTAAATTTATTGAAAAAAGAATACCGATCAAGATTTCCTAAAATAACAAAAGCCTCAGTCCCCAAAAACTTTATTTTCAAAAAATAGTTTAATTTTCCTAAATTTCTGCATAATCGAAGTAGATTCTTTTTTAAATCTGGACTCAATGTTTCTTGGACAACATTTCTGTTTTCTGTGTGACCACCCTTATATTGTAAATCCTGAAGGTCCTTGTATATTTTCTCTCAATATTCTCTCTGTATTTCCAATCTATTGAAAAATAGATTTGCAAAATGTTGCTAGAAGATATTTATTAATAACATTATTGTTTAATATAAATTAATAAAATAAAATCACTCATATAAGCAGAGAATAACTCTAGACAAACAATCAAGCAGAAAACAATACCCTAATCAAGAAACTACCAAGGAAAATATCATATCCTTACCAAAACTGGCAGGGCAAACTAAAAGGAATAAACCCCACATGCATTCATAGTGATGAAGTTATCTAATTGGATAATGAAATATCTGCAAGCATGAAAACTCAGTACAGGGACTCCACAAAACAAAAAGTGTACATGTAGGCCAACTGTATAATTGCCTTCAAAACACTAAATGCCTACTGAGGTGTGCCTGCCCCCTTCTTTTCTAGCATTTAAGATGATGTTTAAAATCTTTCTGTTTACATTGGCTTTCCATACCTATGGTTTAGGGAAATATTACATCATTTTATTGTAATCCATTTTACTGCATTTGTTGAACATATACAACATTCAGTTCAGATGCATCTTTTATATTGTTTTGTTCTAGTTCATTGTCCAAAAACCCTGGAAATGGGCAATACTGTATAAAAATATAATAAATAACATTTGTGTACAAATGTCACAATAGGTAGACACATCTAGTCAACATTGGCTGAAAAAGCTAAATACCATGAGATCTGGTTAATACCTACCAGAAAATTCCAGAATTATTAGTCAGAGAAAGTAAGGGAAAAAAATGCCAGAAGACTGCAATGGCAATCAATTTCGGTATTAATCATCATAAGCATGTCCATATAGTCAACAAGTCAATCTGACACAGCGTATACTTCAGTGGTGCTTTGAAGTAACTTCAAAGTACTACATTGGAAGAATGTTGTCAATTTGTAATGCAAGTCATTGGGCTTTAGCTAAAGAGAGTGAAACTGACATGTTGTCAAGTCTGCTAAATACCACTTTATTGGTGTTATCTAGGACTGTATTCTAGATTTACATTATAACAACAAACAGCAAAATTTGCTTTCTTTATTTAGTTCATGGATTTATAGTGCCATCCAATTCAACTCTGGGTGATATATAATAGAAACAAACAATAAAGAAAAATAACTATACATTAAAAATAACAAACCAGGATATAAAATATAGAACAGTGACCAAACAGGATCATCATCTAGGCAATGTATTGATTGAATTAAAATAATTTAGAGTTGCTATCTTGAGTATACTTTCTAAAAGTCAGGCCTGCCTTTATTAATTGCTCAGTCTTGGGTATTGTTGGCTCTTTGGGAAAAAAGTGGGTCACCTCAGTTTTAACTCTTAGAGCAATGTTTCTTAATCTTGACAACTCTAAGAGTTGTTGGCTGAGAAATGCAGGGAGTTTAAGCTGACTCTTCTTAAAGTTATCAAAGTTGAGAAATGTTGTGTTAGAGGGATAAGCATAGTAGGAATGATGCATTTATTTGAAAGTACAAAAACAAAAAACAAAAATGAGGCTCTGCTTCTCCCATATATTGTCAGTAGAAAAAAAACAAAAAAGGAAACATCAGGTAATGAATTACACTTGATTTGTTTCATAAACCTTTGAAATAGGATAAATGAGTTCAGTATAATTGTGCTTCAGTCAGTCACTGTATATTAAAAGCTAATTGCTAAATCAACAGTAAACTGAACTAGAAGTGAAGAACAGTGCTGTATTTAATAAAAGTGATGATTAGAATTTATTTTAATTTTTTTTAGTGAGTAAACAAATCTGCCTCAACTGACCGCTTGTGGAAAGCTTTTTATTTTCCTTTACAGAGTGAGGAATAAAATGTAGGAGGAGGTTTTAAAGCAACTCACATTCAATAAATGGTTGCCATGCTATTTTATGGATGATTATAAGGAAAAGTAAAATAATCATCATTCTGAAGCTTAAAAGCTGTTAAAAGAAGGCAATTGAAATGTAAATTGCTGAAATGCCAAAAATGACAAATCCTGTAAAAACTGCAAAAGGCTGTGAATTTGTGAATCTTTTATGGAATCTTGGATATTGTTTACATATTAATGTAATTACAGTTTAATAATAATCTTCAACTATATACAGATAGTCTTAGAATAAAATGCAAATTTTAGTTTTGAAATAAACATTTCATAATCAACATTTTACAGTGAAGTACCAAAGAAACTGAAAGACAGTACGAGAGAACACTGATAAAATGATCTGTTCAGATAAAACACAGTGCTTGCCAAAATGACAGCACATTTTTAAGGTAACAAAAGGACTTCATTAATTGCTAGAAGAAGGGGGAAAAATCATACAGGTATTATTATGGTTACTTGCACAGTCAAGCAGATATTTAGACTGGATTTGGAGTTTTTATCCAACTATTGAGTTCTTCACAAATACCTCAAATAGCAAATGTTCTTGTTTGATGGTGTTAAAGATATCATTGCACGATGTAAGCTGATCCAAGTAAAGTTGCCTTTTGCAATTGACTGATGGTGATTTTATGCTAGATTTTTTAGGATTGCAGCCAAGACACCTATTACTATTGGTACTATGTTTGCTTTCTTTTCTCATAGTTGTTCTACTTCTATTTGCAGGACTTTGTTTCTTGTGATTTTCTATATTCTTTTTCTTCTATTCTGTAGTCTTCAGGTACTGTCATGTTCACTATCAAGTCTTTTTTTTGTCTTTCTTATTGATAATTGTTAAGTTTGGGGTGTTATATTTTATGTACTGGCTAAGTAATACTTTGCCTTGCCATGTCCCTTTTCTGTTCTTCATTTGGTCTTTCCTGTAGTTACTTTGGTCTCTCTTGTGCTTAATACACTTAATGGTATGCTAGTTTCAGTGCATTTTCTTCACTGTCCTTCAGCTATTCTTCCAATTCCCCCCCCCCTTTTTTTCTTCAGTTGTCTGGTATATTTGCATTATTCCTCACATACCTATTTTCCTTGGTAAGTAGAGTCTGTCAACCTTGATGCATGGATGAAGGGCATGATTGTCAATATTTTTCTGGTTTTCTGTTTGAATGCAGTCCATAATTCCACTTGTGTGTTTAATGACTGGAATTGCCCAGGTGTGAATTGCTTTTATGGCATTTCTGCCAGTGAGTTTGGATTTTAAGTTTGTCTTCATTGTCATGATGTACTCACTTCTAACATTCTTTTCATTTCAGTATGATTGATAATGTCAGCTTGAAGAATGCCCAGGCACTTGTAGTGACCATCCAGGCTCTTGGTATTATGTTCATAGTGAATCTAGAATTAGTTTTCACTAATTTCCCCATTGATAGTAAGGCTCATTTGTCCAGTCCAAACTCTGTTGCAATATTTATTTATTTATTTATTGGTTTGATTTATATGCCACCCTTCTCCAGAGACTCAGGGCGGCTTACAATGCGCTAAGCAATAGCCTTCATACTTTTGTATATACCTGCTTAGTAGGGCTTTTGGTCCCTCCTAAGAGGTGTTCTTTTTTTGTATACAAAGTCAGCTTATTGCCCCCACAATCCGGGTCCTCATTTTACCTACCTTGGAAGGATGGAAGGCTGAATCAACCTTGAGCCTGGTGAGATTTGAGCTCGTAGTAATTGCAGGCAGCTGGCAGCTAAGTGCTACATAGATGCTACTTAACAGCACTTTAGTCCGCTGCGCCACCAAGGCTTTTCCTATCATGGAAAGAGAATGTTGAACAACAATTTTATTTCACAGAGTGTTTTTCCATACAGTGTCAGGGTTCCAAGTAACACCCCCAACGAATAAACATACAGATTGTATAGCCTGGTAGATGTTTTTTGCTGTTTGATGGCTTTGGCCTGAGTTATTCAGTATTGTTGACAGAGGAATCAATGCAATGACAAACAGTTGTGGGGAGAGAGTGTTGATATTAACCTCTCCCAGTCTATCACCATTGACCAGGAACTGTGTCTTCTATTGTGCCATTGATCTTTGCACAAAGCTTTTGATGTTTCTACTACTCCTGTTATTTCTAGGCAATTGATTATCCAATCATATGGCAGGAAGTCGAATACTTTCTAATCAGTCCAAACTACATTCAAGTTGCTCTTCTTTCTCTTAATTTTCCAAAATCATCTTGTCAGTTAGAATCTGATCTTTTTTTCCTCTGCTGTTCAGATGATTTTCTTTTTGCTCAGGTGGAAAGGGCTTGTTTTCAACTAGATGCTGTTGGACTGCATCCACTACCTCATCAGTTAGCTACTTGGAAGTTGTTGGTAAGCAGGTAATTGGCTTGCAGGTGCCTTTTGCCTCTATAGCAAGGCTGTCAAACTCCCAGCCTGAGGGCCAAATGAGTCACATGCTGGCTACACCCAGTTTAGTGAAGGGGGGAAAAGTCCCAGTATGTCACATGATGCTGCCGGGACAACATAAGTTTGACACTACTTATGTGAAATCTTTCATTAGCAGGTAGATTTTTCCAGGTGTTAACCAATCTTTAATTTCACCTCCTTTGCAATGTGTTGTTAAATTGTTTTTCAATGAGACTGTGTAGACCAGTCACATATTTCAACTAAAAATGATGTATTTTATCTTTACCTGATCAGTTCTTGATATTCTTTGCCCTTTTCTTTACCATTTCTGCTATTATTACCAGTTCTTTCATTTCACTTTCTTTTTTATTCTTATCCACCTCCTTTACCCAACCTGCATTCTATTTGCATTTCTTTGGGTTGTCCATAGCTGCTGTAGGAGATGACCAGGCTGAGCCTGAGGGAGTGGTTAAATACATCATCAGTCTTGAGTCCCTTTGTGTCCACAAAAAACCTACGTCCACTCACCTTGCCAATTTGCTTTGACCATTAGTAGTTCAGATTCTTGTAGAAAAAGTTATCATTAACTTATATTCATTTGAACTGACTGCAGTCCTGATTTTCTAAGTTTGACAGCTGCGCTCAGATCTGCCCTGTCAGGTGTTAACTAGTTCATGTCAGTATTTCTTCTGATGAATTGGTAGAAACATTTCTAATTTAACTAAAATTGGAGATTTTGCTTTTAGTGTGCAATTAGAGATATATATCTGGTGATTTTCTTGGCTATAACTGCAATTTGATATTTTTTATTTCCAGTGCTTCCTTGATCTTTCTCTCTAGGTGATATTTCTTGGTCAGGTATTTTTCAGTTTTGATTTTCTTGTTTTTCAATTTCTTTTCTGTCATCTGTTCTAGCTTGCTTGGTTCTGATATTACAATACTATCTTATTCTCCAATTTGATCTTCCATTTGGTGGTCCACTGGCTTTTTTTGTTTGTTTGTTAATATTATAGTTAGGTATTCAGTTATAACTGCAGCTGTGCTGTACATTAGTTGGTTTGTTTCTTGCAGTGAGCAGATGCTTATATTCAATATTACAGTATTGATATCTTTCAATATTTGTGCTATTTGGTTAAGCTGCAATGCATTCAACCTTATTTCATTTTATAAATCAGCATTTGATTGGGTAGTCTATTTTCTATCACTTCTGATTTTGGTTGGTGTTCTTTCCAGAACTGGTGTATTCTTTTTAAATATTCTCTTCTTGTTGGATTTGTTTTGTAATAATAGATAATTATTTTTTGTTTTCAATCTTTGCACATATGTAATGGGTAAAAAATCTTTCTTCTAGTAGTGCTACAACTTCTGGCTCTGGTTGCTTTGCCAATAGTCCTGAGTCCAGTAGCTCATTTGTTACTAAATGTCCAGATACTTCAATACCTAGTATGGTTCTTATTGATCGCATATTCTGTAAATTACATCTCATCATAGTTTTCTGACTCCTCTGATGAGACCTGTCCAATATGGTTGAACCTCTGGCATAGCTTTCATTTTCCTTAGACCATACAGTGACACAACCATGTCAAGAGAGGGTTTCACTTGAGTTGTTGTTATGTTTTGTCATGCAACTACCAGATTTTTAGATCAGACTAACATTTTTGTGCAGCTATTCAGTCTTATATTATTGTTAGTGTTATTATAATATTTATACTGCCCAGATACTTAACAATTCTGGAAATTTCTTCAAGGTATTGGATTATCATCCAGGATCAAACATACAGCATATTTCTTCTGTTCAAAAATATTATTCATATTCTCAGATTATGAAAACTGAACCCAATCAAAATACTACAAATTGTAGTATTTTCCCGTTATCCATTTCCCAAAATCAATAGAATGTCAATTGAGATAATAGGAAACCTTTCGGATGGCCATATGTTTCAAATATGGACTATTTAGGTAATTGCCACATTGTATAGAATTTATGGGGTCCTATAATCCTTTCTTAGTGGAGTCTCTCATAATATATGCTTCCAATTTCTCATCTGTCTGTAATTCCACTCTTACACGTTCCCTATGCTTTCATGTTCTCACTGGCCTGTATAACTGTACTCCTGCACATTGTTCATGTTTTCAATTTATCATAGTCTGTCACTCCACTCATAGATGCTGCATTGAAAGAAAAGTTTAAAAACAAGTCATTTTTTTCCCTTCACTGTATTTAAAGAATAAAATAGGCATCATCATTAAATTATCTAAACTACTCATCCCTGGTAGTCACTCATCATTCACAAACTTCCAACAAGGAAGCCTTCACCTGCAAACAAAATAAACAAGCAAGCAAGTGAAAAATAAATAACCTTATTGAACAGGATAATACCTGGATAATACTTCTGGTTTACTTTGTTATCTTGTTATCAGTGACGTGGCCATCTCAGATGACAATTGATATAGAGTAGGGACAAACTGAATGTTTGTTAGGAAATAAAACTATATGTCACTAGAGTTGGAACTGCCCAATAAGTTACCTACATCTTAGGTATGATAGATAATGCCACTGTTCCTGTTAAAGGATATGTAACTTCTGCAAATGGACTACGGCGAAACTACTTTTCTTCTTTGCCTTATGCAATTAGAGCATATGGGGGGAGGGGGATCTGTGATGCTGTAGCTAATATCTAGTAATCAACTCCCTCCCCAGACCCACCACTGTTTGCTTTGTGTGGAGTTTATTTCCCAGTCTGATAAAGATTATGGAGGTCATTACGTAAAAAGGTATGTAATTTTATAATTTATAAATAAAATTAACAGATATAGAGATAAAAAATGAACACAAAATAAGGAAAATATAAAAGGAAAAAAAGGAAAAAGAAAAAAATTAAAAAGGAAAAATAATCCATAAAACCCCCAATAAAAAAGAAAAAGGAATCCAAAAAAATTATTTTCCCTTCATCAAGACAAGTGTAAACAATTTCACAATTTATCACCTCAAATATTATAAAAATTCTTTTCTTCCCATATTTCATCTATCTATCTATCTATCTGTCTGTCTATCTATCTAGCTATCTAGCTATCTATCTATTTATTTGGCAGTATTTATATGCCCCCCTTCTCCCGAAGGACTCAGGGAGGTGAACACAGGTTAAAAACATACAATGATAAAATAATAAAATCCCGTTAAAACCAAATTAAAATCAATAAATAATAGAACCCAAGAATCTATAAATAAATGTTAAAACCTCACTCAGTCCTCTGAGAAAAACCAATTAGAGATACCAGAAAGGACATCATATATATTTAAACTTGATCAAATAAGTCAACTTGACATTTCTTCCTTTTACTTTTAAAAATCTTTATGTTTATTCCCTTTAAAATGTTTATTCCCTTTATTGCCAAAGGTTAATTTTCTTTCACTTTGTCTTTTCTCAGGAATGTCTTCATATTTTATTAGGTCTTTTTTTGTAAATCCAAGATAAGAGTATTGTTCAAGTCACTCAAGAGTGTTGTCAAATTTATTATTTTGTGTCCCTTATACTTATTAAGATATCACCCAGTTTAATTTGTAAATCCAATATAATATCTTTTTCCATATCATACTTGTAATGTGTCATTTTTAGATCCACATTTGAAACAGCCCCAGTTTCAATCTTGTCCTTTTATCACCTTTTATATACTAGCAAATGTATGAGATGTGAAGTTTCCGGAAGATGCCCTAATTAATTCATGAGCCATGAGCCAAACTTCAAAAGAAATACAGTCATTTATTAGGAGCACCATTTTGGCAATATTCAGATGCAGTTAGAACTAATCCCACGTAGATTTACATTCCCCTATGACCCTGTCTCTCCCCTCCTCCCTGGCCATGTCATAAATCACATTCTCCAATTAACCACTTTGGCTGGCTATGAAATCCAACACCCTCCTTCTGATTGCGGTACGGAAGCATGTATGGAATGTATCTTCAGTTAGGGAAATCAATCAGCTCTATCAGTTCTCCCTCCCTCCTGCTCATGGCAACTTGAAAGCTTTGCAAGTTGACATGAGACAGTTCTGAGTACATTGAAAATATTTTTGAATTCTCCCTGAGTTAAAAATACTTATCTCCATCCTTCAGTCTCTTCTCTTTTAATTATAATCTTTATGTCAAGTTTCAAAAGGCACTTTTGCTGTTGCAATTATTATCGCTTCTCAGCTTGCCAACAAACTATGGAGGCAGGGAAGGGAGAGTTGGAACTTAGGTTCCAGACATGAAGATGCCTGCCATGAGAACATTTTGGCAGGTGTTTACCAGAGCTAAAAAAAAATTCTCACAACAACACCAGGAGTCTCTATTGGACAATGTGACCTGGTCTAATAGAGGGGTGGGAAGACCTGAACTATAACTATGTGGGTTTGCGCAAGAAATAGTTAGATCTGGTTTTGCCCTCATCTTTGCCAATATGATATGTACTCAATAAAGTTTTGCATTAAGAGAGGGGATTGTTTCAGCCATGCTTGCTTTGATTGGGTTTGTCAGTCAGACCACTGACACTTTAGTTCTTTCTGATTGTCCAGCCTTCAAAGTTTCTTGCTTTGTTTTTATCTAACACACATTTTGTCATGGAAAGATTTCTTAAGATTCAAAATCTTCATATATTTTAATAAGATTTTAAACAACTGACAAAGATTCATATATTTAATTTCACAATCTTATTTCTAATGCATCTGGTCCCTTAGTCTGTTTATACTTTGCAAAATCATCAATCTAATTAGCCTTTTGTTATTTGTTTGCTCGTTTGTTTTTTTAAATAAATTCTTATATGATATTTGCATGAAATTTATTTTGCTGAGGATTAAAGGAGAATTACTTGGTGTGATGAAGGCCAAAATCTACTATCATTGATGTATTTACAGATTGTTGTAGGAATAAAAAGATAGGAGAAAAGTTTTTAAACCGAATGGCAGAATTTGAAATATTTAAACATAACCAAGATGTATATATTAATAAGTCTACTATTCCATGCATATACAGTAAATTGCTATTAAAATATGACAAGCAGAGACAGAAAGTAGAAAATTGTATGATAAAATGAATGCAAATTTTTAAATAGTTACAGCAATGGTAAGACTTACAGAAAAAATAATCAATAAAATTTACCACATGCTATAAGTTTAAAAAAGTGTAAAAATATTTTATAAAAGATTCAATAATTGCAGAATTAGATAAATTATACAACAGAACATGCTGAAAAATGATGATACAGAAGGAGCAGTTCATCATGTGTAGTAGTTGTGTTTTAAAAAATCCCCACAAAAGTACTGGAAAGAAATACATAGTATTTTTTTTAAATTAAAAATGAGGTTTTAATTGAAACACCAGGTTTATTTTCTAAACTAGTAATTATTTCACAGTAAATTTAAAATTTAAAAAATCATTATTTTATGAGACATATGTTGATGGCTGCAAGGACAAATGTGGCTTGGCATTGGAAAAAAGACACTTCACAGGCAATATTAGATTTGAAAACCAAATTTGGAAAATATCCAGCAATGTAAATAGTATAAATTTAAAACAGAAGTTTCATTAAATTTTAGCAAGAATAGCTCCCCTATATATCAACATCACACAACAAGATAAAATCAGACACTTAAGAGTACAGTTTTTAAGAGGGAAATAATTGATGTAAAGTCAGTAATTAGAAACAGTTCCAATGTTTACAAATATGTTAATGCAATCATCACTTGGATACAGTGGAAGGGAATTTTAAAACAATGTAGTTTCCCAACATCGTTTTTACTATTGCTCCTTTCCTTTATTTATTAAATTTGTTTATTATTATTTCCCTTCTCTTCTCTCAAAATATGCCAAATAGTAGTGTTATCAATATTATCAGGCTTACACTTTTCTTTAAAATGGCATAAACTTAATATTCTATACATTTATTTATTTAATTTTGAATTGCATTAAAATTGAAAACTTCATCTATAAGCATCAAGAACATTTGCAGAATGTAACAGTATAATATAATTTTTTGTGCAGAAAAAAAATCATACAAGGATATCTGGCTTGGCAAGAGTGCTTGTGCAAAAGATCTTGATAGTGTAACTGCAAACTGAATGAGAATCAGCAGATTAATGTTGCAGGAAAGAAAAAGAAATCCTGCATTTATTGAAATGTTACTTCTATATTCTGAGAAGAAATAATTCTATACTACTGTTCTGATGAAACCATATCTCAAATAGTTGTACAGTTCTGAGCATCAAAGTTCAACAAATTTCAGAGAATTTAGAACAGATTTAGAGAAGGGCAATTAAAAAAAAAACCAGGGACTAAGTCTGTATAAAAAAAGTTGGTACGTTTATTCTTGAGGAAAAATAACTGGGGAACAAATATAAAACTTCTCTTTGAATACCTAAAAGGAGGTCAGAATTTATTCTTGCTTATTGCAGAGGGCCGGACTCTGAATAATGGATTTAAGTGGCAGAAAAGCAGATTCCAAATGAATTATCCTAATGGTAGAAGCAGTTTGACAGAGGAATCAATTTTCCAGTGAAATTAGGGCTCCCCCTACTTTGATGCAGTTAATTAAAGGCTAGCCTGTCATTTGTCTGGAATATTTTAACAAGGGATTCCTGTACTGAGTAGAGAATTGAAATCAATAGCTTATAGGGCTGTTTCCATTTCTATGATTTTATAATTGTATGGTTGATCTACAGAATGGAAAGGCACGGTTTCTCATTTTTTTGATCTAATACAAATTCATTAGATGAGTTTTATGAGGCTAGTTTTGTCTCAGTCTCCACTGAAATATAACAATAAATAATGCTAATAGATTTTGGGACCTAAAATTGTATATAAATATTATTATACTTATAAGATATCAGTGAAATGATGGTGATAGAAACTGGCTCAGGTATATTTTTTTACTGCAACAGCAGCAATATTCTTACCAAAATACAATTTTCCTCAGTTCCTGAGTAAACATGCCATACAACTTCACTCCTAAATACAGAATAGTACCGTAGTGATAAGTTGTTTTCAGAACTATTTAAATTCTTAAAACCATACAATAGCAGTAAATACATATAGTTCAGAGGTCAACTCATTTTAAGGGTTTTCTGAGCTTACTTTCTTGCAGATGTTTTGTTACCAGGCTCAGTAACATCATTAGTGCATGGGAGCATGAATTTTTATGATTGTTTTTATATACTGTAGCTAGTTTGCCTTACTAGATTTGAGTATGTTTTTTACCTGGTTAGTTTCTTTTTTTTTTAATTGAAAAAGTTTTTCAAATACAGATTTTTCCCCCTTTTTTCCCCCTTCCCCCCACATATTATATATTTCATAAATCAAGTTAACCTTAAAATACAATTCCCCCCTTTCCCTCCCTATCCCTCCCCAACCACCCCTTTCCCCCCCCAATCCCTCGGACTTCCACTATATAAAACCCTAGTAATCCCAAACACAATATATATTACTCATCCCCTTCATATTCTACCCCCTGCATTCTGTTCAGCATTACCATATTCGTCTAATCTCCCTCAGCTGAAAGCTATATGATATTTTCTGGTTTGATATTTATTTTGTACATAATCAATCCACTTTTTCCATTCCTGTGCATAATTCTCTTGCGTATAATCCTTTAAAAAAGCTGAAATCTTTGCCATTTCTGCAAATCTTCTGGATCCATTGATCATTAGTAGGCAGGACATCTTTCTTCCAATATTGGGCAACCAACAATCTAGCTGCTGTCACCATATACAATATCAGTTTTGTTTCCCCCATTGTAAAATCCTTAACTATACCCAATAGAAACAATTGTGGAGAAAATTGTAGTTTTTGCATAACCCACCAAATTTTTATCCAAAAAGCCTTCACTTTTTTACAAGTCCACCATATATGATAATATGTAGCATCTAAACAATCACATCTCCAACATTTTGGTTGAACATTAGGATACATACATGATAATTTCTTAGGAACTAAATGCCACCTATAAAACATTTTATAAAAATTCTCCTGCAAGTTCTGTGATTGTGTAAATTTTACCTGGTTAGTTTCTTGATAAAAATATTGTTTCTTCCCTAGCACCACTTATTTTTCTTTGATAATATAAGAACATTTTAATATTTTATATTTATTTGGCTTTTATTGTTGGTATTTGAATGCTGGGTTGTACGTAGTTGCGTCATTCTGGAAAATGTTAGTTCACCAGTGGACTGGGTTCTTAATAACTTTGAGTATTTTCATATTCTGCAAGGATGGGAGATGCTCTAAAGTAGAGCTGTCAAACTTGCGGCCAGATGTGTCACGCACTGGCCACGCCCATGCCCGCTTTAGCGAAGAGCAAAAAAGTGATGATGCCGTGACAACACAAGTTTGACACCCCTGCTCTAAAGTCAAATTGGGGTGCATGGGGTGGGGAAGATTGAAACAAGTCCCATTATATAAGTAGAATTTAATTTTGTACTGAATGTAGCTTACTTTCAATATTTTATTCGGATGCTCTTAATTTTTTACTCTTAAGATTTTTTTTAAAAAAAATCACAATAATTTTAGGAAGTATGTCCATAAATAAGAGGGATTAAATCACCAATCAGAAAGCATATCTTTAAATAAGGAGATAAATAAAATATGATATATTTTTTTGCTACATATATTGAGGTCAGATCACAAGGATAATGTAAATAATTTGCAGTGATACAATTTGCAATTATACCACTAAAATGGGTAAAATAGCCACCACTATCAACATCTGAAATAGGATTCTGAAATATTATGCAATTATAACTTTAATCAATTTATAAAGCATATGGATTGTTCGTATTTTATGGTCATGATTCTTAAATTGTGGTAAAAGGTTAAATAATAAAATGTATTTATTTATTTAGAATGCTTTTATGCTTCTTGAATATTTTGAGTCTGCTGTAAATTTTTCAGATTCTTAAAAAAATGTTGGCATGCTCTCCTCTCAGCTGTCTTTGAAGGCCATTATTCTTTACTTGGAGAGGCAATTTCTCTGTGATTCTGGACACAGTAAAAGCAGGACATGTGCTTCTCCAGAGCCTGTACTACAGAGGCATTTGTACTAGCCTCATCTCACTGTTCCTGCATAAATACTCAGGTGTAAAAGACATTTCTATTCTTCCCTGCTGATTGCACATACTACCCTGCTAAATTATACAATGTTGTGAGGTACTGGGCAGCAGTGTTGAAAATTTGTTGGATGATGACTTGTGCCATAAATTAGATTTATTGAGCATCTAGTTCATCAAATTAGATGAATTACAGAATAGGTCTGTAATTTGATAGTTATAGTTTTCCACATTCTAAACTTCTATGGCCATTATACCCATCTAATTCTCCTACCCCTTGTTTTGGATTCTTATAGATTTTTATAAATACTTTCTATTTTAATATCTTCTAGTTTTCTCATTTTTTTAAAGTTTCTGATATATTGTCTATGCTTTCCCCTTATGCTGGTCTAGGACCAAAATAAAGATTTGATATTTTGATAATCACTGATAAAGAAACATTTTTGATACTTTTAAAAGTGGTAGCCACTAATACTATTTAGCCTTTGCCTCAGATATTTCTAATACTGTTTTCATCTGGTTTTTTCCATCTTACATTGTTCTAATTCCATTGAAACTTCTTTGACTATAAGAAAGGTCATGGGAATAACAAACATGTTTGAAATTCTCTGGATAATACTGATATATTACTGCTTTCTACTCAGTGGAAAGTAGTCAGTAGATTTCCTTTTGTACACTTTATATCTTTATATACAAACTTCAGTGGTAAAACATGCTCTATTAGATCATAGGAGTGTATACTATATCTTGCTTCATGGGGCAGTTGGAAAACACTGGCCCAGAAAGTTTTGGGAGAAATCTATGCATTTTTGTGAGTGTTTGAATATAGAAAAACTCAGTTTTATGGATAGAGTTGAGTAAAAGATTACTTGAGCATTTCCAAGCTAGCTAATCATTTGGCCTATGTTTTGCAGATGTACTGATACCCTGAGAATCAAAATTAATAAATGAAGAGGAGCTATTTAAGAGACTCTACTTCCATCTTTTTTAGCCCATTCCACCATTATTTCATTCACAAATAATATATGTATGTTTAAACTGCAGTTTGCTTTGTGATCTGGCCATGGCTGATTGGCCAAGTACAGAAAGTGGTTTGGCTGATTAATAATGCATTGTGTCAATATCTTTGTAACTCTTAACACTGAAGAATTTGCTGCGTACTTTCATGGTTTTGTGTTTAATGATCCAAATTTCTATAAAGGTCCTATTTAAAATAGGCAAAGTGCAGCAAAAGTCAATGGGTTTCACTAGTTTAGATCCCACTTCCTTCTTGACCACAGGGCATTGCATTATTCAAATTAATTCAGCTTGTTCTTTGTATCCCTATATTCATTGCATGAGAAATAAAATATAATGTAAGAGACATTGATGAGAAATCAGATTATATAGTTTATAAATCCATTTGCTGGATGTTTCTTTACAGTGATCATTCACAGAATCCATGGAGAACACATGCAGTTTTAGCAGGACTCTAATGTTGCTAAGTTTCTAGCATAGATCTAAGCAGTGCTTCTTGAACACAATCCTACAATTTTGATGAAGGATACCTTTAATTATGTCTGTCAGATAACAAGTTAAATCCAACAGTTATTGCTGGGTATAATTATTAGCTGTCAGTCATTTTACTAGTGCATTTAATTCTTTCTTTTTGGGCCATTATTTTTCCCCATTAGAGTCCACTTCTTTCTGATGTTTTTTGAAATATTATTTTAAAAAAGAATTTTGAATCCACTTCTCTGTTTTGTGAGTAATTAATTCTATATACTTAATTCATAAGCATATGAGTAAGATATGCATTATAAAACATTTCTTCTAATTCTAACATCTTCTTTAGATTGAAAATGAATGTAGATTGTATCATTATGAAACATAATAATGGAGTTGATGTGTTAGAACAAGAGTTCATCCTTCTGCTTCCAGCCGGGCAGCTGTCCCATACATTGAGTCAACAGTCTGGATACTGTGTGGAAGTCACGTAAAACTCTCTTCTTTGAAAGCTTAAGGGAATGTAGACTGTATATACCATTCTGACAGTGATTCATTTTCTGAAATAACAGTAAATAAATCACAAAAATCTAGCACTTTTGTGAAATTTTGATCTTTCTGGAATTCACTTGTACATTATAAAGTTACATGAAACTACAGTATCTCAGTACTGGAGATACAAAGGGATTTGGAGTTCCCTAGATTCTTAATGTCAGGTGCAAGTGACCGTGAAGTTCAAAGCACTAAGTTTATTACTTGCTACTTATACACAAGAATCCAATCTACTAATGGTCAAGGCCAATTGGCACTAGATAAAAATAAATGGAATTCATTGGGGGTTGGAGTAATCTCTTGTGGCTATGTAAGGATTCCAAACTGATGATGTGTTTGACTCCACCATTGGGTTCTGTCTGATCTCTCCTACATTAAAAATGGTAATAATTGGACATAAGAACATAATCTTGAAGTGTATTTTTCATCTTTAATAGGCTAATTTTTTAAAAATAAAATAGGTTCCATAGTTTTAATGGGATGTTCTTTCAAGCATATTTAGACTTGCAGGTTAAGTTTTAGAAATTACATTGACTTAAATGGGCATAACTGAGCATAGGATTAAAGACTAAATGATTAATTGTATGGGTAATACTAATAGTAATAAAAGCACAATCAATTATAATCCCATTTTCACAACTACTGAAGCTTGCCTTGTGATGGCAAAACATCTGGGATATTGTTTTATGGCTTTTGGGAACCACAAATTGCAATTTATTTTCTTTCCCTGAGCATTTTTGATTATTGGTGTAGAAAGACTATGCCAGTCTTTTCTCCTAAGTTGACTGCCACCATTCTCAGCTAAATGGATTAGTTTCTGGAAAAAAAATCAACATATGTTTGGACAATTTGCTAGCTTGCTCTGTCACAAAGAAATTGGCATTACTAGGCCACCCACTCTGTTACTTCATCCATTGCCAGGCTGCCTAAATTCTGACAAACCATTTTTCATGTCATTTTTCCAGATGAAAGGTTTAGAGCTTGATACTTTCAGCAGGATAGGTTATATGTGAATATAATCCTATGGCCATTAGAAATACACTCAAAATGGTTTCTGACATAACGTTATTATATTTTTAGCAATCTTGAAGCTTTTTACTAAACCAGACTGCTTGACAGAAATGTGAATGATTATTCCTGTGAATGAATTCTGCTTTACTGAACAACATATAGAGTTGCATGTTAGTTGCTTTTTATTGAAGGGTGGGCTTTATAAATCAGTGAGCAGACTAATAAAATGTTGAAAATATTAAAGTAGTTAAATATTACAGTATAAAAAGGGCGGATAAAGATGAATCCAAAAACAATGCACAATAAATTGAATGAAGAAGGCAATGGGGGCATATGGTCTTTGCCTGGCATTAAAATAAACCAGATGAACTGTCCTTGAAAAGAGCATTCCACATAGTTCCATTGTCAAGTTGACCTTAGAAGAGGTTTGCAGCCTTAGAAGAAAGATATCTTACTGTTTGAATATATGAACAAGCATTCTTTTATGCATCCTCAACCCTAAATGATGAAAATCTTAAAAACTGTATCTGAGTAGGCCAGAAACAAACTGAGAGCCCAAACAATTAGCAAATCACAGGTAAAATGTAATCATAATGCAGAGTCTCAGTTAATAGCCTCACATGTGCATTTTGGATTAATTGCAATTTCCAAATTGTCTTTGGAAATATCATGTAAAGCACATTACATGAGCAGTCCAATCTAATTACTAATTACTCTTGTACTACTAATGTCGAGTATCCAGAAAGGAGAAGAAAATGTAATCTCAAAGCTCTCAAGATCTGACTGCAAAGAAGACAGTAGCAGAGGTAATGCAGACAACTGTTCTCATTCAGTCCTTTATCTAATGTACAGTACTGTTGTTGTAAAGAAAGAAATGGTAGTTTAACAATATGTATTCTTTGCATACCAGCATCACCAGATTTTACCCTTGGAATCTCAAATTAAAAGACCAGATACCAAGATATGGAAAATACCTTTGTTTACTTAATATCTTAGACCTTCAACCTATTGGAGAAGATGGCAATTGCCTAACTGATCACCTTTGGTACTGTGTACAACAGTTTAAATTTAACCGTTGAGAACTGATAAAGCTTACAAAAATACAATGCAATGCATAGAACAATTCAAATGTGGGAACATGTATGGACCATTTGTCTTGATACTGGGAAAGGGCAATACTTTGTTTCCCTCTGTGGAAAAGAAGACTGAGGAAGCAGAGACAACTTTGCCTAAGTTGTCTCCAAGGCATGTGAAAATCAGAAAGCTAAATGTGGACTGGTTGAAAGAAGATGTAAGGAAATGAGATAGAAAAATATTTAGAGATAAGACCTCAACAGGATTATACTGTAAATCTTGTCAATCAAAAACTCCCTAAAGGTCTGAAGTCTCTGGGGAAATATCATTTTAATGGGTCCTTCAAAGATTTCTCACTGCTAATCTAAACCTCAGGAGGAAGCTATTGATAAAGTTGTCATAGATATCACCTCATTCCCCAGTCCAAAACTAGTTTTACTATACAGTCATCATAAGATATGTCACAATGAGTATCAGTTGCTGAGCTAGCTATCAATTTGGCCTCCAGGTAGTTACTGAAGTTTCCCAGGATAATCACAATCACCTCTACAATCAAATCAACCAGCTATTCTAGAAAGGTCATGGACTAGAAAAATGGGTTTGTCTCACTGGCTTAATGCCAAACCCATGCTGTCAAAATTGGTGCTACAGCAGAAGAATTTCCTGTGATGAGAGTGGAATCTCTATACATAACAGTTATGCTAGACCAGTTACACACATGCAAAATAATATGTATATTTACCTATTAGATTTATACATCAGCCAACTCCATTATGACTCCAGGTTGCTCACAATATAAAAAAACCCTTGAAATAATATACCGTGTTTCCCCAAAACTAGGATCTCTCCAGATAATAAGCCCAATTGGGCTTTTCAGTGCATGTGATAAAATAAGCCACCCACCAAAAAATAAACCTATGCTCCACAAAGGAGAGTGCTTCTTAAAGTAGTTTTTCTTCTTTCCTATCAAAATTGGCATAGGGAGGTGATGGAACATCACTGAGGCATGAATACTGTTGGGCTCCTCACTTGTAGTCTCACAAATTAATTGGTAGCCAATTTTTAAATTTGTGATTAAAGTTTACATTTGATTAATGTACTAATTAATCAATTGCAGTTCTTAGCCATAATTCCCAAGGGAACCTTCCCTGTTTACCCTTATCAGAAGGCTGCAGAAAATTTACAAAACTTTGTATTAATTTTGATAAGACCATAAGTAGGTGTGTTTCAGGTACAGTAATATTGCTAATGGGAAGTGGGGGGAAGAGAATAGGAATAGTAGTTTCAGGGTTCATTCTTTTGATACAGACATGGATTTTAAATGTTGTATTTGTGATAAATTTCAGTCAAGCCAAGAAACAGAGAAGAAATAGACAATTTGGACAAATTACTATATTGACTCATGAGGACACATTCTGGCATTATGAATTATGTTCATAATCCTTATGCCACTAGTGTTGTTTGCAAAGATAGCTCTGATTCATTTCCACGTAAAAGTTCACTATCATTAATCATAAGAAAATTACTCTATTAAATGACTTTTTAAACACAAATAGCATAGCCTCTTCTTCTAAAACCACACACACACACATACACACACAAACACATATATCTAGGAAGACTTGCTCATAGGAGGGAAAGCAACAGACAGTCTTTTTATTGGACAAGAAAGGTGGTGGGGCACAGCTTCAAAGCAATTTTCCAATGGGATGATGTGGTGATGTTGAACCCTTTGCAAACTATTGCCAATAGATTTTACAAAATGATCTTAGAGGCAAGCTGGCATGAGTACAGGAAAGAAAGCAGTTTAAATGATGTATGTCTAAGTCCTTCAATTTCAAAGAGGCCACCTGATAAAATTTCCATTTAAATAGTGTACGTTAAAAGGGTTAGAGGACAGATTGAAAATGTGAGGTAGACAGTGGTCTCCATTATTTTCTTAAGTAGCTAAATTTCACCCTGGGGTTTCTTTAAAAAAAATAAAAAATAAAACCAGAAGTTTTTCTATTTTTCCTGTCATCTGAGGTATCAGGATTTTACTCTGACTGGAGAATTCTTCTTTTCTGATTTTCAATGACAATCTTGTCAAAAGAGTCACAATGAATATTTATAATAATTAATCTTCAAAATTCAAATCAACATCCATATGAATAATATGTAGAAAGAAAAACATACCTTTTACTCTGCGTACCTTTAATTGGAAATGTCCAATTTTTCCATTTAAAAAAATCCAAGAATACTCTTGGTACATTAAAACTAACACACATTGATTTGACATACTGTTTGTAGTAACTCATTGGCTCAACTAGATTCAAGAATCAGACCCCTGGATATAAAAGATCTAAAAGGCAGAAAAATTGTTTTGCTATATAAATGCTAAAATATGTAAATGATGTTTCAATGATTTTTAATTACTTAGAAAACCCAAGAAATAAATAATTATAATTATGTTACTAAAAATAATAGCTCAGGGAATAGATGAATTTTCACTTACCATTGCTTAGATTTTTAATCAATTGAAGATTGAATAATATCCATAACATTCTGGACAGTTTATTCAGAGGGTGATTCGCATTAGCACACTGCAGCACCTAACCAAACTATATGCCACCTATCTATGGGTCAAACTTTATGCTGCATTTATAAACATGAAGGCAGGATTCAGGCAGCATTCAACTCAATCTCTAGAGGCAGGCTGTTGAAAACTGACTGTGACTGCCTCATCCATTGCTCACTATCTTCTCATGCTAATTATGAAGTTGTATGAAGAAAATACTATGTAAATTCACTGCAGCTCTACTAGACATCTATTTTTTTTTCTCCAATATCAATCAAAAGGGATTTCAATGTGTTGTATTAGTCCTAATTTTATTTACATTAACCGTATGGTAACTGCCATATGAAGAAAGGAACTTTATGTACTTAATCTTAGCTAAAAAAGCACTTTCAGTCCTTTTAAATGTGGTCAATGCTACATTTTTCTATAGTTCAGATGAGCTTCAGATAATCCCTTTACATGATATTGTAAAGTGAACGATGCCACTAACAAGCATGGTTCCCTCCCAATAAAAAAATATTGTATGCCATTTCAGAAGGTTCTATATTCATAGAGTCTACCATTATCCAAAAGACTAGATCATTCAAGTATCTTGAAAGTTCTTTCCATGCTTCAAGGCCTTAATCCAAACAGCTGAGAGTAGATTCTTTCTATGCTCCATGGGATGAGTGCCATATTGTTTTTTTGTCTCCTGCAATAGTGATAGGCATGTCACAGCCATGATCAGCTCTTCAAAAGTAAGGGCTTATCTGAACTTTTCCATGCAGGTTTGTTGTTATTGTAGTATGGCCTTTGTAGAAATCATGTAACCTAAATTCTTAAGGACCTAAATGCATGCCTATGGATCAGTGGTGGGTTGTTCCTGGTTCACACCGGTTCGCAAGAACTGGCAGTAAAAATTTGTAGTAGATCAGAGAACCAGTAATAACATTGGCTGGCCATGCCACTGAACCGGTCCCCGGCCTGGTCGCCGCTCACTTACCCCGTCCATCTGATCAGAGGCTTTTTTTTTTAACTTTTAAAAACATTTTTTCTGCAACCTCTTCAGCCGAAGAGGTTGTAGAAAAAAAAATGTCTTTAAAAGCCTCTGGCGATCCCAGCTGAGTTGCCTGATCATCAGAGGCTTTTAAAAGCATTTTTTTCTGCAATCTCTTAAGGTTGTAGAAAAAAATGCTTTTAAAAGTTAAAAAAGAAGTTGGCCACGCCCACCCAGTCACATCACCCCCCCCACCAAGCCACGCCCACAAAATAAGCCATGCCCACAGAACCGGGAGTAAAAAAAATTAGAACCTACCCCCGCTATGGATGTCTCTAACTTTTTATTAAGATTTACTAAGATGAGCCATGGTGGCAAAGTGGTTAGAATACAGTACTTCAGGCTACTTCTGTTGATCACTGGCTGCCAGCAGTTTGGTAGTTCAGGTCTCACCAGGCTCAAGGTTGACTCATCCTTCCATCCTTCTGAGGTCAGTGAAATAACAACCCAGAGTTTTGGGGGCAATATACTGACTCTGTAAACCACTTAGAAAAGACTGTAAAGCACTGTATAAGTCTAAGTGCTATTGCTATTCCTATTAGAGGTATGTTTGATTTCACTAGAAGCCCAGATTCAACTTTGTTGCCTTTGACACTTGCTCAAATTATTTTCAAAATCCTCTGAGTTTCCTTGGTTTTACATAATAATTTCGTTATTAATTACTTTAACCATCAGACCTCCCCATGAAATACATGAGTTTAGTTAACCACAAGAAAGTTCATGCAGATGGCAAAAATCTCCGCATATCTTAAAGACTATTTGAATGAAAGATATATAAAGGAATGGAGAAAATGGATAGATTATATTCAAAATAAATATCGGAATAAGAATTTTCAGTTAGCTTATGAATGATATATACATTAGAGATAGTCATATTAAGTAGGATTTGGTGTGTATATATATATATATATATATATATATATATATATATATATATATATTAGAAGTTAAAAATCAAGGTTATTAATAATATATGGTTAGTTAATTATAGTATTATGTTTGTACATTTTGTACCCTGAGCTAATCCCGGGAAGCCAAGGGGGGGAGGGAGGGGGGTTGGTAGAGGGAGGGATGGGGGCTGGGAGGGGGGTGGGGGAATGAATGGGAGGGGGGGAGAAAATGTTTGTACTTTTTATAAAACTTTTAATTAAAAAAAAAGAAAGTTCATGCAGAGATAAAAGAGTTGATCTTTCATCTGGATCTACAAAAGGATTTAAATTCCATCCTCTTAAGCTTAACACAGCAAGATCAACGAATCAGGAATTACACATATTTCAGTAAGGATTTTTAATGCTAATCACATGTATTAAGATGAATTTCCCATTATCATTTATAGAGAACTTGTTATGGTAGAACTTGAATGATTTGAAATACCTTTTCCCAGGTATGCCCCAAAGTGATTTTTTAAAAGGCAACCGGACTTTGTTTTTTCTTTGAAGACATTTCACTTCTCATTAAAAGCTTCTTCAGTTCTGACTGAATAGTGCAGGATCAAAAGATTTCTATTCCTTGCAATCATCTGGTCATTAGCACTCTTTCTGAGAGTTGTTGAGGGCACTTGGAGGTTTATCTATGTTCTCAGATCACCTGGATAGTGCAAATGGATGTGAAACCTTCTTGGAACTGCTGAAAGAACTGTGTTGTAAACAGGAGACAGATAATGTTTTATCTCTCCTCTTCTGTTGAGAGAGGGCTGTTTAGTCTTAAAGTAGATGGTCTCCTTCACCTCTCTTTCAAATCAGCAGTCTTTTCTATCCAGAATGTGGACTTTGCTGTCTTCAAAACAGTGACTTTGCCTTTCAAATATAGATGGATTGCTGAATCTTGTCCTGATGGGTTTGTTCTCCTAAGTTGTGCCATATGTTTGTGAATGGTTATTTTGTTTCTCCAATGGACAGATCTGTTCATGTCTCACTGCATTGTACTGCAGTACTGTTAGACATTGGTCTCTTCCAATTCTTTAGCATTTCTGCAATTAAACCACTTATTTGAGCTTGATGATTTTACCTAGCTAATTGAAAGAAGTCAGACACATTTTATGAAATAAGGAAATTTACAGTAAACATTTCATATCTTTTCAGAAATAAATCTTATTTCAGAGTGGTTTATCTGACATAAATTGCTATAATAGTGTAACCCTTTCCAGTAGTTTGAACATTTAAAAATTTATCTCGTTATTGATTACCATATTTTTCAGAGTATAAGATGCACCTTTTTCCCCCTAAAAGAGGCTGAAAATTTGGGGGTGTCTTATACTCCAAATGTAGCTTTTTTGAAGCTTTTTTTCAGCCCTAACGAGGCGCTAGTGAGTGAAGCGATCTTCCCAGCTTTGCCTGCTCCCTCGACTCTCCGCTGTGCTTTAATGAGGCACTAGCAAGTGAAGCGATCTCCATGCTTTGCTCCAACTCTCAGCTGTTCTTTAGAAGCTTTTTTTCAGCCCTAACTAGGCGCTAGCTAAGTGAAGTGATCTCCCCCTGTGCTTTGCCTGCTTTTCTCATTGCTGCTTCCTCTCAGCTGTGCCTTAGAAGCTGTTTTTTTATCCCCAAGTAGGGGATAAAGCCAGCAAACTAATGTGCTGAAGCTGACCAGACTTAGGACCCTAGCCAGATGAATCCTAGTAGGCAGATTTTTTCCCTCTATTTTCCTCCCCAAAAACTAAGCTGCGTCTTATACTCTGATACATCTTATACTCCGAAAAATACAGTACTTTAAAATAAATTGATGATTAATAGATGGCAATTTTTGAAAGGTTAATGAAGAAATAAAAATAAAACTTATGAACTAAACTATAAAATGCACTTTGATGACATAGAAACCAAACAGGTTTAAGAAGGCATGAGTAACAAGAACCATTTCAATCTGGAATCAAACATCAACTTCAGATTGAATCAGCCTTGGTGCTGTTCAGCTCTGGTTGGTGCTGAACTTTTTAAGTTTTAACCCCAGGTGAAAAATAGCTCTTAGTTTCATTATAATTAAACTGCTATTGCTGTGCTGGAGAATAAAAGGCTCCATTTTAAGGTGTTCTTACTTTTAATACACATATTATTTTAGAAATTGTATCGAATTAATAACATGCTAATGATTTTTAATGCACCATAAATAATTTAAAGCTTTTCCACTTGGAAATGTTTTGTCATTATTAAATAATAAAAAAGATGATTGCAAATACTGGTTCATAGAGAAATATAAAACATTGAACTATTTCAAAAGGATAGATAGAAGTCTATATTCAGCATTTAATTATCTATACTTTTTCACTTCCCTTTAATAATGGGAAATTATATAATTATGTTTTATATAAACTGAATATATCATATAAATAACTAGATAAATAGAATAAGTATTATATGGATAACTATCAGTTTATATTCTAAAACTATCAAGAATATTATGTTCAAAAATATTCAAAGTGAAACAAAGTGAAAATTGTGGCATTTGTGCTTTTATTTATTTTTCAAATTTCTATACTGGTTTTCATAAAATTATTTCAAATCTTCAGAACTAAAATGAAATTTAAATACTATAAACAATTATGAGTATTGAAATAATACATTTCAAATTTCACCCAGCACCCAAAGAATCAAAAATCAAAACAAAAGCAGAGATTTTTTTAACATAGAAATATGTATTATGAAACTGAGCTATTGAAGATTATTGATACATATTAATTGTATCCAACTGAGTTTGATCATATAAGTCTCTGCACTAGCAGGAATTTCTTCTAAAATACGTTTGTCCCTCAAATATACTGCCAAATGATAAATAATCCTTTAGTAGATAAGAGGTGTGTATTGAGATGCAGGAAGGAGAAGTGAAAGCAAATCATATCACATGATCCAAAAGGCCATTTGCCTAAGATTGGATTTATTCATATATTAAACTGGCAGAAAGGAGTTGAACAAAGATGTAACAAATTTGCAAAAAGCTGGTCATGCTTTAAATTGATTTTTATACAATTAATAAATCCAATTCTGTACTCACTTAGCTGAGAATAATTCTCACTGAACACAGAAAGAGATACCAATGAGAAGATGTATAAAGAGTCAAATTATAATTAAGTTCAACACCATGAAAATAAGAAAGCATAATATAGGCAACCTTCATACAACAATAGGAGGAAATAAGGTCATAAAATGTAGAATTTTAATAATAAAACCAAGCTTAAAAAGCCTGAACATATTTTTTTTGACCTGGCTTCAGAAAGATTGTAATGTCAACTACTGATCAAATTTCTTGAGAAGCAGTTCCAAACATGATTATTTACAGTGGACAATTTCTGGTAGTGACAAAACAAAAAAGATTTTCTCCTTTATACATACCCACTATGTAATCCACCAACAGTAATAAATTTGGTGAAGGACTTCATCTTAAATTCTTATTTGACCGCAAGGCAATCTGTGTTTGAGTCCAATGGCTTTTGAAAGCATTTAAAGCAAATAGGCAGTCAATATTTTTAAAATAAATTTTCATAATTTTCACAGTGACTCTTTTTATTGCAGCTTCTGAATTGTCAAGGACAGTCTCTTGATTAATGAATCACAGTAATCCAAACAAAAACCAAACCCCAGCATACAAAATCTCATAAAATCACAGGGTTGAAAGGAATCTTGGAGGTCTTTTAGTCCAACCCCCTCCTGCTCAAGGCAGGAGATTTATACCATCCAAGACAAATGGGTGTCCAGTCTATTTTTGACAGCCTCCAATGATGGAACACTCAAAAAATAGCTGCAAATTCAGAATTAGCTACAGCTGATAAAATATGTTTCATAATACCCTATTGATAATTATTTAGTAACACATGAAATATCTGTGATATGATGATAGTATATAAATGGACTGTTTCCTTAGTTTTAACAATTTTCTGTTAGAAAAGTATAGACTGAAATGAATCAGTACAAGAATCTTAAAAAAGAACACCTAATTCTGTTTGAATATTGATGTTCCATTTATTTGAGAATAAATTACTTTGCGTTTGGAACATCTTACAGACATTTTTGTTGATGTTCCTATAAGTGATCTGGGAAATAAAAAGCAACCAAGAACCACCCTGTCTACAGTTCTTTTTAATGGATATGAAATCAAATGTTGGATAACAAAGAATTGAGTGCTGCTTAGTTCTCCAACTTAAATGATAGGTCTATTTTTAGGTTACCACTTACTGCAATAAAATAAAATAAATATCAGATGATAAGGCATTCATTCATGGAAATCATTCAGCTTATGAATTTTCTACCTGTCTTTAATATTTCCCATGAACTTCCTCTTTCCTTTCTTCTTTCTGATACAATAATATGCTTCTTTTTTTTGATATATTTCCATCTGATATCATATTAAATGCTTTAGATTGTTTATATCTTGCAATGAATACAGCTATCTTATCTAAAGAACGTAACTAATAAATAGATGTTATGGTTTGGCACATGTTTACATGGATAAAACTTATTCTAAAGCTAGTATGATTGATTGATTTATACATTAAAGATAAAGGTAAAGGTTCCCTTCGTACATATGTGCTAGTCATTTCCGACTCTAGGGGACGGTGCTCATCTCCGTTTCAAAGCCGAAGAGCCAGCGCTGTCCGAAGATGTCTCCATAGTCATGTGGTTGGCATGACTAAATGCCAAAGGTGCATGGAATGCTGTTGTTACCTTCCCACCAAAGGTGATCCCTATTTTTCTACTTGCATTTTTTACGTGCTTTTGAACTGCTAGATTAGCAGAAGCTGGGACAAGTAATGGGAGCTTACCCCATTATGCGGCACTAGGGATTTGAATTGCTGAACTGCTGACCTTTTGATTGACAAGTTTAGCGTCGTAGTCACTGAACCACCACATCCCTTGATTTATATATTACTTAGTATTTATTCAGTCTAATTTAAGTACTTAGTATATTGGACTTCTACTTTACTTTTATAAAAAGTATCAACAAAGTGATTTCATCACAGTATATTTATGAATTTAGCTATGTTTGGCTATGTTTGCATTAAAAACAGGTAAAATGAGTTGGGGAAGAATATACAGTATCTGTTTATCCAAAGCTGCAGTGCATTTTATATTCGATTAAACTAGCTCCAATAATTGTATTATGTTGTGCTATTCTTCTATAAATAGTGAACAATGCATTTTGCACAATATGATGTCTTCATTATTACTTCTATTGAGTTTACCCAAAATCTTGATAATAAGGTTTCTGTTTCACTGGGAAATTAATTTCTTCTGTTTCTATGGTTGTTTGACTAACAACCAATCCATTGAATTTCCAAGAATCTGAACTGTACAAGAATTCTGTAGTCCTTGAGTAACAATAGAACACAAAATGTTAGGATTGCCATTGCTAAGTGATGTGGTCATAAAGCTTGGCATCATGTGACCACATTCCTTAATGATAGAAATCATGGCATTCCTTGTGGCAATCGTTAATTGAAATCTACAGCTAAGGATTCACCTTGATCCAAGACATTCTTGTCTTGGTCCTTCACAGCCCAAAGTCCTGGCTCTTCCATGATTAGAAACTGCCTCCTCTTCAACTTTACTAATTGCCTCTTCCCTCCCATTTCTGTCCTTTGGGTCATTCTACCCCTGCTGTGCACTTGGCTCTGGGGCTGCTTGCAAACTGTGGCTCAGGGGCCTTCTTGGCATGCTGCAGGTCTGAGGCTGCAAGAAGCCCTCATAGCACAACATTATATATGTGTCATAGCAGGATATTAAGTCACTGTTGCCCTGGGAGCAGCGTTCAGCAACCCAATCCTATAGTGCAGTTGAAAGCCACAGCCACCCCTGCAAGTCCCAAGCTCAGCCCAGCCAAGCCCAGTTCACTCCAGTCACCCTGGACTCTGCTGAGCCAATTGATGTTCATGCTCTTACTGCTGATTAGGTGTCCCTGTGTGAGGCAGCTGATTGCTATGTGAGATTGCTATCTGATTGCTATCTTCCCCAGGTTTAACAAGGCAGCCACCACATGCAATCTTGGCGGAAAAAAGAAGGTCAGGCTGGGCACATCTCATAAGCAGTAGAAACAAGAACATGGTGAGGGATTGCTAGGGATGGGGGAGCAGAAGATGGCAGAGGCTGTGGAGGGCAAGGGGCCAAAAAGACAGAGATGGGAGGGAGATAGCAAGTTTGGGGAAGATGAAGTCCCCTATGGTTGTAGTGTGGGCAACCTGCCAAGCATGATCAAATTGTGGTTGTGTGGCTGTTGGAGGCACTGCAACATCCATAAATTTAGTAGCTGGATACCATTCGTTCAACGCTGCCATTACTTGAGAACTACCTGTAATGTAAATTAAGTTGTTCTACCTTACACAGTTCAGATTCTTAGAAATTCAACAGAACAACAAAGGGCATCCTTGTGCATGTATATGCACACATGCATCATTCAGCATTAAAAATTATAACAGCTTTGAACTTAAAAAAAGAAATCAAAAAGGTTAATCAACTTCTACATAGTAAATGCGGATCTATGGGGTGATCTATAGGGAGAGGTTTCAAATTCTACCACCATTGGAAGGCAAATGAACAAACATTACCTAAGGCTGTCACTAAAGAAACAATAAATGGCTAGTAATAAAAAGGTTCCAGAATTGGTTTCCTTAAATAGACGTGTAACTCCCATTCATTTTGGAACTTCAAATGAGTTTGAGGACTTAAAACCTTGAGATTTATAATAATGAGAATAAAATTCAACTGAAATTCAACTTTATTGGGTCAATATTGCAGCAGCAGCAATTTTTTTCCTTTCCATACCTTTCCATCCTAGTTTATAGGTTTTTGATTAATTCTCAGTCAAACCAAACCATGATACTGCTAACATGATGAAATGTAACAATCATCGTTTTAACAATGTGTGTTTTATCGTGGCTGTGCACCACCCTGAGTCCCTCGGGAGCAGGGCGGTATAAAAATTTAAATAATAAATAAATAAATAATAAATAAATCGTTCAATGGGACGATGCTTTTTTTACGTGCTTAAGAATTTGAATTCTTCAGGGCTTAGGTATATGCTGTATACAAATAAATTTGATACTTCAATTTGATCTTTGTAATAGAGAAAATGTTAACATTGCAGTTATTACCATTATGTAAATCAAATATATAAAACCATTTCTATTATATAGTTCTTAAAACCAGTAAAAAAATTAAGGTACCATTTGTAAATTAGCTAGTCATAATTTATAGGTTGGCCATAGTCAACTGGATTGAGATGGACAACTATAGAAAAATAAATAAATAAATAAATAAATAAATAAACAAATAGAGTCTCTACGTGTTGTACGCTACATTGTTCAGCTGCTTTAAATCAATCTATAGTTCAAATTCTAGAAAAAATATAGCAGGAATTTGGGATATTCTAATAGCTGAGAAAAGCATAGCACACATATAGAATCAGAAAGCCTGTTTGCAGTCCCCAGAATTATTCATCACCGCATCATTCTGTCAGCAGTTTATAAATATTTAAGGCAGCAAGCTGCTGTTTTAATTTCTATATAGCTTACATTTTATTACAGTGATAAAATTTGTCTTTTTCAAAGGCTTAATTTTTTTTATAATTCCCCTTGATTTTGCTGCCTATCATATTGATGACAGAATCACACATACAAACATGAACAGATATATCATATGTGTCTGTGAAAAATTTTGATTAGTAATTTCCTGATTTGTGAAATGCTTTCAAATTATGTATTGGGGGTTTATTTTATTTACAGCTACAAATGCATTTTCTTTACAATGAATGAGGGAAGGTAGTGGGTTAGAAGGAGTGTTACATTTTATATTGACAACAGTCTGGAAGCAACCAATTTCAAAAATTTGAGACTGTCCTTATTCATTTTTACAGATAAAAGGCAGCATAAAAAAAGACTGAATTACTCTCAAGTGTACCAGTATTTAATATGCTTAATATAGCACACATGTGTACAGAGTCCTTTATTAATAAAAAGAGAGGAAAAGGAAGAATGTTTTGGAGCAAAATCTGATGCCTCTCCAAGTTTCAATATTAACAGACAAGTAAAAGATTAAGGGATGTTCTTTTTCTTATTTTGTTGTTCAAAAATGGATCTCCTAAAATTGTGCTCTTTAGAAGAGACCATATTAGGGCAGATCATACTTACTGTATTATTAGAATATTAGTTTAGTATTAAAGAAGATAGCATCAAAATTAATAAAATATTGCTGATAATGAAAACATGACATTTGGAGTTTATTCTGTGACTTGGAGTTAGAATGCTTTCATGAGCAGAGAAATAAATGTGAATGAATAGAAGTTGTTACAACAAAAGGAAGAAAAAGGAAGATATTTTGATTGACTGCATATGTATGAACATCTAGGCTTGTTGAAAGGCCCCTCTATCAAGAAATTGGTTGGCTCACAAAGCCTGTCTCCTTTTTAAAAACACAACTACTTTCCATGGAACATTTTCTTCTAGCCCAAATGATAATCCATGCCAGCAATACTGTAATGCCTTTGGGTTCTCCCTAATTTTGTGTATATTGTCAACAATTAGAAATCTTAAAAGGAATAAAATAAATTGATTGTGGCCTGAAATTAGTGATTAGAAGTTGAGAGATGACCTAGGCTTGGGAAAAAAATAATTGTCACAAATATTTAAACGTTGATCAAAAACATGGATTTAGTTCCCTAAAATAATAATAGGTACTGCCTCAGAATTAATTGCTATAGTGTCCTTTCCTTTCCTTTCCTTTCCTTTCCTTTCCTTTCCTTTCCTTTCCTTTCCTTTCCTTTCCTTTCCTT
>WNWU01000018.1:15941870-15970766 GCA_012654045.1 Ptyas mucosa | reverse complement strand
TTTCCTTTCCTTTCCTTTCCTTTCCTTTCCTTTCCTTTCCTTTCCTTCCTTTCCTTTCTTTTCCTTTCCCCCCTTCTATTTATGCTTTTCTCTGTGTCCCAGATTTTGCAAAACAGAGTAAAGTAGGCCAATATTTTTCATTGCAAATAGGTTACTAGGTTTGTGATAAAAGTGGTTAAAATACATTTAATAATATTAATCACATCTCATGATAGTGATAACTATGTATTTCATTGCTGTCTTTAGTTGAATAGATGTTTTAGTCTTATTAAACAACAGCATTGCATTTTTGTGGATTTCCTGATTTGTGAAATGCTTCTTATAAAATAATCTATAAATGCTGGTATGTTTCTACATTCTACAATTTTTAGAATTGTATTATGTATTACTATGTTCATGACTTTTTAAAAATTATTTCCTTGGATTCAGAGAAGGATTAAACATAGTAATTTAGTTTATTAATCTTCCATGACAGGTACTTAACAACATGTGTTTTATTTAGCATTTTAACACCAAATAGAGGAAATACAGGGTTTGTTAATTCTCACATATACACAGGTAATTGTGTTCAGAAAATAATTTGCATCAAAGTGCAAAAAGAAAATACAAAACTAGCAAATCTCTGTAAGATTTTACATGTTTCTGCTTGCTGTGATATTCAATTAGATAAGCAGTCATGTGTTGAGATCATCAACTCTGAAAAAGAAAACAATGCATTTAATATCTATCTGGAGGTAGGACAGTTTAATTTGTTTGAATTTTGGATTTTTTAATAAGGAGGGAAAAGGAAACAGCTCCCCACACACCATCATTTTGGATGAATATGTGGTATAGATTTTTTTATTATCAGAATGTAATTAAATGTATATGAAAGCTAGATTGCTATTTTAAAAAAGCATGTTAAATTTCACAAAAATCTGTGATTTTTTTAAAGCTTTGATGTTTTCAGTTGCAGGGGAATTAAACAGAATATAATTTGGGGAAATGGGGAAAAATGGGGGGAAAACTCGATCAAGCATAGAATCCAGTATTTCACTCCATCTCCTTCATACTAAGAGTAGAGTACATTTTTAAAATCATTTTTTATTATCAGCAGAGTTTCCAAGCTACAAATCTGAGGCAGAGCATCATGGAGAATTTTGAGAAAACGGTAATTTAATTCAACTGAAGTGAGGTGCTCTAAACTGGCTGTTTCTGTTCAGATTTTATGATTCATGCCAAGTAAGTACACAGCTCACTTCACATAAATAGAGGACTAATCTAACAAATTTTGTAAAGACGTAACTTGTTGAGTTTGGAAATCTAATCTGGCAGTAATTTCCATTCAGCTGGTAGATAGCCAAAGCAGGATATAACACAATATGAGAGCATTTCTATCAGGTTATCCTTTTTCTTATACCTTTCAAATGACTTTTTCTACAGTTTTGGTAATTCCAAACCACATGAATGATACTAATCTGAGGGAACTGTAGAATATTGAGTCTGTAAACAAATAATGACAATAAAAAAATAATAATAGAAGTTGCAGTCTCTATTTCAGAATTTTGGAGGAGATTTTTGTACTGTGTAGTATTACAGTCCAAGAAGAAAATTTGGAACATAAGTGTGAATTTAAAACTAGAAGAAAAAAAACCCCAATTACTTACACTAATCTGAAGATACTATTATGATAGCTGAAAATATAAATGATATGGAAGTCAAGAAACACAGTGAAGAAATGGATTTGCCATTAAATATAAATAAAATTATACTATTGACAAACAGGTATAATAACCAGACTTGGAACAGACAGAAGTAATAGATAGCTTCTCCCCTATAAGATTGTGTATCAGTTGTAAAGGAACCAATCATCAAGAAGTAAGTTACTGATCAAGATTTGGTAGGCTATCAATAAAAGGCTTGGGAGAGACAGTGCAATATCAGGGTGTGTCTAGGCCTTCAAAAATCACAATAGCAGAGGCCATGAATTTCCTGTGACATTATGGAAGCAAAAGTTGTATTTGAAGTAGTAGGAAAGGAAAGAATTGGTGTTGGAAGATACTCCTAAGAATACAAGGGATAGCCAATAAATAATTAAAATATGAACATCAGAATTCTTACTCAAGATGTAAATGAACCAGCTATTATATTTTGGGCACATGCATGAAAACTCAGCTCCCTTGAGAAAGGTGGAAGGAAAGGAAAGAAGATAACCAACTGCAAGATGGATCAAATTAATTACAGAAGAGATGCTGCCCCATTGGAAGACCTGATCTATTGGGGACAGGTTGTCCTGGAGAAAACCAATCTGTAACTGTCAATAACAACTTGATAGGACATAATCAATCAGTCTATCAATCATGTATTGAACATCAGGAAGAAAACGTCCTTGAAATCCTTATAATAAAAAACATTCTAAAAGCTATTCTATTAATGAGCTTGAGAAACAATTAGCACAAACAGAACATTTCCTTATATTACTCATTATTTAAAGCAGGAGTCCCCAACCCTCAGGCTGTGGACCAGTATCAGCATATGACCTGTTAGGAACCAGGCCGTGCAAGCAGAAGGCAAGTGAGCAAAACTTCATTGGCACATGTACAGGATCTAGATTGTGCATGAAAGAATCTCACCTCCAAGTCCATGGAAAAAATTATTCGAAGAAACCACTCTCTAGTGCCAGAAAGATTGAGGAATGCTGATTTAAAGAATTTAAAATTTCATTGGTGAAATAATTTGGAATCCATATACTGTATTCATAAGGTATATTTCATTCTTGAAGGAAAACTGAGGTGTGTTCTGTACACTTGTGAGAAAAATGTTTATCATGCAGTCCTTTGTATGTAAGAGGAAAAATGGTATGTGGGGATATCTGTTCATCTACTAGATTTTGTTTTTGAAGCTGTAAATGGCCATGAATAAATTCTAAGTTTATAAAAACATAGGAACACATTCCAGTATTTTGAAGATATAAGCCTGATTGTAAAATGCATTTATTTATTTATTTTAAAGAAAGCAATAGAAAATTAAAAATGTCTAAACCAGTGGTGAAATTCAATTTTTTTTATACCGGTTCTGTGGGCATGGCTTGGTGGGCATGGTGTTGCTTGGTGGGTGTGGTGTTTGGTGGGCGTGGCAGGGGAAGGATACTGCAAAATCTCCATTTCCACACCACTCCAGGGGAAGGATACTGCAAAATCTCCATTCCCACCCCACTCCAGGGGAAGGGTACTGCAAAATCCCCATTCCCTCCTCACTCTGAGGCCAGCCAGAGGTGGTATTTGCCGGTTCTCCAAACTACTCAAAATTTTCACTACTGGTTCTCTGAACTACTCAAACTTTCTGCTACTGATTCTTCAGAACCTGTCAGAACCTGCTGGATTTCACCCCTCGTCTAAACTATTTTTGTAATTCAAACTCTAGAACAAGGAGTTTGTGAATCTTGTGATCACTGTGCCCAAGTAAATTTAGGTTGGTTTGCACACTGTTCAGTTGTTCTCATGTAAACCTCTTGGCAATTTACAACATTTGGTAAACTTATAGCTTGGCAGCACTCACAAAGAAATATTAGTTGTGTGAAGTGACATACATATTTATTGTTAGCCATTATTGACTGCACAGCTGCAGTACACATGAATCAGTTTCCATGTATACTAACTGTGAATGTTTTATTAATTTGAGATTAACCAATTAAACCCTCATTTTTTTATTAAATTTGGATTGTTATGGATATTTATTTATTACATTATTAATGTACTGCATACACACAGAGCATTCAAATTCACAGGGCAGGGAGAGAAATAAAAACGAGTAGAAATAGTTTATTTAATTTAATTTCTTTAATGGAATTACCCTGACCTCAATGCTCTTTCTCTATTTCTTAAACTTAAATGATGGAATTATTACAAGGAATTAGGCTTTGAAGGCCAGAAGGCATCAACACCATTTATATTTTTATTGCATCAGATATCTAAATGATAATCACCAAAATATTACACTCATTTGAGTTTTAGGCAAACCAAAAATTGTTTTCCTTTGGAAGAAAGTGTATCTGTGTAAAGAAAAGCATTTTTCTAAATATGTTTTTAAATTATAGCCTCATAATTATTGTGGTAAGTGTGAACATTCATTCTTGCATTGATAAGAAGTCTAGTAGCTATTTTGAAAACAATCATCATTTTGGTTATCCCGTCTTCACAAAAGAGTAGACAGCCCATTGCCTTTCCTAAGACCTTGAAAATCTGCCTTTGTGCTCAAGCATGGATGTTGGTTAGAGACATTCAAGTCTCCATGCTGGATAATAGATAATGGATTTGATTGTGTCCAACTGCTATGTGGTTTTTGTTTAATTGTATATTATATGTATTATGTGTTTTTATTTGTTTTACTGCAAGTTGTCTAGTGTCACATAAAAGTGACATGAGCAGCTATATGAATTTTGTGGTATGGGTATACTGTGTATACACATACAATGACAATAAAGTTATTATTATTATATCTAGATTAAGTGAATAAGCAAGCAAGCAAGCAAACAAACAAACAAACAAACAAACAAAAGATACACCTCATCACTGGACTTTTTATTCCAGGCTCTCACAGTGGACATCCCAGATAAAATTGTAATTCCATATGAGTGGACTGTGTCTTTCTCAGTCTTGGGCCCTGTACAAGAGGCTTCAGAGTTTGAAAATCATGGATAGGATTTTAGCTGCTCCTAGCACTACACTCTTCTGGACAGAGAATTCTGATGTCTACTGGAATCTGTTGGAGCCACTCTTCCAGGTTAGGAGTCACAGCCCCAAGGGCTCCTACCACTACTGGGACTATTTTGATATTTACTTTCCATATCTTCTCCAGTTCCTTCTTCAAGCACTTGTACTTCTCCAGTTTCTCATGCTTCTTCCTGTTGTTTCTGTCACTTGGCACCATTATATCACCACTGTCTTCTGGTCTCTGGCTACTACCATGCTGTCTGGTTGATTGGCATGTACCTATCTGTCTGGATCTGGAAATCTCATGGAATCTTAGCCCTCTTATTTTCCACAACATTCTGTGGATTCTCCCATTTAGACTTAGGAGGATCTAGCCCATATTCTGTACAGATGTTCCTGTATACAATGCCAGCTACTTAATTGTGTACCTAATTGTTCACTGTATGCTGTTCCAGCCTGCATTGTGTTGGACTGTCTCTGAGGCTTCTCTGTATAGTCTGCACTTTGGGTCCTGTCTAGTGGGTGGACCCTTGCTTCTATGGATCTGAACAGGCTTAGTGCCTATTCTTACGCTGCTATGATCAGTGCCTCAGGACTGTCTTTTAGTCCAGCCCTTTCCAGCCAATGTCTACCATCTCAGCTATATATCAATGGTACATCACATGCAGGGTCTTCTTATGGAACCTTTTCTGCTTGATCTATTTTACACACTTGCTGTTGCCTCAGACATTCTTTCAGCAGCTCATCTTTGGGTGCCGTCTCATTGATGTTCTCCTGGATACTCTGAGTTTCATCCATGACATAGCTTTGACTATCACAAGATCCTGATCACCTTCTTTCCATCTGGTGTTGGACTTGGGATGAAACCTCTGTAAATTGTGAGGAGCTTCTGTGTCTTCACATTGGCAGTTTCCATGTCCAGCTGTTCTGCCCTAGCTATGGACCCCAAAGAACGCAACACACAAAAAGTCCATACAAACCTTAATTTACTAATTAAAGACTACTAATGAACTTTCTTAGTAGTTGTTCAAACACAAGTACAATAAATCAGTCTTTTCTGAACAAGGGCTGTTAATTTAATTTCATTAACAGCCAACAAGAATTCAAAGAATAACAACTCAGTTCTGAGGCACAGTATTTCAGATAACCATAATCTTACTGTGGTTGGCAGAATGCCCAGAAGCAATTTGCAGGAAAACTGAGCCGAAATCAAAGTTTCTGTAATCAAGACTCGAAGGAATGTGAACGAAGTTGTTTCCTGCAAATTGCATCAGTCGTCATCCTTCCTTAAATAGGCTAGGGGAGTGGCCAATTAGTCCCAAGCCTTACTCTCAAGGAGACCTCCTCCTGAGGAGCCACTCCTGCCTTTTCGCAGCTCTGTGCACTCATGCATTGAGAAGAGGTTCCTCCTCTTCTTCCTCTTCACTTATGGGAGGTTCTGGAGGTTCTGAAGGCCCTGGCTGAATCCCCACCTCTGGCACCACATCTTCTCCAGCCTCCTCATTGTCCGACTTGAGTGCCAACTGCACAGGCTGCTGGCGCAGGACCACACCCACCTCCTCGCTGTCGGAATCAGCTACAAACTGCACAGGCCGCTGACGGGCCACAACATCAGCTCACTATGTTGGCAAGATAACTGAAGATGACAGATCATACATGTTGATAGCAGAGATCTTGCTCTTCCCATAGAGCTGATTCTTCAGGACCTGTCTGATCCTTTGGTGGCACTTAGATGTTGCTATCTTCCTAGCCTCTTCATTTTCTCGCGTGTTCCCATGTGACTATGGGATACCAAGGTATTTGTAACTAATTTGTATGTCTTCTATGTGACCCACTGGTGGATCCATCCCATTAATCTTAACTACTTTTCCTTTCTTGGCTGCTGCTATCTAACTACACTTCTCTAGTCTGAATGATATCCTAATGTCTTCACTGTAGATCGATGTCAAGTGGATCAGCAACTTGATGTCTTGTTTATTCTTTGCATATAATTGATGTCATCCATATAGAGCAGGTTGCAGATGGTAGTTCTACTCTAGAACATGTATCTTATCTCATTCTTGTGATTATCTGGTTTGTTTGTTTGTTTGTTTGTTCATTAGATTTATATAGCGCCCTACTCCCGAAGGACTTAGGGTGGTGAACAGGCACAAAATAAAATACATAAATACAAAAATTAGAAGCAGAGATAAAACCAGATTAAACAATTTAGCCCGCGACAAATTTAAAACATCCCAATAATTTAAAAACAGATTTAAAATTTTCAATTTAAAAGAAAAGGGGAAGAAAGTTAGGCCAGGCCGGCTTGCTGGAACAGGAAAGTCTTAAGAGCATGGCAGAAAGTGCACAGATCCGGGATCCTCCGTATCTCCGGAGGGAGCTCATTCCAGATAGTGGTTGCCCCCACAGAGAAGGCTCTCCCCCTGGGGGCCGCCAGTCGACACTCTTTGGCCGACGGCACCCAGAGGAGCCCCTCTCTATGAGAGCGTACTGGCCGGTGGGAGGCTGTTTGTGGTAGTAGGTGGTCCTGTAGATAGCCAGGTCCTAAGCCACGGAGCGCTCTAAAGGTGGTAACCAAAACCTTGAAGCTTGAGTTGAGGGAAGCTTGGTTGAGGGAGTTGAAGCTTGGTTGAGGGAGTTCTTGATAGCTCCCTGTGTGGGCTGTTTTGAGTTGATTTGCAGTGTTGTTTTCTACAGTCTTATTGAATTCTTGAGGGATGTTCTCAGTGTCCTGCTGATTTTCTACAGAATAGAATAGAATTCTTTATTGAATTCTTTCTTGTGTGATTGGACACACAAGGAATTTGTCTTTCATGCATATGCTCTCAGTGCACATAAAAAGAAAGATACATTCATCAAGAATTATAAGGTACAACACTTAATGATAGTCATAGGGTACAAATAAGCAATCAAATCATAGCACCAGTCATTCATAGATCCATGTATGTTGTATTGAGTCATAGGCTTTCCTGTAGTCAATCCAGGCTGTGCTCAGATTGGTCTGTTTAGAGTTTGAGTTTTGGGCAACTCTCTATCTATGAGCAACCATGTTCTCCTGTTCCCTATGCTTTTCTGAACTGTGCTTATGTACTGGCCTGTATGGTACTGTAGCTTGCTGGTTAGAATGCTGATAGGATTTTGCATGGTGTAGGTCCGTGATGGCGAACCTATGGCACGGGTGCCACAGGTGGCACGCGGAGCCATATTGGTGGGCACGCGAGTGTTGCCCTAGCTCAGTTCCAGCGTGCATGCACGCACAGGCCAACTGATTTTCAGGCCTTCCGGTCCCACCGGAAGTTGGGAAACTGGCTGTTTCCAGCCCCCAGAAGGCCTCCGGGGGAATGGGGAAGGCTGTTTTTGTCCTCCCCAGACTCCTAGAAAACCTCTGGAGCCTGGAGAGAGGGAAAAATGGGCCTATTGGACCCACCGTGCCATCGTGTGCCAAAAGCAGGGGGAAGTGTGGGGGGTCACTTGCGCATGCATGGGAGGGCGGGGCGCATTGAATTATGGATGTGGGCATCCATACTTGCGATCCCCCCCGCTCCCCCCGCTTTTGGCACGCGACCGCAAAAAGGTTAGCCATCACTGGTGTAGGTAGTTGGGTTATTGGCCAGTAGTTGGATGATATATTTCCCTTGTAGGAGTCTTTTATGATCCATACTGTCTTTTCTTCAGTTGGCGGGAGTCTGTTGCTAACAGCTGGTTTATCTACAGTACTTTATGCACTACTGTAGTTTCTTTAGCCAGTAGATGTGGATCATGTCTGGGCCAGGTGTTGTCCAGCTCTGCATGTTCTTGACCTGCTGTTGGATATCTACTACTGCGATGGTGACTGGTTCTTGTTCTTGGAGATTTCTGTCATCTCCATCAATCCTGCAGCGACTTGGCATTGGTGTTATGTGTCTTTTCTTTCCCCCATATGTTTTTCCAGTGCTGTTCAGTTTCTACTGTTTGTGGCTCTGCTGTTACTGTGTTAGTGCACTGGAATTGGATAGCTCTTTGGAGAAAAGGGCATTTATTTTCTTAACCTCTGTTTCTCTAGTATATCTTAACCTGGAAGTCAGTATGGTGAGCCTTTGTTTAGTAGTCTCGAGAGCTTCAGATTGAGTCAGGCCCTTTGTATATTTCCAGTAGTGGAATCTTACTCCTAATCTTCGCTCCTTTTTTTATTTCCACCAGCTGACTAACCTCTCTTTGAGTTGCATTGATCTCAGCCTCTAATTTTATTTTCCTGGGGTGATATGTACTGCTGTTCTTCTTGATTGTGTAGCAAAGCATCTCTAGGATTACATCATTTGTAGCATATATCAGTTCATTGGTTTGAGTTATTGTGGTAGTGGGGATCATTGTGAGGGCTCTATTAGCATCATCTAGCATACTATTTGATGGTACATCTTTGCTGAGCCTTGGTAACCAATCTTGAGAGCTAATTTATCTCTGCTTTTCTGCCTCATATCTGCAGCTGTGTTCTGTAATGGAGAGAGTGGTAATGACATTCATCTTCAAGAGTTGACTGCTCATCCAGTTGTTCTTCTGGATAATTTTAAATATGGGCTGTAATCTGCAGCTGGTCTATCTCAAGATGTGATAATAGCTTCCTCTTTACTATGTTGAAGTGTTGGGTCATAACCTGTTTCTCAGTTACTGTGAATGTAGATCTTCCGTCCATCCATAGTTCTTGCATATACTTTATATACCTTCTTTCATTAGCCTTGCTATTGTAGTAGCATTTCATCAATTCCAAGTTATCTTGTCTCATCCATAGGAGTTTGTTTTTGTCTGTATGTATACTCTGTGTCTCTCTCTCTCTCTCTCTCTCTCTCTCTCTCTCTCTCTCTCTCTCTCTCTCTCTCTGTGTGTGTGTGTGTGTATGTTTGATAAGATAATTATTTATTCCTTGTCTTTCCACAAATTCCTTGTCCCCAAAGCAAAATTTACTGTAATATACAATACTTTTTATAAGTGATATTGGATTAGGTGTATTGATGGTGTTTTAGTTATTATTATACATATGGGAAAGGGCCTAATTTCATTTTTATTTATTTAATTGTACTTCTTAATTCTTAACCACTTGTAAGGTCTTGCCGCTCCAGTCTTCCCAAGAAAGCAGGAGCTTGAAACTGCAGTTGTTCCAAAAGGAGCTTTTATTGGAAGGTTTGTGATAACAAAAGATCTAGGCAAGAACTGAAGCTTCTCACTTACAACCAGTTATTTAAAGCAATGCTAACCAAACCCCTCCCACACTACATCATTGCAGGGAAACAGAAACAGAGATTTCATATAGAGATTAACACAATAATGCAAAAAAACCAGAGAGAAACTTCATATAGAAATTAGCACGGTAATGCAGGAAACAGAAACAGAAACTTCTTATACAGACCACTTTATTTCTCCCTCCTTCTCCCCACCAAAATCCCAGCATCCCTGTAGAAATATCTGGGACCTGACACCGTTCATCTCCCTCAGATTATCAACCACAAGTTTGGGGAGCTGAATTTTGGGTTCACTAAAAGGGTTGTCATATAATAGATGCAGCCAGTCCTGAAATATAGATTTATCAGAAGCCATTCTAGTGAGATCAAAAAACAAATAATTTGAACAGAAATTTGAAGATCTGAATCTCAAATATTAAATCACATATTTGTCCCCTCAAAATACAACAAAGTATATGTTTCATATGAAACAAACTGGGAGTACTCAGAAAACTTTTAATGCCTATGGATTCAAAAGGCATTATTGTAAATAAAGGTAATACTAGACATTGGTGTATTGCTTTGCAGAATGCACTTCCTACAGCAGACAATCCTCAAATGTAATAGGTTTCAAATTTCTGTATTATGAGTAGATTATAATGCAATGTACCTTACTTTCAGAATAACAACAACACAAAGCACATGTAACTGATAATTGGAATTTAGACATCTGTGACCATTTTTCATACTGTTATACAGAATGAGGTTTTCTACTACTGTGTTAAAATACTTCACAATCTGTTATTGGAGTATTTTTAAACTGAAGCTTCTGAAATCAAGAGTCTGTGAGCTTTTTAGAGTATGCATATCTGATTAAGTCGCAAAAGAAATGTCAGAATCCATCATGTGTAGGAGGAAGAGCCTGACAAATCTCCAGTAGCCTGATGTACAGCTGACAGAACTTTGACACTGAGAGAAGTATCGTATTATCTGTTAAGATGAAGTTGTGTGTTACCTTTTTAGAAAGAACCATTAATTTTAAAATGCTGATAGTATAAAAGTAATGGAACATCATTCAATCATAAATCACAGGCAGCACAATTACTTTTTGCCGTTCATTGTTTTTAAATTCTTTCCAGCATCTTTAAACAATAGTACTAAATACGGGAGTAAATATGAATTTTGTTCAGTCAGTTTGTCATTTTTATTTTAAAACAAGACTCAGATTCACACATTTCTTCAGTCAGAATAAGATAGATAAGAATTTAAAAGGATAATGAAGGTAATTATGAAATTAACAAATAGATTGATATCTAATTAATTTCTCCCAGTGTTTGGTAGATTTAGCAATATAGAAATAGATGCATGTTAAGATGCAGAGCTTCTGGAAGAAACAGGATGTAGTTTACCCTTTTTTACTCTAAATTGTTGGCACTACAGAATTTCTAAAAAGCACGACCAACATTAAGGTTATTTCAGTACTGTGAAAAATTATAGTCTTAATACACTAAAGAATTCCAAACTAAGAAAGTATGGGGTAAAATAAATTGTGAATAAATTATTTTCCCTCTTCCCCATTTTATCCACTTGTTTCCCATTTCCTGACATTATTAGTGAAACAAAAGCAACTGGCTTTTCTGCCTTGTCTTTCTTCCTCCCCATTTATGTTGCCCTCCACTGTAGGAAAACAGTCAGCATTGGCCCAAAATATTTTGCTCTATGGAAGTTTTTGAAGTGGGACATCACAGAAGCAGTGGCTTGAGCAACCATTTCAGCCATGATAATACAAGTGGCTGACAAAGCTATAATCAAGAGGAACGAAAATAATATCATCTAATTTTGAAGAATCATCAGTGCTCACTATCATAAGAACTTTCAGAAGCAGTTTCAAGTGCAATAAACCTGTAAAGAGACCAAAATTTGAAACATAGTATCATCAAAGGATTAGAACAACCAGTGATTCATGTTCCTTGTTTTCAAGCACAAAGACTGTGACTTTTAGAAGCTGAATAATCTAAATGCCTGCATATAGGGACTTGTAAAAAGAATTGAGTGCCAAAGGAAGGCTGAGCACCAAAGAATTGAGGCCTTTGAACTATGGTGCTGGAGATGACTCCTGTGAGTCCCTTGGACTGCAAGGTGAACAAACAGGTCAGTCCTCAAGGAGATCAACCCTGACTGCTCTTTAGAAGGCCAGAACCTGAAGATGAAACTCAAATACTTTGGCCACCTAATGAGAAGGAAGGATTCACTGGAGAAGAGCCTAATGCTGGGAACAATTGAGAGCAAAAGAAGAATGGGATGGCAGAGAATGAGGTGGCTGGATGGAGTCATTGAAGCAGTTGGTGTGAGCTTAAATGGACTTCTGGGGATGGTAGAGGACAGAAAGGCCTGGAGGAACATTGTCCATGGGGTCACGATGGGTTGGACATGACTTCACAATTAACAACAACAAAAAAGAACTAATAATTGTGTGAATAATTCCTCAGCGGTTTTAGTTATTATTGATAGTCTACTCATCACCTTGTATGTAGAACTTTAAAAATTCTTGTTTATTATGTATGACTGACTAGTGAAAATAATTAATGTATCTAAGAACTGGGATTAGTATTCTACATGGCTAGGAACAATTTGAAAAGAATAGAAACAGATGTTAGCTAGAAAGGCAATCTTTCTATTGAGAAAAAGGAAACAAATGGGCCAATTTTAATATTGTAATATGCATCACCCATATAAACCATTCAATCTTGGAATAGACTTTTTCAGAATAGCCAGAATATTTGATGGTGGACATTTTGCATACCTCTTTTATATGTTTATTTTAACTAAACTGATGGAAAAGGACTGAAGAGGAAATGTAGGAAATCACTGAATTTGTTTTTGCTTTTTTAAGAAAAAGAAGCCATACCATGAACTAATTTGTATCTATGTTTAGCCAAGTTGATCTTCCTTTGCTATTGGATGAATAACAATTTATTTAATTATTTGTTTGTTTGTCAAACATGTACAAGATAGCAGGCATTAGTATAAACATAAACAAAGGAAGTAAGTACAGATAAATGGGGACAGTAAGACAGGGATGGTAGGCACACTGGTGCGTTTATGCATGCCCCCGTTATGGACCTCTTAGGAATGGGGTGAGGTCCATAGTAGACAATTTGAGGTTGAAGCTGTGAGGGTTTAAGGCTGTAACAATGGAGTCGGGTAGAGCATTCCAGGCATTGACCACTCTGTTGCTGAAGTCGCATTTTGAACAATTGAGTTTGGAGTGGTTTACCTTGAGTTTGTATCAAATGTTTGCCCGTGTATTATTGTGGTTGAAGCTGAAGAAGTTGTTGACAGGTAAGACATTGTAGCAGACAATTTTGTGTACTATGCTTAGATCGGACCACAGGCGGCACCGTTCCAGATTGTCCAAGCCCAGAATTTCAAGTCTGGTGGCATAAGGAATTCTATTGTGAGTAGAGGAGTGCAGTACTCTTCTCATGAAATATCTCTGGACCCGCTCAATCGTGTTAATGTCCGATATACAGTGTGGATTCCAGGCGGATGAGCTGTATTCAAGAATTGGCCTGGCAAAGATTTTGTATGCCCTAGTTAGCAATACAATGTTACCGGAGAAGAAGCTTCACAAGATTAGGTTAACTTAATGCCTTTTTGGCAATGCTGTTACAGGGAGCTCTGGGGTTTAGATCGTTTGAGATGAGTACTCCTAGGTCCTTGACAAAGTGACGGTCATCAACAGGATCGTTTCTGCCCAATTTGTATTAAGTGTTCTGATTTTTTTTTTTTTTTGCCAGTGTGTAGGACACAACATTTATAAGTTGAGATTTGGAGTTGCCAAATGCGCAACCATTCTGACACATAGTCAAGGTCACTTTGTAGGGCAGCAGCATTGTTAGTGGTGTTAAATAATTTTATGTCATCAGCGAATTGATGGCTCCTGTTCTTTTTGCTTAATATGGAGATTGGAGTGTACTTTCTGCAGTCCTAAAACAAATAGTCCTGTATGTTTATAGGATAAATATAAATATATAACTTATTTTAAAGTGAGTTTGAAAACTGTGTCATTTTGGAAATGTATAATACATCAAATAATGGAAGAAACTTCATTATGTCTAGTTCTGTCTTAAAATTAATAGGAAAAATTACTTACTTTTAAATAGGATATGTATTTCATTAAGGATTCCCAGTCACAGATGGTTATGCACATTTTAACTTGGAATTCTATTTTATATATTTAATGTGCACAATAAACATATCCAACATTTTCTAGAGTAGTTTGGCCACATAAGGTTGCATTTCCAAGTTGGCTATTCTCCCATTCTCAAATTATGCATGTTCTAATACAAATAGGGATTATTTTTTTTTGCATGCTTATAAAAGGTCCATTTAAATAGACCATCTTGCTTTAGTATTTCAATTATTTTTTGTGAAAAGAGGGAAAGATTTTGGGCAAAGGCAGATTCTGACACACCCCAGTCAAAATATGTGTATTTAAAATATTCAGTAGTATAAAATACATTGACATATGAATCTCAGCATTTCTCTTGGGAGATCAGAGTAGTGCATCTTCACAACAACCTTCTGATTTAATTGAGAAGATAGGTAGATGAGGGTAAAGGTTCGTTCTCCGAGTTTGTGGGTTGGTTTCCAAATGTTTCGTTACCAGGCTAGGTAACATCTTCAGTGGAGTTTAGGGGTTGTCATTGTCAATGTTCTGTTTATAAGAGCTTAGTTGTGAGTCTGTCAAGTGAGGGTCTTGTGACAGGTCTTGTGATGAGTCAGCTGTGAGTCTTGTGATGGGTCTTGTGATAAGGAGATTACCTCAGGTCAGGGTCATTTGGAGGTGAACTGCTGGTGTGTATGGGGGGGGATTGCATGAGTTGGTTGAAGGTCAGTGCTGTCTCTGATTGGCTGTGCAGTTGATTTGCATTCTGAGGGGTTCACAGGCTGGTTGTAGGTCAATGTGTCTGTTGATGGAATTGTTTGTGGAGTGCCAAGCTCATCAGAAGACCTGTCACAAGACCCTCACTTGACACACCCACACGTAAGCCCTTATAAACAGAATGACACTGACATCCCCTAACCTTCGCTGAAGATGTTACCTACCCTGGTAATGAAACATTCAGAAACCAAACCACAAGCTTGGAGAATGAATCTTTACCATCATCCTACACCTGAGCTATAGATATTCGCCACTATAACAAAGATAGGTAGATCTTCAGTATACTGTATATCATCTTCTATGTTTCATATTTTGAATAATATTCAAAGGATGGTATATGGATCATGTTTCAATTATAAATATGGCTAATTTCTATGTTTATCATTGATTTTCTTTTGGGGATTTTAATCTATATCAGACCTAGTTCTGAAGTAACATTGATGGTTCATAATTACTTTCTGTGGTGAACTAGAAACAGGCATTTTGCAAACAGGTTATAGACATTTATCATTGTTGAGTCAATATGTAGAATTTGTTGATTTCTTTTTTTTAATTCATGTAGGTCTAAGTTAAATTTTTACTACTTTTCACATTATATTTGCATCTTCAAATACAAATATGAATTATAAGGTCTATTTTATATATTTAGTGTGCATATATCTTTTAAAATAAGATTTTTTAAAACATTACATCTTTTAAAACTTTTACTTGCTAACTGCTATCTTGTCATACATTTTAATGCCTCATTTAAGAAAATGGAAACTTTATTATTCTCTGGTTATACTCTATAAAGAAGAAGGTGTTAGAAAACACAATTATATCTGAGTGACCAGGCACTTAAATTTTTCTTGCTATGAAACTCAATGCTTTCATTACCCATATTAGATAGCTGAGGTGATAGAATGCTCATAATTGTGTGTATATATTTATGTATGTCTATTTTGTTTTCTGCCTCTTTACTCTGCTGAATGTTCAGGTCATCTGTTAATAAGTAAAAAACATTTTAATAAAAAAATATTAAATTAATTATTGACCAAGTAGAAAGATGACTATTAACTTCCATTTGAAATTCAGAAAGAATAAGATCCAAATGCTATTCCAGAGAGAATATACTGTTGGCTTGATTATCCCCATCCACAAATTGTGGATTTTCATGGTGCAACATAGACGTAGAATTACCTGGTGTCTAATCTGTTTGGATGCTGTTATTGTACATAAAAGAGCTAAGGCTGAATTAGTAATCTTAATTGCTTACAGCACAATATTGTTATTATGGTTCTAGAAACTTCTGAGGTTTTTTTTAATGTAGCTATAGACTGCAAATTCTTGACCATTCATGTCTTATTTCCTCTGTTTCCTATATTTTGTCCCAATTTGCTAGTTAGCTATTTAGTTTGCTGATGTTTAATAAATTCATTTATTGATATATTTCTACTAGCTAAACTGAGTAGCATTTGTGTTTAATCTGAATATAAGGACTGACTCGGTGTGTACTGAGGGCAAACTAAACTGGAAGTTACCCACAATAACTTTTTCCTGTACAGTGCCTCAAGACTCCAGGCATGGGTATCACTCTTCTCTTATAGCTCTATAGACTGGGTCAAAACTGAAGAAACACCCTCTGCTGATGCCTCCCAATTTTGACTCAGTCTGTAGCTCTGGATAGACATGGCAGAGTGAGCTCTGTCAAAAACAGCTTTTGATCCAGCGGTAACTTGGAAGTGCAAGGGAGAGAGAGAAGTTTACAGCGTGAAGAGCCCTAGGCTTGAGCCAATTGTTATTAGAGGCCTGGTATTGCAGGAAAGGGAGGCTGGAAAAGGCTTCACTAACTGTGGCAGCCATTTTCGGGGGCCTGCATGAAGAGCCAGTGGCTCGAGCCCGCTACCCCATGATGAGGGAGGATTTGAAGGCGTTGCTGGAAGGAAAGGTTGGCTAATGGCACATTTTGACTCCTCATGGCTGCCAGCACCATTGGGTGTGTTCTGGAGGCTCGGGCGGCCTTGTTTTCTCATTGTTAGGTGTTCTTTCTAGTGAGGCTCTGCTGATTTTTCAAATTGTCATAGATTTTAATAAAATCTTTTGTAGTTATAATATACATTATCCACAGCTACAGGAGATGTTGTAGATGCATAATGATGACAGTGGATTTTTGCAGTTGTTAGGTGATTAAATTATGTCTTGAATATTTCTTTGTTTCCATTAAAAATGTTCCATAAAACATGCTTGTTTTGCTATGATTTAGTTGAAAAGTTGACTTAACTGTGTTTTCTTTTTGGGGAAAAATCTGAGCTTGGTGTCTAGGCCACCACAGTATTAGGGCTTAACATTTTTTTAAAAAGTTAATTTAATTTTGAAAAATATCATTTATCATTTCTTGATTACAAGTTTTATTAAATGAAGTGCTTAGTCTTGAAAAGCAACTCAAATGGTTATTTAAAAGAATTACTGGTAAGCATAGAAGTACCCAAAAATATCAAGTTGATATTTCAATGTAGATAGCCTCCATGAAATCAGATATGTACATCTCTGTAACTTTGAACATATATAAGAGGATAGATATAAAACCATCAAATAATGATGTGAGAAGCCCAAAGTATAAAAAATATTTTGAAAAAGAATGAAATTTTAGAATTAGACAAATCATTATTAAAACTATGTCAATTATTATCAGTAATTCTATTATATATCGACATGTCTTTATGACTTATCTTCCAAATTTAATAAAACATTTTCTCTATCAGTCAACTGGACTTGAATATAAATTTGGCTTCAATACAAATTATCCAAGTGTATCTTTTATTGTTTAAAAGTTGCATTACATTTCACTGCAGAACCCTAAGTGCAGGTTTTTCTGCTTTGGGTTATTTCTAGTTTCTAGAATTGAATCAATATAATGGTTTGGTATAGTAATATTTTTAAAAACTGCTAGCATTTGGTAGAAATGTTCATTTTTATTTTGTCAAGCCCCAAATTGAAATTTGTTTTTACTATAATTTAATATCCAGTGGTTTTCATAACATTGTTAAATACCAAATAGCTATTCATTTTAAATGTGAAGTGTAAGTTATACAGCTTTTCTGTAAAACTTACCTACTTCTTTTAATTTTTAGTTCTTCCTGATCCCCTCCAGCATTCCCATTATTAAAATTAATTATACCAGGGAAATGCTTAATATGCTGAAAAGCATAGTGACAAAATGAAATTAAAGGGTTGACAAGGAATGCAATAGTAGATACAACTTTTGAAAAGAGTTCAACAAAACATACTTATGGATTATTTTTTACAGAAGTTAAACTAGGAACAAAATTATAGATGTCACAGTCATCAGCCCTACTTTAAAAAGAGATATACGTTTAAAGAGCTTTCAAATGCCAAATTTTATATAATATCATTGCTGCATTTAATTATACAAAATTTTATAGTCTATATATACAAACTTGTTGCTCCTAAAATGGAAGAATTAATAGGAAAATAAAATATTTTGCAATATAAACTTGAGGATATAAATTCAGCTTCTTTGTGTTGAGATTGCAGTTCTCCTGAAAGAGTAGATAAAGAACTAGGATAGCAGATGCAATGTTTTATGAAGGCTTATCAGAGTTCTCTTGGGAGAAAGTATGATACCTTCTCAACTTTTATTTTGTTTCCATTACTGTATTGTTCTTTAGATTTTAATCCTGACCTTCAGGAGTTCAAGGAATTTACATACCTTGCTGCCCTGTGAATTTGAATGGTGTATGCGTGTGTGTGAAATGGAGTGAGAGTGAGAGTGAGAGTGAGAGTGAGAGTGAGAGAGAGAGAGAGAGAGAGAGAGAGGGAGGGAGGGAGAATGATACAAAGATTTCCAAACTTTTCCTGAGCTTCAGATCTCCTGTTCTGCTCTGTAGGGTTCTAGACCATGTTTATATTCCTTGAATATCTTGTGCCTGAAGATACATAATTTGCTTTGATTCCTAAGTAAAACATCTCTTTCTAACATTTATCTTCAACCTTATCATGACTACTTTGTATTGGCTTTTTTATTTATTTATAAAATTTATAGGTTACCTCAAGGTAAGCAATTTACAATCATAAAAAATAAAACTTAAAACATAAGTTTGTACAAAATCCAAAATATAATGAGAGAATAAATATTACTCCAAAACTACTAACTAAAAATTGTTTAATCCGCAATAAAATGTATATAAAATATTCTGGACATATTTGAAATATATTCATTGAAGTGCCAATATGCAAACTTACTCATGAAGCTGTTAATTGGAATCCAGCTGGTGAGAGAAAATGAAAACACTAGAGGGACATCTTAAGATGTTCCCTTACCATAAAGATTTGAACAATCAGTCCAGGCACAGATGGAAGCAAATGCATTTGGCAGAGAAACTGATTACCTCCCTGTGTAAAAAAGTGATGTGGAATGAGTTTAATCTTATATTCTTTTAGCCAGATCAACTATGAGATGATCTAACACCATACATAGAAAAGAAACTAAAAAATTCAAATTCCCCCCTCCCCCTCATCCTTTCCTTCTGTTTTATGCTTTAGAGCTGATTTGATACAATTTTTATCCTAAAATATTAGAAGGCTTTCTTCTCATCTGCCGCCCAAACTAATGGAAAAATCTGAGAAAATGATGTTTGCTAATTTCAATCAGGATTGAGCAGCCCATAATAAATTTAGAGTTCCTCAGTTCAAATAAAACCTAAGGGATGGAATTTACTTTTATAATAAGTATATTTCTCAGATTCATATTTTATTCTGTCACAGGTTCACTGCATTATAACGTTCTTAAACTGTTACTAATTGACCCCTTGGACTCAATCTTGTGACCATTTTACATATCTAATGTCTAATACAGGGGTCCTCAAACTTTTTAAACAGGGGGCCAATTCACGGTCCCTCAGACTGATTGGGGGCCAGACTAGTTGGGTGGGCATGGCTAGGTGGTCATGTGACTGGGTGGGCATAGCCAATTTAGCAGTCCATACAATACACACAAATTAAACTTTAATTTGTTATGCTCCTGAGGGTGGAAAGCAGGATAGTGAAGGGATGTGGCTACCTTGGGGTGTGTATGAGGGACTTCTGTTTGTGTGTGTGTTTGTGTGTGTGTGTGTGTTTAGGTCAGGGAGGCAAAAAGCAGGCCTATTTTTTGCCTCCCCGGCCGCCACTACCTCTCTGCCGCCCAAAAACAGGCCCTCCAGAGGCCTCTGCATGTCCTGTTTTTGGCCTCCCCAATCTCCAGAAGGCGGGTGGGGCCAGTGGGTAGGCGGGGTGATGTGGGCGGGACAGCCTCATGGTCCTGCACAGGCCAGATTAATGGCTTCGGTGGGCCGTATCCGGCCCCTGGGCCATAGTTTGAAGACCCATGGTCTAATATGTATTAGTGAAATTTATAAAGAAGTTTTAAATATGCAATATATTTGCTGCACCAACGAAACATAATATTTCAGTGCCCCCTACTTTGAGGTCAGTTACTTTGCAATTACTTTGTAATATAGCTTTCTACAACCTGCTGCCTCAAAATCTTCCCAAATTTTAAAGGATCATCCTAGCTTGGAAAGTATGGGAGCTGTGTCCAAATACACTGAATGACTTCAATTCATAATCTCTTATTTTTTAAATATATATAACTGCCTGTGCAATCCATTGGCATTGATCTTAGCAATTATTCTTGAAGGTCTCACACTTTCCCCAAAGAGTTCATGATTTTATTAATTTATAAATCAATTTATGAAACCACACAATGCATAACAACTCTAGACCCTTGCCTTATCTTGAAATAGAAGGAAGCTGTGGCTGGGGATTGTTTTCCCATCTTCAGCTGCTGTGCTAGTCTCAAGAAGGTGGGTGGAATATTATTTGCCACAAATAGTTGGTCAAACTAACACCCTAGAGAGAGTCACATATCTGTTTTTCAAGTAGATGTCCTGGCTTTTACTGCTTAATATATTTCATGACTTAGGACTTTGCCTCACTCATACCTTGGATCAGCTTGCATCTGTGTCTCTTCAAGTACCTTCTCTTCTGTTTATACCAATAATGCAGAATGTCATTCTGTCTGGTCAGGCTCTTCAGCTTCTGAATCTGAAATATCAAGGATGATCCCTAACAGATCTCCAGAAGGGAAAGTAATAACTAGTTGCAATCAAAACATGTTTTCTTTCATATGTTTCATATACTATAATGTACAGTGTGTATTAAGGCCATCTTCCATAAGATGTTAGCATTATTATGTGACGGCACTTAGGTGGTTTAATAAATCTGATAATGGAGAGAATACTAAAAATGAAATAATAATAACAACAATACATCAGCACCAGGAAAAGCAATTGGGGGGGAGGGTCCTCTTAATATGGGTAGTAATAATAATTTTACAAATCCTTTCTTGGAAATTTGTTCAAGGGACATAGGACTGCACTTTGTTGTCTTATACCTTCCACTAAAAGAACAAATAAATAAGGTTTTCTACCATGCTTATTTAAGAGAGAGAAAAAAAGTATTTTATTTAGATATTTTTGCTTGGAAGTGAGAAACTAGTTCACAAAAATCATTTCGTTTAAATAAGGACCACTTTTTAAATTTCTGTTTGGTTATGATAAGATTTCCCTCTTATTCCTGGATGCATTTTAATCTCCAGTGCATAGGTATTTTCAATGCATCTACATGAAGGGTATAGTTTCTTGGGGCTTTTGAAAGTTTATTTTTAACCATGAATACCTGTCTTGTGACTTATATTCCAGTTTCATCTGTTTCACGTTTTAACCATTTCTAAAGGCTCTGGGACTCTGGGGTTTCAGGTTACCCACCCAAACCAGATCCAAACTATGGGCAGGTTTGGAATGATAGTAGAACTGCTTAACCTGTTTATAGTAAAGAAAACCATAAACCATAAACATTTATGGTTGACTGGAAATCTCTTGTAGACCTTTTGAATGAAGCAGAAAAAATGTACTTATAATTTGTTGTTTTGATGACTAGAAAAACAGCAACTAGATCAGTGATGGCTAACCTTTTTGCCATCACGTGTCAAAAGCGGGGGGAGCGTGGTGGGGTCACACGCACGCGTCCCCACATCCATAATTCTATGCACCCTGCCCCCCTCCCGCTTTTGGCAAGTGATGGCACAGTGGGCTGGTTTATTCCTCTCCCCAGGCTCCAGAGCCTTTCTAGGAGCCTGACGAAGGCAAAAACGGCCTTCCCCCCACCCCCAGAGGCCCTCTGGAGGCTGGAAACAGTGTGTTTCCTGACTTCTGGTGGGCCCAGAAGGCCCGAAAATCAGCTGGCTGGTGCATGCATGCGTGTCGGAGCTGATCTCACGTGCCCACCAATATAGCTTCGCGTGCCACCTGTGGCACCCATGCCATAGGTTCACCATCATGGAACTAGATTATAGAAAAATTGAGCATTTCCATAAACACAGAGAAAGAGATAATTTTAATAGTAGTTAAAATTTGCTGCAAAAGATATCAGAAGTTTCCTCCCTCCCTCCCTCCCTCCTTTATTAGTTTGTGCTTTCTTTTATGTGCTCTGTGAAATTTTAATAAAAATTATAAAAAAAATATTGGGGTCCAAATCTGACTGGAGTTTAATCATAAACACCATGAAATTGGGAATGAACAGTCAAGCAGCACAGGATTTTTAGAACTCAGTTTGATTCTCCAGGTTATAGTGAGACGGTCAACAGTTTAAGTACTTTTTAAAAGAGTCTAGACAAATTCATAGAAGTGAGATGTATCATTGTATAGTAAGAGCTGTACTCAAATTCTAATCATGTAGTGATTTATTTCATCCAAAAGAATAATAAATTAAGTCTTCATATTTCTGCTGACTTCCCAAATAGTTAACTTTATTATATTCAAGAAAGGTCTAACTAGCTAGTTTAAGTTTAGAAAGGGATATTCATTTTTGAGATCCTTTTCTCATATATGTATCCCATACTTGTTGCAAATATTGTCTATAGAAATTCTTATCAGGGTTGATAGGTGGCATTCAAAGAGAAACTTGTATTCACCAGTTTAAGTAACTGGGGTTTTGAGTTTCTATGCATAAATATTGCACTGTTGCTAGATGTGAAGGTTCAGAAACAAAAATTGAGGAAAAAAATTTAAAAATGGCCTCCCCCATTCCAGCTCTCCAATGTGTAGTCTCAACTTTATCAGTTGTTGATTTTTTTATGAAGATCAATGCTTTATATATCTATTTCATACAGTGAAAGAAAAAGTTAAAAATACACCCTCTTTAATCCTGTTGATTTTTTTCAACTTGTTTTTGTACGTCTGTTCCTCCTAGCAATAAGAAATTAAGTAATTCTAAATTTCTTAAACTGCTCTTTATTACACATTTTAAAATACTTTCAGTCAATTCATAATTATTGCCTGAATAAATGATGCCTTAAATTTCTAACACCAAGCATTATTTTATGAGCAAACCATCCGATGCATAGTGCATTTATAATTCTGTAATTTTAATCTTTATCAAAATGATATAAAATAAAAATTAAATATTTTTTTAAAAAATAATATTTTTGTATATATCTCAATTTCCCTTTTGGGCAGGTGGGATTATTTCACCTGGGGTGGAAATATGAAGCTGGGGAGCATATTGATGATGACACTGTAAGATCACCTGAAAAACATACAAATACATCCCTTTTGTTGAGCTTTTAAAATTCTTATTTTAATTATAGATTTTAATTTGGGGCTTGATTTGGATTTTATGCAAATTTATATTGTATAATATAATACAAATTTACATAACCTATACAAATTTACATAATCCATACAAATTTACATAATCCATACAAATTTACATATTCTAATATTATTTATCTGTCTGTCTATTTTTAATCAGATTTGTGTAGCACTCCAGCTCCCCAAAAATAAATAAAACAACAAATATAAGAACAAACACAAAAATTATAAAATACACATTAAATGACAAATATTATAAAAATTAATATACAAACTCTAGGCAAAGGGAGGATAAAAATGCCTACCTCAGCAATGGAACCATCTAAGCATGTCTTAAGTTTCCTGAAGCCCCAAGCCAGATCACATAAGCGAGTCTTGAGGGACTTCTGGAATGTCAAAAGCAACTGAACTAATATAATTTCAGAAAAAAGAATGATTCACAAGCTGGGCACCATGGCATAGAGAACAAGTTTTCTGGGACCCACCAATGAAGGTCCCCAGATAACTGTACCTTCAACATGCCTATTCTGCCAGATCTAGTAGCCTAGGCTGATGTAACCGGGGAGAGGTGGTATTGCTTAATTTGCTAGGGGTTAGAGATAAATAAATGATTTCTCACACCATGGCAATGGATGAATTCACCTAGCAGCCTCTTAAAGAGGAAAGGAAAAAAAATCCAATTTCCATAGTAGCCTACATAGTAGAATCCAGAGTTAGATTCTCTTTCCCCAAATCATCATGAACTGAAAGGAGGAGGTGAACCAGCACAATTCTGTGCTCCCTACCTCCAATCTCCAAGATGATCCTGAAGGATAACATGGTTGATACTACTGAAAGCTGCTGATAAATCAAGTATGGAAAGGATGGATACACTACTGCCCTATTCCACCCATGCCAGATCATCCAAAAGCAGAAGCAATGTTCATTCCATTGCATTCCTCGGTCTGAATTCTGACTGAAAAGGATCTAGATAATCCACACCCTCCAAGACCCAGAAACTGTTACATAACCACTTTCATAACCACATTGCCCAAGAAAAGGAGGTGAAATACTGGATAAAAATTGTCCATTGTGATGGTGTCCAGTTATTGCTTCTTGTGGAGAGTCTTCTTTAAGAGGTAAAGGAATAACTCTCTCACTCAAAGAAGAATTAACCACCATCTGAACTCACTTACACGATACACAACCCAGGGTTGCTTTGACAAACCAGAACAGGCAGGGATCTAAAGAGCAGATGCTTGACCTAAAGATCTTCTCTAAAAGGCAACTGGACTTTCTTGGACACAAAGCAAAACACTTTCAAAGAAAAAAACCAAGGAACTTCAGTTGCCTTTTGAAAAAGTACCTTTGGAACAACCATGACCTGGATGATTGAGAATCTTCCTAGACAGTTGAGTTCACAGACCTGAGGACCCAGCCAATTTCCTCAGGTTTAATGTTCAAACTATTCCTGTGAGAAGGCCAGTGTCCAATGGGGAACAAATCCAAGCAATTTTATCTGACATATTCTGCACAAATCTTTCCACATGGCTCTGTAAAAGATTTTCTGAACTACCTTTACTCAAGAGAGCACATGCCACCAAAAATAGGGCTGCAAGGGATGCAGACAGCAACATCCTTGCTGTCACAATTTAGGCATGAACAGTGGCCCTATCCAATATTTGATCATGTTTCTTTTTTGTTCAGTGCCAGAAACAAACGTAGACCTCTATGTCCCATTTCATTCCAACAGACTTCCATAAACCATAGGGGGTGATAGGATCCATGAGAAGATATATTGCATAGGTACAATTTGGCCCAAGACCTCAACTTATTCCAAGCAGTAACCACAGCTTCAGATGGACATACAGCAGACCAACAGGAACAACCCCAGCTCCTTCTGAAATCCATCTGGGTCTGTTAGTTACTTGGGGTGGTTCTAATCAGTCCAGCCTCCCTGCAGTGGATAATATTCCTAGAGAATCCCATAGAAATCAGGGTGTTATCTGGAGGAACACTGAAAGTTCCCTCAGTTTCAGAGTACACTGTCACTGCTTTGATAGGAGCACTAAATCTGGAGTTTGACCACTGTCCCAAATAAGCCGTAAGCCCCTGAGCCTACTCAGACCCCATTCCACAGGAAGCTTGAATATAATCCCTTAGAACCTTAATTCTAGAGAACTTAACTGCCAGCCCAGAAATGGAGGCAAGGAACTCAGGCTGGGAGGTTGCTATGAATCAAGTAGATAGGTATAACAGCAAGAACCCCAACTGATCCTTACAGCCAACATAATGAACAGTATCTCACAACTAGGGATATATGTGGCAGGTCATGAGAAAACTGTAAGAGTTCCTGATGACAATCATCACACCTCCATCCCTGCCCCAGAGTCTCAGTTGATACCACACTATAAATCCAGTTGGGCAAATTTCAGAAAAGGCAGCTCTTCTACTTCAGAACCTAGGCAGATCATGGTAATATATGCCAGATCATCCCATTCATCAACAATCAAATCTTAGATGGTGAAGGTTTTATTACAGACTGACCTGGTATTCAGTAGAAGCAGCCAGAGACCATGACCACTGAAGGTCTGTTGACAGAGCATCAGAACTGAGATCAAGGAAGTGGAATGTGGCTCATTTAAGACACAATGGTTCCATGGTTCCCAAGGGCAGGTCATTCCATCTCTCCCACCATCTCTCCCCCTGACTAAGGCCACCATTCTATCCCCTTCTATTACCCCAAAACAGACCCATTCCCTAAATCAAGACCCCAGAGATTTGGGATTATGAACCTCCTAGTGACTTCACCACACACCCCTGGAAGGGGAATGTGAGCAGTCTGCAGCACTTTAGCATAAACACCTGTCAGTACCAATATGGCATCCCACCCTCACTGCCTCACACACATATCCCCCTCTCTCATGCATACATTCAAAAAACCAACCAAACATACATATAGTCTAATATCTGTAAGAATGTGATTGTGAAATATGTTTTTATTATATATTTTGATCACAGACTGCAATAATATATTGTTATAATCATCACTTTTATCACAATTGTTCCCTGATGTGAGAAAAAGATTACTGAAATTGAAATTGAAATATTTTTTAAAGCAATATATTTTTAAATTTTTATTTTATCATGAGCTCTTCTAGCTAATTCTTGGAATATGTTAATGGTACAAACAAACTTAGCATCACATTTTTAATATCATTTTTCTGGATAATAAATTGTTTGCTTATTATTATACTTTTTTTAAAAAAATATATATTTTTAAAGAAATACCTTGATAGGTTGTGATATCATATGCAGCAGCTCTATTGTGATTTATTGGAGTAAATGTATATAGTGCTCAAACAAGGAAGAGAAAGCCACCAATATCACTTTCAATTTTAATGCTTTTTTAATTAAACTTTTACAAATGTAGAGCTTTAAATGCATCTTGCATAGATAGATAACTCAAGGATTACTAGGTTCCTTTATGACTTTTAGTGGCTCTTACAATGTATCACTTGTGACTTTGCTTTATTTATCCATCAGCACAATGAGTGTATCAGATACCTCTTATAGTTATACTTATCTTTTCACCAAGTACCAATATATATTTTAAAGCTTATTTATTGCTGCTTATCTCTATTTCTTTAATAAATATGGAGTAGGTGAATTGGTAATTGCTGATCTCTTATTTTATGGAGTAACTAAAATTAAAACAACACAGAAAGCATATATATCAAACTAACTTTGTGCAACAAAAGTTAGTCTTGTGTTTATTTTAAAGAATTTTTAATAAGTCCCAATAGATTCTTTGTAAAAAAAGTTAGAAGAACAACAGCATCACAATTAAAACAAAACCGTGACTGATACAGCACAGTTTTAAGATTATGGCACCCTCATTTAGCTTGGACCAAAGATGTCATGAAATTGCACTGTTTTTAAGAGGAGATAACTCTGAGGAAGAGTATTTTACAAAGTGGGGCATACTACAAGTAGAAAGCCTCCCACTTTGTACCCTAAATACCTCACAAAAGCAAGGATACTCTTAGCAGGTCCTGTCATAACCATCAAACCAGACAGGCAGATTTTATTTTAAGCAGCATTTTGAACTCGGCCGAGAAACCTTCTGGTAACCAATGCAGTTACCAAAGGTGTTATTCTGCAGTGGCGGGGTTGATCTGCCAGTACTCCATCTGCTGCATTTTGTCACAGCTATAGCTTTGAGGTTGTCTCCAAAGAGCAAGTGGCATGTTGAGGCTGTCTCAATGAACAGCGTGTAGTCCAGATGAGTGGTGATTATAGCGTGAATAGCTATTGCAAGGGAATCCTGGTGAAGTAGGATTATACTGGCACAACAAACTGCCAAGCTGAAAAGTCTAAAATGCTTCCCTGTGTAGCCAATAGTTTAATTACTGGTTCAATGATTATCTTCTCTATAAATAAACATTTATTCAACTTGTAGGGATTTGTAGTGATTCAGTCCAAATCTGAATTTAGATTCAGAAATCTAAATTTCCCAATGGCATGGAAATTATGCAAAATGACTCAAAAGATTAAAATAAAAATAAAACTAGAGTAAAAGCAAAGTAGAGTAGAGTTGGCAGTTTTCAAGAAGAGTTTGGACAACCATTTTGTAGGTTTTTTTTGGTGGGGGTTGTTAATTTAAAATGTGGTATGCATAGGAATATATTTTAGCCATTTCAGATAAAGTTGAATGTGCTTAGAAAATTTCAAGATGCAGAACTGGGCCAGTGATATTGCTGAGGAGGGAAATAAAAAAGTAAGATCATGCCATTGCAAAGCATATGGCTTCCTTTTTGGATTGAAACTTCCGATCTTGAGAGCATTTTTCCAATGAACAAATAGTTTTTAAATGGTTTTTTAAAATATTTTCAGCTTAACTGTATCCAAAAAGAAAATATGTACCAAAATAGGGTGGATGATGGATTTGGAATAAAAAGTGGCAGAGGCTGCATTTTCAAGCAGTCTTCAGAGAATGCTAATCCGACAAGAACTGAGTATGCAGTATTCAGATAATGCTAATGAAGGATGACCAATTATTTAAAAGTAAATTTCATTCTCTTCAGTGACTTTTTTCACCAGGAAACTATAAAATAGATTGTAGCCATAGTAATCAAAACCATTGAAACCAAAATTGAGAGATAAAATGCAACTTTGTTCTTTGCAAGATATTTTTTAAAATTACTCATTCATGGAACATTTCAGGGTTGATAAACTTCATCGTCACTTTTTCATTCATTCCACTGGCCTGACTAGCTTGTTTGGTTGAGTGGTTAAGGCACTAGACTAGAAACTAGGGGACTGGGAGTTCTAGTCACATGGTGGTAATAATAATAATAATAATAATAATAATAATAATAATAATAATAATAATA
>WNWU01000018.1:15910910-15941860 GCA_012654045.1 Ptyas mucosa | reverse complement strand
TAATAATAATAATAATAATAATAATAATAATAATAATAATAATAATATTTCTATACCGCCCTTCTCCCGAAGGACTCAGGGCGGTGTACAGCCTATTAAAAGCACAAGACAGACATTAATTAAAATAATTTAAAATTATTAAATAATTTCGGCTAAATTTAAAACATCCAAATTTAAAACACCTGATTTAAAATTATTACGTTGATAATCTGGCCTGGCGGAACAACAGGGTCTTGAGGGCACAGCGAAATACCCGGAGATCAGAGATCTTATGCATTTCTAGGGGCAGTTCATTCCACAGAGCTGGGGCTCCCACAGAGAAGGCCCTCCCCTGGGTGTCGCCAGCCGACATAACTTGGCCGATGGCACCCTGAGGAGACCCTTTCTGTGGGAGCGAACTGGCCGGTGGGAGGCAGAAGTCGGTCTTGAAGGTACCCGGGTCCTATGCCATGGAGCACTTTAAAGGTGGTGACCAACACCTTGAATCACACCTGGAAGACTACTGGGAGCCAGTGCAGCTCGCGCAGGAGGGGTGTCACATGGGCATAATGAGGTGCGCCCATAACCACCCTTGCGGCCACATTCTGGACCAGTTGGAGCCTCTGAGTGCTCTTCAAGGGGAGCCCTATGTAGAGAGCATTACAGTAGTCCAGCCGGGAGGTGACAAGGGCATGAGTGACTGTGCGCAAGGTGTCCCGGTCCAGAGAGGGCTGCAACTGGCGAATCAGGTGAACCTGATAAAAGCCCCCCCTGGCCACAGCTGTCACATGCTCTTCTAAAGACAGCTGTGCATCCAGGAGGACACCCAGATTGTGAGTCCTCTCTGTGGGGGGCAAAGATTCACTTCCAATAGTCAGTGATGGCACCAGCTGACTATATTGCCGGGAGCCACAGCCACTCGGTCTTGGAAGGGTTGACTCTGAGCCTATTCCTCCCCATCCAGACCCACACGGCCTCCAGGCAGCGAGACATCACATCAAGGGCATCGTTGGGGTGGTCTGGGGTGGAGATGTACAGCTGAGTATCGTCAGCGTACAGATTACACTTCACCCCAAAACCATGGATGATCTCAACCAGCGGCTTCACATAAATGTTGAACAGAAGGGGCGAGAGGACCGACCCTTGCAGCACTCCCCATGCAAGGCGCCTCGAGGTTGACCTCTGCCCCCCTGCCAACACAAACTGTGAGCGGTCGGAGAGGAAGGAGGAGAACCACCACAAAACGGTGCCCCCTGTTCCTAACCCCCTCAACTGCTGCAGCATGATACCATGGTCGATGGTATCAAAAGCTGTTGAGAGATCTAATAGGACTAGGACAGAGGAGCAACTCCTGTCCCGAGCCCTCCAGAGATCATCCACCAATGCAACCAATGCTGTTTCCATGCTGTACCCCTGCCTGAAGCCCGATTGGTACCGGTCCAGATAAATAGCTTCATCCAGGTGCCGGGGAAGGCACCTGGATGGTAGGCAAAAAAACCCCCAGCTGGGTGACTTTGGCTTTCTCTCTCTCTCTCTTTCAGTCCAACCAATTTCCCAAATTGTTGTTAGGAAAATAGCAGGAGAAAGAAGTATTAGGTATTTTTGTTGCCTTGAGTTATTTATAAAAATAATAAAAATGGGATATAAATAAATAAAATATTAAAATCAGAACTATTTAGTCATTTCTATTTATCCTTTCTGGAAAGATACTAGCTTGAAATCAAATTTGTAGTAGCAGATACATATTTTAATGACAGTATATATTATGAACAATTATTCAGTGATGGAGAAAGAAATTTGGTACATTCTAGGAGATATATTCTCATAAAGTTTAGTGCTAGTATTGAAAACAGATTGAGCTGAATTCTGCTTAATGGAGCTTCATTTACAGAGTGATGAAAAATTGCTCATAAGAAAGGAAAAGGGAAAATTGCCCCTCAAAAGGAGGGTTTGAATCTTATTTTTTAAAAGACTTCTGTGAAAAAGCAATACAAGACAAGATTGCCAATTACTTATTTATTTAAAACATTTAATAATTTTAATATAGCCACTCAATTTTTATCAAACTCTGAACAGCTCCCAACATTTAAAAAACCCATCAGTATATCATTAATACTTACATATAGCTTACATATGGATGAAAACAGAATACAGGGGTTTACAATCTAAAATAGAATACTGAATCTTTAATTTATGTAGGAAATATGCCATCAGTCTGTATGAGAGTAGGAGAAAGACTGGATGTCATGGAAGCTTAGCTCAGGCTCAAGAATCCCTTTACTGAATACATCATATCAGTACTTGGAAGGATGAAGCTAACTCTAAATTATTTCCGTGCATAGGGATAGTTAAAATAATTTCCCCACCCCCATAAGTCTCTCAGGTCACATGGGCCAATCTGTCCAGTTGTAGGTTCCCATCTGGCTCCAACATGGATCTGATGACATGACCTTGGTTCACAAGCTGGCTGGTAGATGTTATGACTAGCCAGCTGAGGTACCACATTCCTAACTTCCCCCCTCTCTCCCCCTTGAATGGCAACCAAAAAAATGAAGCAGAATTAAGCCTGGTTCCCGTTGAAGTCATTTTGCAGGTTGACACTGGCATTGAAATAAGATTATTTTTACATATTCACTTTGTTATTTTTTTATTTACATTTATCCAATTGTGATTCAAAAATTCTAGTAATTTAGAATTTCAAATATGGGTATAACATAGCACAAGTATGTTCCATGTTGGGTTATTTGTTTCTGTCTATACTTTTATTAATTACTCAGAGAAAACAAGTAAATATTTGGATTGGAAGGATTAAAATAAAAGCTTATTCAGATCCTTCTGGTGAGACATCTGGGAGATATAGGTAATCCTTGATTTATGACATTATGACAACACCTGAGCCTGGAATTATGGTCATAAGTTATTGTGGTCATAAGTTGAGGCATCACATAACCACACCTGGTTTTTTAACGTTTTTGGCAGTGGCATTAAAGAACGGGTGTCAAACTCACAGCGTCATGTTGCTGACACATGATATTTCACAATGTTTTTCCCTAATGGCCACAGGTGGTCAGTTTGACACCCCTGTATTAAAGGAATCAATTTTCCCTAATGGAGTGTTTTTGTCAGAAACAGAAACTGGCAAAAAAAAATGCAAATAGCAATTATATGACTGTAGGACCCTGTAAACAGTTATAAAGATGAGTTGGTTGCCAAGCACCCAAAATGCAATCATATGGGCATAGTGTGAGTGTGGCTGCTGCAACTTTGAAAACTGGCTGTAAGTAGCTTTTGGGAGGGGTCTGTTGTAATTCAAATGATTGTTAAGCAACCTGTTTTAAGTCAAAGACTATCTGTACTCATTACAAAATGTAATGAGAAGAAATAAAAGGAAATTATTTCTGTACACTATTATCTTATTACTTTACATTTCTGGGAAGAATAGGGTTATCAGGATATGTTATTTTGGCTGCAAAAATCCAGACTACCATTAAATATCAATTAAGCTATATAGAAATATCTAATTCTGATGAGCTCATTTATATTTTGGCATCCCTAGGAAAGACCCACATGCAAAATCTTTCTACATATAAAAGCAGGAGGATCCAGTGTGCAAAGTGCAAATCCAATGGATACTTAATGCTGGAATATAATCCTGTTGCACTTTACTCTAAAAGTTCTGTGTGGTGCAATAAAATCCTCCTCCACGCTCAACCTCAATTTGAGTTATGGCATTCAACTGTTTTTATTATCCCTTTTAATGTCTCTTTTGAATGGTTATCAATATAGACATGGAGAAAAACCACATTTAAACACCATTCAAAAGTACCTGGAAGCTTTAGGTGGTGCCGAATGCAATGGTGCAGGCAGTTATGTGAGTCCTAGAGCAGCACATGTTGCACCTTTAAAGCTCTTCACAGCATGGGACTGTGCTGTTTGAGGTCCTTCCTATTGTTGGTTGCATCAGTGCATCCACTAGATCTGTCAGATTGTCTAGGGATCTTCATTTGGTGGATTGCAGGAGAAGTGCTCTTTCTGCTATGGCAACCATCTTATGGAACATTGTTCCCCCAGAAATTAGATTAGCTCCATCCCTTTTCATAAGCCATCCAGAGTTATCCTGTAGTAAGATGGGCAAAAGGGACGTGGTGGCTCATTGGCTAAGATGCTGAGCTTGTTAATCAAAAGGTTCAAATCCCTAGTGCCGCGTAATGGGGTGAGCTCCTGTTACTTATCCCAGCTTCTGCCAACCTAGCAGTTCGAAAGCACATAAAAAATGCAGGTAGAAAAATAGGGACCACCTTTGGTTGGAAGGTAACAACATTCTATGTGCCTTTGGCATTTAGTCATGTCCACATGTCCATGGAGACGTCTTCAGACAGCGCTGGCTCTTCGGCTTTGAAACGGTGATGAGCACCGCCCCCTAGAGTCGGGAACGACTAGCACATATGTGTGAGGGAAACCTTTATCTCTACCTTTAAGATGGGCAATCAATCAATCAATCAATCATTTGTAAAGCCCTCAAAGTTTTGGCTAGATTGTCAGGATTGGGACTGCCTGACAACAGGAAATTTGCCCGGATTATTGAGGTAGCCATTTTTATTCTCCCTCTCCTGTGGTTTGTATCTTTCACTTTTATCATAGTTATCAATGAGTTTTTTTACATTATACACCTTTGATTTTATTCATTATTTTATTTGATAGTTGTTCACCATGCTGAGTTGCCTTCAGTGAGATGGGCAGCAATATACATTTGATTAATTGATAAATTAAATAAATAAGTGATACAATAAAAAGCTAAAAAGGAAAAAAGAACAAAGACAATCTCTCCAACATCCAGATTCCATCTCTGCCATCTCTAAGAAGGATAAAACAAGATGTTGCCTTTGTGAAATCCTGTAGAAATGCTATTGGTCAATGTTCATAACTATTTGACAGATTATTTCTTTGTTCTGTTCTTCCAAATTATCCAATCATGGAAATGATGAATATGTTTTGACTGTCACAGATCATCTTAATTCCCCCCCCCCCAAAAAAAAATAGGATGGTGGAAGCATTCAGTACAAGGAGACTTTGGGTTATGATAGCAGTTGGGATTGGGATTGCCCTCACTAAACAATGTGGTTATAAAGTGTGATGTCTTGTGATTGTGTAATTTAGCGACGACAAAGCCAGGCAGTCCCAGTTGCTGTCATAACCCCAAGATGTAGGAGTTGTTAAGTAGAAGAGGCAGGTAAAGTACATGTGATGGGGAGTGTTGTAGGAGGGTGAACCAAGGAAGGAAGGAGAATTAGATATGTTTCCTACCTTGAGTTATTTATAAAAATAATAAAAGCAGGATAATCTATTTAGCAAGGCCAGTAGCTTTGGACTGCATTAGTGATCCATTCTAAGTACTGAGTACTGGTATCCTCAGGATATCCACTGACTCCTCAGAATATCCACTGACAGAGGTTTTTAGTTCTGCTCTTTTTCTTAAAATTGTTTCTCCAGTGTCTTGCTTGCTCAAATGGAATGAGCAATTAATGCTAGTAAGACAGAACAGTTCTAACTTCCATTGCTTTCTTGCTGGTTTGTTGGCCAACAGCAGAAAAAATGATGATGAGGAAAATGATGGTGACTCATGAAAGGAACAGAGTTCTTTGAAGGTGTGTTTTGAAGGACCTTCTGAAATCTGGAGATGATATTGAGAGGGAGATGTGACACACCGTACATATTCATTGTATGAATAACATTACAAGTGAAACCATATGATATCTGTGAAAGTTTCAAATGTGATGGAATTAATTAGGAACTGAAATGAAGTAAAGTCCCATTTCTTTTCTATGTAGACATTGGTAAAATATAAATATTAAAGGGATATTAGGATCAAATATGATTAATTCTGACTGATCTGTCTTGTGATTTGTCAACTTTTGTTTCCTTTCCTAATTGACCTCCTATGTTTTGATTACCAATTGATTAATTTATGCTTGCTAGTTTTACATGAAACCAAATTCAGGCCAGTAAACACAAATGTAGTTTGCCAAGAGATTGACAGTAACTCTGTTATTATAATCTCAGGCAGAAAATGTATTCTCAAAGTAAGCTAGCTCTTCCTGTAAATTCATATCACTTCTACTTAAATCAGATTGATCTGTTGGATACTACTTGTTTGCCAGTTCCTATTCTCTATTGTATGTCATGATCACACTAATATTGTGTTATGTACATTTATGTCATCTCATTTTAAAATGACCTGTGGGGTTAAGAATTCTTGTTTGACTCTATGTGTGATTGTAATTCACACAACCATTTATATTGCACTCTTGTACACCATTTGACGTACCAGGCTAAACACAACTCACAAAGCACACATGACAAACCATTAACAATTTATTCCCATAACTATGTATTCCATGTTCAATATTTATTGCCCATCTGGATTACAAAAATCAAAGTTATTAAGAAACTGGCCATTTTTTCCCCACTAGTACAATTTTAAAATATGCAGTATGATCACATTCAGTAAAATGCATGGGTGATATAATTATTCTTGTAGAAGGTTTAGCTTAAACCAATTTACCAAATTTAGAGCCAGAGAGTATTTTAAATCAGGGTTCCATTTTAACCTTAATGTTTAACAGCTCTGCTTCTCCTGTGTTTTTAATCTGTAGGTAGAGCCATTTAATAAATGAAGTACTGTATAGCACAAAGATGAATACTATAAAAAAGATCATTCAAGCAACTCTTTGAACAAAATAAAATAAACAAAAAATCACAGAAGCAGAGAAACTAAGAAAACAAAACCAAATAGACAACTCTTATCTTTTCTAATGCAAGAACTTTTCTAATGAAAGATGTAAGGATAATAAAAAGGATTTCTTGACTTTGAGTTTTCTACTTGGTTTTTCTTTAGCTCCAGAATACTTTTTCTACCCTCTTAGAAAAGGATTTAAATCCAGAGGGTGAACCCTTCAGATAAACTTGAATCTCAGCAGCTTTCTCTCTTGCTCAGTTTAAAATTTTCTTCCTGTAGAAAATTCAATCCTTGACTGATCCAAAAAATTATGACAGATGAATCCAGATACAGCAGAGGCCCATTTAATTATCGAACTCTCCTTTCATTTGAGAAATGGCATGTTTTGTTTTTCTTCCATATTGTGTGGGATTCCCTTTTCCTTTTAATCGAAGAAACACTGCTTCCCTGTGCTTCGGGTCTCCCTTGCCCTGCTTCCTTTTGGATAATAGCAATGGATCACTTGCATGTGGTGTTTGATGCCTTGCATGATGCTAACATGCAAAGGCAAGTTCCAGTCTGCATGCTGCTTAATGAATGTTTTTCCCCTTTCTCTCCCTCCTTGTTATGTGCTTTCAGAAGACAACTATGTGGAAGGTGGGTGATTTCTATCTTATTTTTTAAGATCTGTTCTTTCCTTGCATATCCCTTCTCTTTAGTGTTTTGCCTCCAGGTTAGTGTTTATAATGATACATCTTATCAGTAAAACGGTAAGTTGATTTTTTTTTTTTTTATGAGAGTGTTGAAATCTTAAGATCATGGTTCTGGATATTCCTCTGCTACTCACCCTCATCCACCAACTGAAAATTCACTGCTAAAAATGCAATTGATATCTAGATTTAATTGGGGAAAGTAGAAGTCAAGTACCACATATTTGTGCTCTATAAACCTATTAAGCGGTTGACTTCATATACAAGTTGCTTTAATGCATTGTAACATGATGACCAAATAAATTCCAATTTTATATTTAAAAAATTATAATCAACATATTATGTCTCAAACTGTGACAACAATCAAGAAACTATCCTAGATATTCATAAGAATTTATATGGTTCCCTAATTTTTCCCTAATAGAATTGGTCATACTATGCTATAAGTTGCTTTTGAAGTTGCAATGATTATTTCTAAAAAAGCCTACATTGTGATATGGCATTAACTTTGTCTTCATAATCAGTGCATCTAAAATTAGAAATCACTATATAGTAATTCAAAGTAATATATGGTAAGCCTTTCTTGTAAGCATAGAGTTCAATTTTAACTTTGACATTAAGGAACTGCTTCAAGAAGAGGAAAGGGGACACTTCCCTTCTACATCCTAGAAACTTTTATGACTTTGCATTTTTTAATGGAATCAAGCAGAGGAAAAACAACAATAAGAAAAACAACAAAACTGTATTCACTGCATTCTCTGTGGTTGCATGATAACATTTTGGATTATTGCTTATATTACTGTGGTTAGGAGTATTTATGCTACTATTGTATAGAGATAGTATGATTTAATTTTATTATCCTACATAGTAGAGGCAGGATATGATCCGTATTCAAGATAATGGATCATATTCTCAAATTATTCACACCAGTTTCTAGTTTTGCAAGAAGGGCCATTCATTTGTGTATTTATCAGTTTATTAATGTAATTTCATTCTTTTTATTTATTAGATGTATATTCCGTTATTTTTCCATAAGATGGCATATGTAGCACTGTCATCTGTTTTTAAACAACATCCCTATGAACAGGTCATGCTGAGAGATTGACATTTTTAAAATCAGTCAAGACTAAGGATAGTCATGAACCTGAGTCTATCCAATCTCAGTTTAACATTTGAAATATTGTGTTTACAATGACTTTCAGTTGGGATTGAATTTAATTACTCCAATGTCACAAAAAGTAATAAATATAAAGATTGCTTATTAATAAGCAGCATCTCTGTAACTATTGCTTGTTATACTACTATTCTCTCACACATAATAAGGACTTCTGAGAATCTGATTGTGGTCCAAATTCCTTTAGACTGTGTACAATTTATTTTATTGAAATGGCAGGAAGAGACAGACTTGCTTTAATAAATATTTTTAAGAACATCTTCCAAAGCAAATAACAAACAAATAGCACATAATCTTGCTAAGTTATAAATTGGTAAGTATATTTTTTAGCTAGTAAAACATCTATAAGTATGTGTAGATTCTGTAACTTTATGGAAAAGTTACAGCAGATTAGTGTTTTGTTTATCTGATGTTTACAGGGAATCTGATGAGCCACCTACCAAGGAGAAAACAATATCCACCATCTGTTGTGGTTTAATTGTATTTTTGCCAATTGTGTAGCCCAGGCAGGAAGCAAAGGAGAGAAGGAACCCTTCTCTTGTGGACTACCAAACATGCCATATGGTTCATAAGTTGTAGAAACAGAACCACTCCACTTCAGGAGAATGGCTTTAGTTGTTGTTGTAATATGTTCTAAAAAAAGATATGGCAGTTTAAACAAAACCATGCCAACTACTTAATGAAAGAAAATATGTAGGCATCAATATCTGGCTCTGCAAATTCATCTTACCTACAAATGTTCTTCAGACACTATTCTGCAACACATATGAATAGTAGCATGTATCTTACTTTTTCCTCCTTATGAATAATTAGGTTTTAAAAATTAAAAAATGTGCTTAAAGGAGAAAATCCTTAATCTTCTTTACTGAAGTGACCCCACAGATTGCAATGAAAAGCCAGCTGATTCTCCATGAGCTTCCATGTTTGCCTCACTGGATTTTCAAAGGCATTCTCACGTATTGTATCACTTACATCCATGCATATTTCTTAATATATAAGCTTGCTTACTATATGATCTCCTTCTATTTCCTTCTGCTACCTTGATCAACACATCTATCATCTTATGAGAAAAAAGTAATCAACAAAGGAAAGATCAGCAGAATTTAAAACCTCCAAGCCACTTCATCCTTGGGTACAATAATTACAGATAGTTCCTGATTTACAATCCCATTTTGGACCAGAATTTCCATTGCTAAGGAAAGCAGTTAATTTAGCTGCAATTGATTTTATGATCTTTTTTTGGCCATGATTGTTAAGTGAATCACTGAGTTGTTATGGGAATTATGTGGTCATTAAGCAAATCCAGCTTCCTCCCATTGCTTTGATTTGCTTCCTCTGACTTTGCTTGTCACAAGCCAGCTGGGAAAGTAGCAAATGGCAATCACATGATCCTGGGATGCTGCAACTGTAGTAAAAACTTGCTGTTTGTCAAGTTTCTGATTTTAAATCATGTGACCATGGGACTTCTGCAATAGTTTTAACTGCAAGGACTGGTAAGTCACTTTTTTCAGTGCCATTGTAACTTCAAATGGTTGTAGGCAATGACTACCTCACTTCCTGTTTAAACTGGGAATGGAGAAAACACAATTAGCAAACAAGTCAATCTCTTCAAGTACAGGTAATCCTTGATTTACAGCCACTGTTGAGCCCAAAATTTCTATTGCTATGCAAAAGAAGTTGTTAAGTGAATTTTGTCCCATTTTATCACCTTTCTTGCCAGAGTTCTTAAGTGAATCACTGCAATTGTTAAATGAATCTGGCTTCCCCAGATGTCCTATGAGTTTGGAGAGGAATTCTGTCTTTGGATCCCACATCCTAGACCCTATAGAAATATCTGTGATTCCATCTGTGGTCTAACAGTGCTGGAGCAGAGAGCATGGCATGGGAAGAAATTGAGGGAAGCACTGATGCTGAATGAGTCAAAGCCTTCATGGTAATTCAGCATGTCCAACAGTTGGTTTAGAACTATGCAAACCCCAACCAATAAGGAAGAAAATAAATGATTCAAAATGGCAAAACAATGGTAAATTACACCTCCTGAATTTTTCCCTGCCAGCCTGTTACCAGCAGAGCACTTAAAATATTAGAGGCTTTGACATTCAGGTTATCTGCGAGGTCAGGTAGAAACACTCTCTTAATCAACCATCTGCATTGGTTGATTACAGAATTTACATCCTAATTAAGTGATTGTTTTCAAAACTGATTAAAAATCCATCTAGAGAAGAAAAATTAGGTTATAATACTCGTACACATTTCAGTATGAACTGATATGAATGAGATCAATCAAAATTCTTTATACGTAGCGGTGTGTATAATTGCAGATATTCACACACAGCAAAAGTAACATCCAAGCAAAGTGTTCATGGCCTAATAGAGCAGTGCATAAACATTAAAAGCTGATGCATGTCAAAACTGATCAAGGTTAATATACCAAAGTGATTCCGCTCTGTGAGGCAATGAAGCCCGTTTTAGCCTTTCCCCTAAAGATCATTCTTTTGTTTTAATCATAACTATACTTGCCTCTCTCTGATTACATTTATAACAACTTTTTTTTTCAATATACTCATTAGAAATACCTTTCTCTCATCCTCATTTTTTGTAACGTTCTCTTACATGCACTTTTTAAAATTTGTCTTACTTCTTCATTCTATCAGGCATCTTTTTCTTACTTCTCATTAGAATATCTCCATATACTGCTGTGGTACTTGGTGTGAAGCAGAAGCCCCAGCCTAGAGAAGATCACTATTTTAAACAAACCTCTGCTGCCCAAGGCCAATATTTAGTTAATTTGGAAAATTAGAAATTTGGAAAATGAGAGGAAGAAGCTTAGAGCTTAAAACCTGGAGAATTTCAATTTCTTTGCTTTACAGTTGGTAGTCAATTGTTGTTTAAGGCTTCATTCTTGTCAGCAATACAGTTTCTAATCTAGGTAAATTGTATCTGGGAGTCTTCCATCTAGTCTAGTTGAGAGGTGAATTAAGGGTTAAGTGTCTGGAGATCTGAGCCAGGTGTGAAGTCTGACACTTTATAACACAATTCTCTTTATTCATTTGCAAGCAGTGTTTGTATCACCTTTTCTTTCATTCTCTTTCCATTCATTTTGTTTAAATTAGAAGAGAGATTCATATTTTTCATAAAGGGTTTGTACCATTTCTTCCTGTAAATGTTCTACTTTCATTTCATTTTTTTCCACTTTTCTCTCTTTCTTTCTTCCATGATCATTTTTCTCCATATCAATTTTTATATTGACAAATAATAATCCGTTCCACAATCAGATCTTCTCAACCCTATTGTGTCCTTCACTAATTCTCACAGTCTTCTATCATAGACAAGCAAATTAATCATGCTTTTACGGTGTAAGTATGAATAAAAAACATTTAAAACTGGTATTAGAAAAAAATTCTATTTGTTTATCAAATACAGGTAGTCCCGGACTTACAACAGTCACTTCATTTAGTGACTGTTCAAAGTGATAACAGCTCTGAAAAAAGTGACTTATGATTGTTTTTCATTGCAGCATCTGCATGGTCACATGATCAAAATCCAGATGCTTGGCAACTGCTATATATTTATAATGGTTAGTGTCCCAGGGTCATGTGTTCCCCTTTTGCAATCTTCTGATAAGCCGAGTCAATGGAAAAACCAGATTCACTTAACAACCGTGTTACTAACTTAACAAGTACAATGATTCACTTAACAAATGTGGCAAGAAAGGTTATAAAACGGGGCAAATTCTCTTAATAAATGTTTCACTTAGCAACAGAAATATTGGGCTTAATTGTGATCATAAATTGAGGACTATTTGTAATCAACATTTTCATTGGTTACTGGGTCTCTAAATGGCACTCTAATTTCACTCTTCTTGTTTCTAGCCCATTGCTTCATATAATGTATCCTCATTGCATTCATTCAAAATGTTTCAAAATTTTTCAACAAATCACTGCAAGTTCTTTCATCCTTCATTGAGTCATAACATGCAACATCCATGCATCCATGCACATATACAAAAAAACCTTATCTTCTGCCATATATTTGATTACTTACATTCATAATTAAGTCTATATTTTATTTCCTTTTATGCATTCATCAAAAACACTCTATGTGGTCAAATCACTTTGAATTATATCTCCCTCATTTTTCTTAGTTTTAGAGGCAATTTTTTCTTTTGTTTTTTCTTTCTGTTTTTTTAGTTAATTCAATTTTTTTATCATGCACTTTTTTATACCAAGTTACAGCTTGCATGATCATCAACATAGGACTCCTGAATATTTTACTCCACTGGTCACTGATTACGGCTTTGATCAACCAAGACTTTCACATTTTACTGAATAAAATAAGGACAATGTAGCAAAGTTAGCAGGTTAGTTGTCCTCATGTTATATGCAACAATCCCTACTAAGAGTTTCATTGCACACAATAATTCATATGTCAATGCTTCATACATACTTAGCTATTTTATTTTAGATCTCTACATTTAAAAAAAAAAAGTTAAATGCTGCACATTTTTAAAAAATTCAGTTTAACATTATTATGGTCACAGACCAATGTGCAGATTTATATAGATAACAGATAACACAGGCAATATAAAATTCAGATACAAGAAACTAATATCATTTTTAAAAACCATATGAATTGTTATGCTATCTAGCTGAATGAGAATAATATTGTGAGAGTAAAATTATAAAAAATCATAATTCCATTTATGACAGGAAACCCACTATATTCATTCATTTATTATTATATTTATTTATTTTGTATAACTCTCCATCTCAATCCAGTAATTCTGGGTGGTGAATAATCATAAAACAAATTAAATAATCCATCAGTATCAGCATAAACAGAGCCCTTCACATACTTGAAGGACACCACCATGTCTTCAGGGTCTTGCAAAAGACCAGCCATTCTAATCTCAGGAGAGAATGTGTTTAAGAGGGCAGGCACTATACAGAAAAGCATAACTTTTGGTCCCTGTCAGCTGACATTCCTTACTCAGTGCATTCCCAAGGTGCACTGCTAGACAGGATTGGAGGAATAAAAACAAATGAAAGAAGTCCTTTAGGTAACTCAGTCCTATGCCATAAAGGACTTGGGTACTAGTATCTAGAATTCCATCTGAAAACACACTAGCAACCAATGCAACCCCTGAAGGAAAGATGATACATGCTGAATAGATGACACCATTTGCAACCTATGCAACTGCCTTCTGTACCAGCTGAAACTTTCAAATGCTCATCAAGGGCAGTACCATGTAGAGTGCATTGCAGTAATCCAAATGGGAGGTCATGACCCCTCTAATCCAGGAATCAAAGCAACTGGCGCCAAGCCCAAAGGCACTCTTAGCAACAGCAACCACCTGCTGTTCCAGCAGGAGTCATGAACCCAAGCAGGAGTCATGAACCCAAGATGCTCAGATTGTGCATCCGGTCCATTTGAAACAGTGCCACCCCATCCAGGACCAGAGATAGAAAAACTTTGGTACCAGAAAGCCTAAGAACCTGCAGCCACTCCAACTTGTTTGGTTTGAGCCAAAACCTATTGTGCCCATCCAGTCTCCTACAGCCCCCAGGCACTGAAACAGGACTCCATGGCATCACTCAGGCAGCCCAGGGGGGAGATATAAGCTGGGTATTATCAGCATATTAATGATACCTCACCCCAAACCATCTGATCACCTCACCCAATGGCCACATGTAGATGTGAGATAACAGGGAAGAGACAATAAAATCCTGTGGCACCCACAAAGCAGCGGTCATGTGCTGTACCTCTTCATTCTTATCAACATCAACTGGAACAAACCCCAGAGGAAGGAGAATCAGCACAACACTGTGCCATCCATTCCCAATTCCTGAAGCCAGTCCAGAAGGACACTATGATTGAAGGCCACTGAGAGGTCAAGAAGAGCAAAGATGGATGCACTATCTCTATCAAACTCCGGCCAGAGATCATTCAGGAACACAATCAACACTGTCTCAGTCCTAATTCCCAGCCTGAAAGTGGTCCAGATGATCCATATCACCCAAAGCCCTTTGAATTTGCCATGAAACCACTTTCTATACAACATTCCTTGGAAAGGAATAACTGTATATTTTTTATATTATACGATTTTGATAATTGTATATATTACAACTTCTAATGCTAGAAAGAACTTTAAATCTGCATAGGAAAGAAAATGGAGGAGGGGTACATTTATGCAATAAATCCCATTGAGTTCTCTAGAATATAATCCAGGGAAGATATGTTCTGTAGATACATTTTGGATTTAACTTTACGAATGCTTTCATAACTTATTTGAGAATAATTTCTGCTGCTTATAGTGGGATTTACTCAGAATAGATTCCTTTACAATAAAAACAGTTACTGTAATTATTGAGGTGATTATGGAGGTGCAGGATTGATATTTGTAACAGAACCCAGCTTGAGGTGCAAATTTACTATATTATTTAAATTTTTATTTCTTTCATTGACTGATAATATGAAATTTACAATATGAACTCTGCTTATGAAAGCATTCTTAATTTAGGAGCTCATATTACCTTTTTATTGCATATATGCTCAATTTTCTATGTGAAGTAGAAGCTTTAGTAAAGTTTAGGAATCTTACCTTCGACTGAAAACCAGCATATTCTTTTTCAAACCTTATTTGTGTGAAGAAATGCGTAACAATGAAATGCATGAGACTGTATTTTATGACTCTTCTGTTCTCTTCCCAAAGGAATATAATATTATCTTATGGTTTTATTTTTAAATGACTTATATTGAGGCGTTTCTTTTGTCTAAAGTTAATTTCTATTAATGATTGCAAAATTGAACATGATGCATATTTCTTTTAAGAGGATGGAAAATACAGTCCCCAATTCCCCATTTGTTTCTTTAAGAAAATATAGCTTTAAAATGTTTTAGATAATTTGGTTGCTGAGGAATTGTGTAACCTACAGTTCTTTATAATTTTGAAAAACAATAGTGAAGAAACAGACCTTAATTTTGATGAACCAAAAGTGCAATTCATTTTCAGCTGGTCAAAGCAACTGATAACAAGGACTTCCCTTCCACTGTATACTAAACTGTTTTTCCATTCACTGAATGATGATGATGATGATGATGATGATGATGATATTCAGAAATGTATTTATTTTAGGTTGAATGTTTCACACAAACAAGGAGATGTCCCTTGCATTTTCATTTCAATGTGATAAAGTAATTATTTTATTTAATTATTTGAAATGCTCATTTTCAATGAGAGGAAAAAGATCAGACCCAGCCCATTCTTCAGGTTGACACTACTCCAGGTTTGGAAAAGAAAAAAATAAATAAAAAGAAACTATTTAATAACTGCAGGATGAAGCATCCATCTAGCAAAAAAAAATGTGATCCAAGTATTTATGAGATTTATGAACAAATATTCTAGGAATTGGTTGAAGTTGAAATCATTTTCTTACTATTTTTGTCATTAAAACTCATTTTAATACTTAAAGAAAAGGTAATTCAGAATTATTGTGTTCAAATAGTAGTGCAATTGTCCCATTCCCACCTCCAAAAGAATTCCAATTGGTGGTTGAAACATGCTCCTTTAACTTTGCAGTATTATGCAAATACCTCACAGGAGACAGACACCTGTTATCAAAGAAATTTAAAAAGTCACTGTGACACTACCACCTTCCCTTGAACCCTTGTTCATTGCTGACTGTGCTCTTGTTTCCCTTTAAGGTCTGGCGCACTTGATGATGGGCGACCAAGGTATGGGTTCTGCTCCTTTTCCACTCTGCTTCGATCATTTTATTTTATTTTATAAAAATTCTTTGTTTCTTTTTTGTGTAGCTGCTTCAAAGTCCATCATAACAAATGATGGCCAAATGCTTGTGAGCTGTCTCAGGCTGTAAATAATCACACAGTCCTAGTTACATCTTTCGTTTCTTTCCCCCTTCTTTTGCACTGTGTGTCTATAAAAAGATATATCTTATGTTGCTGTTATTTTTTTTTTTTACTATTTGCTCCTGAACCCTTCTGTTCTTATTTTTTTTCCCTCATCCCACTAACAATAAAATAATTGTTTAAAAGGGTGCCATTTCTAAAAATCATATTGAGAAATTGTTATTTTAAATATATTGTTGATCATAAAACCTGAAATGCACTCTTCAGATAGATATGAAAGAAGACACTTGACTTATAACCCCCCCCCCCACCCCCCAAGAAAAAAGAAATCTGCTTCGCATTAATGCATGGTTGTTTGGAAAATGCAGAAACCATTTGTTTTTGGCTTCTGGAATGTTAAGAAGACTTTTTTGCAGCATAATGGAATTAGTGATGTGACCTCATCACCTTGTGAAAATTCTTTCCCACCCAACTCAGTGTTCATGTTACTTTTGTGTCATGCCTTTGAAAAATGAAGCATGGGTTACTTCTGTATTTTCGTGCATGTACATGAAAGTTGGAAAGCAGTAATTCTTAAAATGTGACACCAACTGCATCTCCATTTGTCTTCAATCATTTGCCTCAAGCTTTGTCTCTTTTCATGTTTTGGACTGTGATGGCATTTACATTTACACACACAACTCTTACTGTTGTTTCTCTTTTGTTTTCTCTTCCGTCTGGCAATACTTTCTTCATGGAACCATTTCATCAAATCCATAGGTAAAAGTAAAGGTATTACATGACTTTCTTCTTTCCTTCCTTCTACCTCCCTTCCCATTCTTTTAAAAACCATCTATATACTTTAAAGTATGTCTGAGTGATGCAAGTACTGTATATGTATTTAGTGTTGGTACATTGTGTTGATGGAAGGTAGGTATGCTTTTTTATTTTACAAGAAAAGCTTAGTTGGTAAGGATCAAGGGGAAAAAAACAGACTCAATTTTTTAAAAGAATGTTTGTTGTGTCTTGAATATGAATAACAGGGCTGTAACACTATGATCTAATGTTATCTTGACAGTGTAAAAAGCATATAGGTGACATAGTCTATTAGCCAAGTTTTCCAGTACAAAAATTATGCATGGATCGAAGATAGGACAGAGACTGGCAGAAATGTAGGTGAGAATTAATTGATAATAGCTAAAAACTTTATTGAGTGTACAATATAAGGTATTAGAAAGGTGATGCCAAACACCAATATTTTTTGAAGAAAATATAAGGAGGAAAGGATGGGGATGGGTTGATAGAGGCTTTTCCAGGATTAAGACAGAAGCTTGGAAGAACAATCGGAGGGAGGCCCTGGAGAAGCTGAATTCAACTAACCATCTGAGGTATGAATTCTGTTTTCATTGCCCTCCAAATGCAAAGCATATCTGTCAGAAGCAGTCTTTAAGCATGAAGCCACCAGATAGCTGAGTTGAGAAACTTGGCCCAGGGTCCACTGCAATGACATGTAAGTCTGAGTACCATAAGAGTAGAGCTTTTGTCTATTATAGAAGGTTGGCTACAGTTTTGGCTGTAAGAGTTTTGTGCATAGGTTTTTAACTTTATGTGCATAGTTCAAAGCATGACTATAACAAGAGAGGCAGGAAACCTAGAAGATTAAAAGAAAGTAGGCTGTGTAAAAATTTTTTGGGGAAGAGACCTTATTTGTCCTTTTAAATTTATTATTTAAATCTCTATGTGAGAACAAGTAAAAACAGGTAACTCTTGCTTCATCCTTTGGTAAGTGTATCAGTATATAGTAATTAAAAATTAAGTGCAGACCATACAAAGCATTTTAGTGTCACTGACTTTAAGTGGAAAGTGAAATACCCAATTTTCTTTTGTTGATATAAGTGGATCTCAAAAGGAATTCCATTTGAAAGCATGTCAAAATATTTAAGTATATATAGTATGTGTGTATGCTTGTATGTTTCTGGAAATAAATTGTTTTGGCAATGTAATTGCATTGTTTGGTTAATATATGAACCACAGTATTTTCAGCCACTCTCCATTTCACATTCCACTTTACTGAATGTATTATTAAACCACCCAAACTGCTACAATAAATGGTGCTGCTTGCCTACAATTTGCCCCTGAAGCCAGTTGCCTGGCAGATATCAGGAATGACATAACTGAAGTGTAATAATACAATAAAAATATAATAAAGAAAAAATGAGATATTTTTGTCCATTCTTAACATCTAGATCCTCCCTTTGCCTAATAGGCTCAGGTATACATGCACCGACAGAAAACGTTATATTCTTGAGAGTAGGTTTGCTGATGTTGCTCCTTCACCTTAATCTGTATTATAGAACTTTACCTTCCTGCCGTTTGTAAGTTAAAATGTTAAAATCTTGCAATGTAATGTATGTGGTACTATGCCTAAAAATGCCCTAAAAGCTACAATTCAGTGAGTTATTCAAATAAGAAGCAAGAGGAGGAAAACAATTACATCAATATATTTTTTTATTCCCATAGAAATAGCTTTCCTATCAGGATATATTGTTTCATTTTGAATGCCTGCTGATTGTGGGTTTTGAAACAAACAAGCAATGTGGCATCAGAATTATACATTATTATTGATGTAAATGGGAAGAATTCCAAAAAAATATCATTACAAATTATTCTTCATGAGATATAAATGTGAATAAAGGAGAAGTTCTTCTAACACCATCATACTATCACATTTAGGGCTGGCCTTGATTTATTCAGATCCAAAAAGAAAAGACCATTTGAAAAAAAACCACCCTACATTATTTATCTGTTCAAAGTGCTTTGTATAATCAGCAATAATGGGAAAGTCCCTATGATAATGGAATGCATATGTAGTTCAACAAGGAGGTCGGTGAAATAGTGACAGCAACAATGTCATGGCCCAGTGGGAAGAAAACACATTCTCTTCTAATAAAACATACCTCCTAAGGATAAATGATTTGTGGACATATGGTGAACATATGGTCATTGACATATGAACAATGAAATATATATACCTAACATTGTTGGAATTGTTTTCCTATTTTATATATATTGACTATATCATATAAAAGCTTTATATTAGCAGTCATTATGGCAAAAATCAGCAATCTACAACATTTAAACACACAATAGCATCATCAGAACTAATATATTTTTACCATTTGTCTAAAACCTGCAATTTATTTCCTTCTTACCAATATTTATTATATTTGTCCCTCCTTCTGACATGGAACTTGAGTTGATATGCATGATTTAAAAAAACAAAAACAAATCCCAACACCATTATGGAATAAAGATTATGAATCCTCATGCAATAAGTTTGATAGCAAATAGGGATGTAATCAACAATCCCATTTTCACACAATAATCCTTTATAGTCTAAACCAGTGGTTCTTAACCCAGGTCCATATATCTTTTGTAGGTACATAGGTAGATTTTAGGGAAGGTCAGTTAACTTGGATGGGGAGGGGGGAACTATAATCTTATTTTCACAATCCTTTAATTTAAATTTACCTTTTCATTCATTAATTTATGTAGATAACAATGTAATTTATGACGTCTAGCCCCTGAAATGTTTGTTAACTAGTAAATTTCATTATTATTATTATTATATTAAAAATTGTGTCAATATTGAGTTAATGGATTAATAAAGTTACATATTTATTATTTTTCAATATTTTGATGTCTGTATTTAATTATAATTAGTTTCCTGTGCAGTCTATATTCTTATGCAAGGTATTTATTGCAAAGTTCATTGAAACAATAGACTCTCAAAGGAACTCATGGCAAAAAAGTCTTAAAAGCCTTGACCGTAAATGACCCCTAAACTTTTTTGTTTTGTTTTCGTGGCCCTCAAATGCATTCCGAACCACAATTCCTGAAAACCAGAAGCTCCCTCTAAATTAAACAAAAAAATAAATAAATCAGTTTTGGGTCCACCATATCCATAAATTCACAGCTTCTCGCTTTTTATGCTATTGCAATTTTATTCCAATGCCATTATTAAACATTGGGTTTTAGCTCCCTAGATTTTCTTCTAGTAAGCTTTTCTTCTTGTTTGATATTCTCTTCTTTCATTACCAACCTCCTTGCTTCCTCTGCTTCCTCATTTCTATCTTCCATGGGTTCATCTTTCTCTCACACAGATACACACTCCATATGCTCACACACAAAAACATCCTGCCAAGGCTGAACACTGAAGGTTTACAAGAAAATAATTTATTTATGAATGAGAAATTCCAGTGGAACATTTCTATATTTTATTTATGTATTTATCCCATTTTCATTACTTTTATAAATAACTCCTCCCATTTTTCTCACAACCAAAACCCTGTGAGGTGAGCTAGGCTGAGAGAGATTGACTGGCTGGAGGGTGCCCAGCTGGCTATTATGGCTAAAGCAGGACTAAAACTCATGGGCTCCTGGTTTTTGTCCTATTGTCTTAATCACTAGACCAAACTGACTTTTTTATTTTTATTGTCCCCCTATTTTTGTCCCCTTCCCATCTTTTACATTATTTTTTAAAGGAACAAACAGCCAAAGCAATTCGTTTTATTTTCATGCCCCATAATTAAATTAATTAAACTAAATCACAATCAAATCAAATCAAATCAAATCAAAAGAAAGTTCAGCGTCTCTATTTCTGAGTTAGCTTTGGTTTTCCTTATTTACATGGTCATATAACATCTGTTATATGACCAGCTCTGGGAGGTCCATTATTTTGGAATAAGTTTTGCTTGAAAAATCTAAATGGTATCAAAATTCATAATGGCTGTTAAAGAAGCTAATTATTGAATGCCAAGTAGTAAAAAAACAAATATGTCCCAAATGTACATTGAGGAGGTTTTGCAGTAAATGATCCATATGTATTGTTACATCACCAAAAGAGATCCAGCTGTAGAAAAGAAAATATTCTTTTCTATCTTACTCTTACTTACTTAGAGTACTATCTTACCCTAGTATCTTTAAGCAACCTCTCTTAACATTCTTGTTGCAAGCTTCTTTCTGGATCCCTCCTCTTTTTTTTGATCTATTACTGTATAATAGTAAGCCAACCTGATCTCTCTTCTCCCACCCCCGCCCCCCAGATAATAGTATAAAGACTTCGGCAGTTTGGTGATCTGGGAGGTGTCTGAAGTTCCATTCCATTAGTACCACTTGAACTGTTCAATGTCTAAAGTTTCATATCCCTCAATCTAACACATCAGAATCAACAGGGTTCTGTTATTACAGGTAGTCCTCAACTTACAATCATTTATTGAGCTTAACTAATTTCTGTTGTTAAGTGAGTTTTGCCCCATTTTATGATCTTTCTTGTCACAGTTGTTAAGTGAATCACTGCAGTTGTTAAATTAGTACAAAAGAATCACACATGGTATTTAATAATCCTATTAATTATGACTTACTGATATTCAAACTGTGATTATTATATATATTATCACATGATAATAGAATTGCTATCCTTACAAATGATACATGTTTATTAAAATTTGATGTAAACTTTAAGGTAATGGCAAATCTTGTTCCATTGTGTTAATACTAGAAATGTAATTGTGGAAATGTCTGTAGAGATTTTCAGTCATCCAGGTCATGATTGTCCCAAAGGTGCTATTTCTGGAGGCAACTGGACTTTCTTGTTTTTTCTTTGAAGACATTTCACTTCTCATCCAAGAAGCTTCTTCAGTTCTGACAGGTGGTAAATGGAATATAAATCCTTCCATTCCACAGTATCCTATCAGAGCTGAAGAAGCTTCTTGGATGAGAAGCGAAACATCTTCAAAGAAAAAACAAGGAAGTCCAGTCGCCTCTAGAAAAAGCACCTTTGGGATAATTGTAGAAGTATAATTTGATATCATTTGCACTTTACCTGAAATATTTGTCTCTATGTCAGACACAGAGGCTTAAACATCCTAGTTCAGTAAAGAAAGTAGACTAATAATTCTGATCTAAATCCATGGATTAGGATTTCCCCGTCTCTAGGTAGGTTGTAGGATAAATGAAAAATGGAGAGAGAGGAACAGAATGCACAATTGCAAAGTGGCAAAAAGTTACTGTTCATGAGATACATAGAGTTTATAATTTCATGAGGTGATTTGTGTAGTACTTATTTCTTTTCACATAACATAATGAGAATCTGCTACTGTCAACAGTTGATTTCCCACTGTGTTAGAAATCCCTTTAAAATAAGTGAAGCGAACTGTTCCCATAAATATCACAGTTTTGTAGAACAATGAAACAAGAAGCTGTAGTTTACATAAGAATAGGAAAATTATTCATGTGTTATTGATAAATTTCATTCTAGAAATGAAATCCCCTGCTATTGCATTTCTACAATACACTTTAAAACTAATTCAGAATCACTGTTCAAGGTGGAATGGTTGAAAAAATAATAACATGGATGAGACAGTTAGGTAAGGTGGAACACCAAATCTCTAAAAAAAAACCCTCTAAACTAATTTTGTAAACTTATTATTTCAAAGAGGGTATACAATCTGCTATGATGATTTCTCAGAAGTAAATATAATTGGCTTCAGAGGTAAGTTTGTTTCTATAGTGAAACTGTGGGACAATATGTTGTGCCCTTTCTCAAAGCAATAGCAATAAAGCAGTAATTAACAATTCGCTAAGCTACTTTTTTTCTCAAAGTGCCAAAGTTTTATTTTATTGCAATGATACAGAATAGGTGTATTTTGTATAAGAATAGCATGTTCTTTTTCCTGTTGCTTTTCTTCAACCAACCAACCAACCAACCAACCAACCAACTCACCAACCAACCAACCTCAAGAAAACTTTTGGAAATAATTCAGTTAGGCTAACCCATGTGGCTTTGTTTCTCAGAATTACCAAGACCAAGGTCACAAATCACCTTAGCCTGTGTGTCGACCTTTCAGGTGTTCTCTGAAAATAAGACTTATTACACTTATTTATTTTCCAAATATGAGAAATGGAGAAGAACAAGACAGTATCTTTGATTGCACTTATTTTTTTGCTGGTGAAAAATAGTTTGTAAACTTTCAAGCGCTCAGAATGCGATCTGTTGATCCAAGTAAATATTTCAGCTTTGCAGTTTTTGTGGTATTTCAGAATAAACAAAATTATTTATATTGTTCCATTTGATTTCAACTTTTCTCCATGCGACTTAAGAGAATGAGCAAGATTCCAACATCCCACCTACCATCCAAACATTTTGTTCCCTCCACGTATCCCTTACAGTTATGCAACTGAAGGGTAGTGCATCTGGAGGCATCCAAGTTGAAGGAAGCTGACTTAGAGCGCTATTGGTCAGTTCATGTTTCTCTAGGTGCCAACTTAAAGCCCTAATTCAACCCCTAATTATTAAATCACAGATTCTATCTTATTATTAGCATTATGTTTTGACCTTTTAAGTTGCAAGATTTCATCAGTTATATAAGATATTTTTGTTCTAAAATGACACACAAGTTAGCTGCTTTATATTACATGTTTCATATTTGTTATATTTGTTTCTGAATATAAATTCTTTTAGAATGCTGATTCTAAAGTATTGGGTGCTTGAAGGATTATGCATCTTTTCCTTCTCCATTATTTTAAGATCAGCTGTTGGATTCCTCTTAAAGTACTTGTAAATTTCAGTTGGTAATAGTGCAATAGAGAATTTCTGGTACCTCAGAAGATCTACCTCTATCTATGAATTTCACCCCTAATGGAATACATTTCAGTTTTAACAAGCATTTATTTTATTCTTATTTATTTTAATAAATATGTTCTTTTTAAAATTTGGATCCTTGCTTCTTTCTCTTTGCTGTTTTCAGTTTAATGATGTCTTATTATTGATATTTGATGTTTGCTTCTATACTTTATAGCCCTATTTGAATGAGTCCTTTAATTGGAAGAAGAGGCAGGAGAATTTGTAAATAAATCAGTCAGCACAAGTCATCACTCAGCAAATTTTAACATGGTATTTTTTTAAAAAAGGAAGCTTACATTCAAATAATACTTCTTTTGAAAAAGTACATATTTTTCTTTATTTTTGTTTCTGGTTATGACATAAATTAGATTAAAAATAAAAAGTTAATTTAGAAAACAGAGTCTCTTTTTATCTCTTATTGTTATTCTCTATCCAAGCCAAACCAGGTATTATGATTGAATGCAGTTGAGAGAAAAAAACATAGTAATAAAAATAAATGATCACATTGTCTGAATGTCAGGGAGACTTATCTCAGAAGATTCAAATATCTACAGCTTATATAGTCAATATTCCATCAAATGGTTCTCTTTCTCTTATATCTCTTTCTGGATCGGGACGCCTTGCGCACGGTCACTCATGCCCTTGTCACCTCCCGGTTGGACTACTGTAATGCTCTCTACATGGGGCTCCCCTTGAAGAGCACTCGGAGGCTCCAACTGGTCCAGAATGCGGCCGCGCGGGTGGTTATGGGCGCAACCCGATGTGCCCACGTGACACCCCTCCTGCACGAGCTGCACTGGCTCCCAGTGGTCTTCCGAGTGCGATTCAAGGTGTTGGTCACCACCTTTAAAGTGCTCCATGGCATAGGACCCGGGTACCTTCGAGACCGACTTCTGCCACCAATAGCCTCCCACCGGCCAGTTCGCTCTCACAGAGAGGGTCTCCTCAGGGTGCCATCGGCCAAGCTATGCCGGCTGGCGACACCCAGGGGGAGGGCCTTCTCTGTGGGAGCCCCAGCCCTATGGAATGAACTGCCCCCGGAAATGCGTAAGATCTCCGACCTCCGGGTATTTCGCTGTGCCCTTAAGACCCTGTTGTTCCGCCAGGCTGGGTTATCAATGTAATAATTTTAAATCAGGTGTTTAATTTTTGGGGTCTTAAATTGAGCCGAATTATTTAATAATTTTAATTATTTTAATTGATGTTTGTCTTGTGTTTTTAATAGGCTGTACACCACCCTGAGTCCTTCGGGAGAAGGGCAGTATAGAAATAAAATTATTATTATTATTATTATTATTATTATTATTATTATTATTATTATACGTAGATTGGTGTACAGGAGTCTGTGGCAGGTATCAGATCTATAGTTGCGGATATCAGGAAAAGCAAGGGACTAGTAAGGGGGAAAAGGATTTTCCCTCATTATTTTGTATTTTGTAAAGCTATGCGCATCATAAGCTAATATTCCCACTGGTCTTATCTTCAATTTTGAAACACACATTTCTCACGTCTTTCTGAAGAAACAGGAAATAGTAGTCTATCAGCCATTATTTCTGTCTTTCTTGCTTCTTGGTCTTCTAAGCTTTCTGTAATATTGCCCCACACTTTAGTTCTTGAACATTGACCTCCAGAAATTTCTTGCGTCTTATACTTCTACTAGCCAAACTATGAGCGATCTTAAATTCAACCTTCTATTTAACATGCATGTTTTTTTACAGTGTAGGTAGCAACCAGTGGGGAAAAGCTGATAATGTTTGATGTTCCAAAAGAAAAGGAGAATTAGCTCCAACATTTCTTCAGTTTCAAAAGGCTCTGCAAAAAGTGACATCGGAAATGTCAGAAGATTAAGCCACATGTTTCACTTCCAGTATATGTAACAGAACCACAAAACGTTGCTTGTTCTTAATACATAGCACTCTCAAAAACTGTCATTTTAAATTAGATAAAAGCAAGGATTTTTTTCCTATGAATCCTTTCCTCCCATACTGTGTTTATGGCTATCCAGTGTACCAAAACGATGTTCTGTACATTTCAAACTTTCTTTCCCATCTTTATTTCCAGATACTATTTTGAAAACAGAAGAGATTAAAGGGGCTTGTTGTAAGTGTAGGAACTGTCCCAACAGTGAAAAGATTCCTTAATTGCAGTAGCAAATAATTAATTCAGAAATTAATTTCCTCAAATTTCCTGTTTTAGCATCCTGTTTGACCTCCTTATAAACCAGTTTCCCCTTTCCCTAAATTTCCTATAACATAGTATATATACTTATCCATTTTATTATCCAAATGCCAACCCTGTTAGGTATAAGGAGTGAATTATATAACTTTTCCTGTTAAGTATGTGTTTTTCAGCTATTTTTATATATTAAAGATGTCTAAATTCCCTGTACATATAAAAAATATATCTAAAAAGTTATTTACACAAATGTATACCATATTTAAACCATCATCATCACTTCAGTCTTTTTTACATAAAGGGAAAAGAAGAATCTTGCTGAATCAGTCTAATAGCTCATTCAGAATTTTCTTCTATACAGTTGCGGACCAGATACATCTAGAAAATTCACAAACTTGGGCAGGAGAGTGATAATCCTCTTCTGTTATTCCTGAGCAGCTGGCATTTAAGATGAGCTACCTGGTTTATTTTTTTAATTGCATTTTTTCTTTGACCCATTTAAACTTCCTGCTTGCCTGGCTAATTTATTTTCCCTTTCTATCTCCTTCAGCTTTAACTCTATCTCCAGCTTGCTTTTCTTTCCTTCCTAGCCATCTGGAGTGCCTGTTTTTCTGTAGCTTTAACCCAATCATTGCCAGTTTAAATAAAATAAAATAATTTTGGACCATGGCAACTAACCAAAATTGCCTTTCTAGATTCAACACAGAAGTTGATATCAGAAAAAAAACCCTATACACTCCTCTTTCCTCGTCCCATATTATCAATATTTGTAAAGCCAAATTTCATATAATGCACATCCTTCAGCTCCAAATAACTTGCCAACCCCAAGCGGGTTGGCAAATAAACATTTCTTGTTTATAAACTGTGTTTAGCAGTAGTGCTATATTTTTCAGCCTTCTGTAAGGTGATAAAGACCCTGGAATTGGACCTAGGTACTGGGTGAGCCCATTTTGATATGGTAGTTATTTATTCTGTTCTAAATTTTGCACCATGCAAAAAAAAAATGTTGCTTTTAATTGCAATGTTTATTTTATTGCTTGCTTGCCATACTGAGGCATGTGTCAATTAGGTACACATATATACTGTATCTATGTAATTAATAAATATACTGTAATTTAATAATATCTGTCTGGAGAATATAGTTGGTTGAAGACTTTTTGAAATAGAAAAAAATCTATAGAAGTGAAGTCTTGGACTAAAATGACAGTGTTTGATGAGTTAATTATATTTGGCACATAATGAAATATTTTTCACTTTATGTTCCTTAAGATATATTTTCCATAAATAAAAGAGAATTTATTTTAAGTAGCTGATGAAAATTTATTATTAATGCAAATTTTGTTTCAGTGCAAGATAAACGTTGTAGTAAGGAACTTAGATACATTAATTAATCCTCATTTTTGGCCAAATATTGGAATTAAGCAAAACATTTCATTGCATGGAGAGATAAAACACCATAAATTAAATGTAGTGTACATAATCCCACATTTTTCCAGCTTCTGGGACATATTATTGTAAGATTGAACATACTGTATTTTTCAGAGTATAAGATGCATCTTTCCCCCCCAAAACGGGGTGAAAATTTAGGTGTGTCTTATACATCGAATGTAGCCCCACCCACCCAGTGGCCCCCACCCTTTGGCTCTGCCCCCCCAGCAGTTACCTCCTTACAGCAAACAGCAAGAAAAAACAGCTCCTTCTAGCTTCAGCACAGCCTAATTAGCACAAGTTGATTGGATCGGCCTCCTGACTCTCAGCTGTTTTGCTCTCAGCTGTTTTGGGCAGGCCTCTGCTGCTTGCAGCAAGGAAGAAAATTGCTGGAGCAGATTTTTTTCCCCTTGTGCTAATCAAATTATGCTGAAAACGAAAATGAAAGTAAAGCAGGCTGTTTGCTGTAACAAGGCAAAATTGCTCATAGGCAGAGGGAGATTTCTTTTTCTTGTTTTCCTCACCAAAAAAGGTAGTTGTGTCTTATAGTCCAGTGTGTCTTATACTCCGAAAAATATGGTAAATTTGTAAAAAAAAAAAAAAAAAGTTGGTTTGATGTCCCCAATGTCACTTTTTCTGTAAGAGCAAACTGACATTTTTATTAATGAGGGCTAAAGAAATGCCATATGTGATTAGGTTAAAGAAATTAAGAACATTTCAGTAATCTTCATCAAAGATTAATTCTAACTATATTTATAATGAGCACATTTGGTTGCATTTATTTAATTTTCCTCCAGGAGATAGAAATGGCACAGAGCCATTTTTCTTCATTTGCAGGTCACTTTTCAGGTTTTCCAGTTTGTTTACTATATTAATAGTGGATACAAATTAAATAACAGATGATAAACATTTAATACTTGGAAGATTTTGCATTTTCCTTATTTTGTCACTTTTTCATCTTTTACTCCTTTCCATCCTGTGTCTGGTATCAGGAATTCAGGATAATATTGCTGCTATGTATACTCTGCTTTGTCAGTTTATACAATTTGAAAAAGTTGGAAAGTTCAAACTGAATGACTGTCTCCAGCAATCTACAGTACTGATTTCTAAAATTGCCCACTGATAACAAAAAGTATCTTTGGCCTTCAGCATTCTCCTCTTATATATTAATATGCAGAATTTAATTAGTACAATTTTTGTAAGCAATTGGAACTAAGCATACCAGATGATGCCAAGAAGAGCCAACTAGCAATTCACATCTTCTTGACTGCAATAGGATCACATGAAATTAACTGTAAAATTAATTTTCATTGGCTGCCTAAACAAGTAAAATTCATATGCCATCCATATTTTTTTAAAAAAAAACAAATCTGGACATTTCAGTCATATAATTTTCTAGTCTACATATGTAATGTGGTAGAATCAAAAGGTCCTAGCACAGATTGCATTATTTCATGAGTGAATATGTCATATCAAATGTTCAACCCATATTTTAAAAATTGCCCAGGTTTTTACAAAGTTAGGTGTTAGTTTTAAGTTGTCTAGTTTCTTGTGTTACTATTACTTGAAGAAATATATATTTCATACAGAAAACTACCCAAATGTTGTTTCCTTTCTCCTCAGCTTCTATTAGTTTAAAGCTGTTCTAAAGCTGTCTCTTTATTTGCTATGAATGTCCATGATAAAGTGTGAGAGAAAATAGGGAATAGCTTTAGATTTCTGTATTTGCTTTAAACTTTAAAGCATTTATATTTTAAATGGTTTTTCTTCTTAAGCTAGACTCAGTTTCTTATTTCTCTGAAATAGCTTCTAATGAATTTGAAAATATATGGGTTAAAAGAAGTGTTTTCAGACTCTAACAATCCCAGTCAAGTTATTCCCTATTCTCAGTTTTGCTTCTTGGTTTCATCTAACTTCCCTACTCTCCATCCACAAGCCATAATGCATGCCAGTTATCATTGAAAAATGACAGACTTCATATCTTGCATAAAATGTTGATTCTCTAGAAATTCATGCTCACATTCTATAACATCAGAAGCTTCACAGTCTCATCACAGCTGAGTAAGCTGCTATGAAATAGTCAAGAAAGTAGTGTTATTACTCAGAAGATCTCCCAGTGTTTAAATTCTAGGCTTTTAGCTAAGCTTTTCTTAGCCTTGGATACAAAAACATTTTTTCCTTGCACCATCTGACCTAAGAATCCCTGATTCCTACTTTGCCATGTTCAGTCCTTACAAAAACAGAACAATACAGAAACCATTTTAATGATCTCCCGAAGAAAAGATATAGTGGCTCCTCAATTCTACTTTCATCTTTCCCGAAGAACAATTAGCTATTTTAAACCACAGTTGATTTGTACAGTAAGAATGACTGAATTTGACCATTATCCTGGAGCACCAGCTGTGCCTTCCAAGAGTGAAGAAAGTAGGACAAATGTATTACAAGAACTGTTACATTAAGAATTTGCTTTTGTAAAAGAAGTGATGCCCATGATAGCCATAATTGAAAATACATGAAAAAAGAGAAATAAATAAAGAAAATGAATCTTTGCAAACAAACATGGTGCTGGCTCTATTGCAAACTTTTGCATTGTTATTCAATAGTAATTTAATGTCATATCTTTTAGCAGTGGTCATGTTTTATTTTTGTGAGAATTAGAGCCAATACAACTGGAGGGTTTCAGGTTGGGAAAGTTTGATATTTACAAGTAAACGTACATTTATTTATTTTTTAAGACTATTCTCTAAAAGATGCATATAAACTGAGCAAATTATTTGTGTATAAATTTAATAGGCATAGTATTTGAACATATTATACTTGCACAAATTTAATGGACTTTCCTAAGAATTTAAGGCATAAATAAATTCATACTAATACAATGTATGAAATATAAGTTTCAGGATGCAACTTGATTGATTATGTGCCATGAAGACTCCTAGCTTTAGACTCTTAACAATCACATAGGTACATTTTCTCCATAGTAATCAATCAACTTTATTAGTGGCATATTATAAAGAAGAATAATCTAGACAAGGCGTGTCAAACTCACATCATCATGTGACATATAGGGACTTTTTTCCCCTTTGCTTAACTGGGTATGGCCAGCGTGTGACGCATCTGGTCCATGGGCCAGGAATTTGACAGCCCTGATCTATATATGACCTATATATGATCTATATATGATCTATATCTATCTATCTATCTATCTATCTATCTATCTATCTATCTATCTATCTA
>WNWU01000018.1:15874639-15909639 GCA_012654045.1 Ptyas mucosa | reverse complement strand
GGGCAAAGGATAGTGGATTCTCCAGTTAATATTCGAAATAGGACTTCTAAAAATATTCTTAATTTATTTTATTAGATGTAAAATAATTGATCAAATTCCTTCTGGAAAATATACTGAATTAAAATATACTGAGGAAAGGGCACAACAGTGGAGGAAAGGGAATGAATAAACCATGTAAGAAAAATAAAACCAACTACAGAACAATAGTATCTAATCCATATGAGTGAATTATGAAGTCCATAGAACCTGTTTCAGGATTCCTGTGCAAAAATAAGAGGATGCAAAAATATTTAACTGGTAAGGGAGATTTCTTGATCATAAGGTATACAACAATTCAGGCAATTTGTTGCCTGGTATTGCAAAAAGTAAAAAAAAAAATGGAACTATAGACCTTGACAACTTGTTTAACATAAATCATGGAGAAAGAGATGGATAGCTTAGTCTAAGAAGCCTAAATGTCTGGCTTCATGGCACATCTGGAATATCATAAGAAGAGAGATATAACTAGTCATAGCTGTGCAGTTTTCCTATTTCTACCCTCAAAACAAGAAAAAAAAAAGGAAGGAAGGAGACAATGGATCTACTGAAGATCATGTATCCAATTTCACATTAGAGACTTAATTATGGATTTGATCAGTTGGTCTCTTTTCATTTTCATAGAACACTCCAGGTATCACATAGTGAGAGGAGCACACAATGGGGATCGAAGGAGATCATTATTGTAAGAAATTCTGGTTTAGCCTGCTTGTTCTACAGGAAAATGGAATGTAAAAAAATAGAAAAGTTCAAATGAGATAAAAGTGTGGTACCTGATTTGGTAAAGTTTACCACGTTCCAAATCCCTGTGGTCCATTTTAACATATATAGAACACCTGCTGCCTTTTGTTTTGGAATCAGGGTTGATTAGTAAACATCTGGTCACTGACATGGCCTGCCAATGACACAAAATAGTATTATGTCCACACCTTCCCAGATGCCCAAGACAAAGCCCCATATTTAGTCTCAAGAATGCACACGGTCTGTTTCCGTTAGAAAGGATTGTTGCTATGATGAAATCCTTTTTTTAAGCAGGAAAGATTAGTTGCTTTCAGAAATAGGCATAAGAGTGTTTAAACCATGAGCTGGTAATAATAAAAGGACAATACTTGGGAGTTGCCAGAATGATCTATTGCAAATATAAATGGGGGGAAAGCTAGAAGCTACTTCTTTAATTTCTTTGTTGTATGCTTCCTTTTTTCCCTAGTATTTAAATCTGATATCTCTTCTCTCCTGAAAGAGATTTATTCCCATTTATTAACCAGTGTTTTTTCTAAGATGCATTTATGTGCTTTATGATTGTGTAGTTTTACATTCTTAAAATTCCTTTTTTGATTGTTTTAATTCTAGTTGCTGGATACATGATCTTCATTTTTTGGGAGATTTTTTTTTAATTAAATTCCAAAGTCACTATTCTATTTTGCCTTGAGATTTATATCAGTCTTGTATTATTCATATTTCAGTACTTAAATGTGTCAAGTCTATGGCTGGTCCAACACAAATCAGCCTCCCAGTTAAAAAAATATTTAACAATTTACATGTCTTAACATCTCAGAAGAGCTTTTTCTAGAGCTCAATTCAAACAATTGGACTCCATGATAAGATATGAGAGGTTTAATGGAATCCTATTTGAAAAAAAGATTACATTTGTGGAGCAAGAGCCATTGAACACATTGAACACATTCTTGTTGACGGCAAACTGTACTGTGCAAAAAGGGCTTCTTACTTAGACTCTTAACTGAAAAACTAAAAATATTCACCTGACAGAAATTTTTGCAGGAAACAAGTCTGCAAATTATTAGTAAGATTGCACTCTTTGTGTCAAAGGCCATTACTTATTTTATTTTTTTTATTGAAAAAGTTTTAAAAGTTTTACATACATTTTCTCCCCCCCCCGACTTCCCAGAGCAAATACAAAATATAAAATACAGCTCAAATTCCCTAAATTCAACTCCATTTCTCACTTATCATAATCATTAAACAAATAGATAAAAGGAAAGCAAGTCTTCTTTCTTCTTATTCCATCTAATTCAACAAAATTAGTATCCATTTATAATTACAGCAGTTAATAAAACAATTAAGTATTACCTAATCAAACCTATCATTACTCAATTTAGCTATTAGATACTTAACAAATTATTAGGTCTATACAATTTAACAAGATATTTTATAACTTCTTTCATTTAAAACAAAAAAAAAAACCAAAAGAAAAAAACCCCAAATTTAAAATAAAATACTATATAAACTCTTCCGTCCTCCACTTTTAAACCATCAAAGTCCAATTATAATTAAAACACTTAATAAAAAAAAATTCTAACTAAAAAATAATAATCAAACCTCTTATTAATTTATTAATACATATTAATAAATCAACTAAAAACATCATTTAATAGCTAAATAGTTAAAAACATTTAAATTCTTCATACTAGATTAAACCAGTTGCTAATCTTCTTATCTTCACATCTTCCAACAGCATATAGAATGTCTTCCTTTGTGTCTACCCACCTAAATAAAAGTTGCTTCTTTATATAAACCCCCTCCCCGAATGACTTTGTAATTGTATTTCAAATAGTATCCATCAAATTCAGTCAAAAATTAGATTAATAAATTCATCAGATGTATTAGGGAAACCACCAGATCAACTGCAATTGCCCTAGGCTCATAGTCCTTTTGCCTTATATTTATTACCATCAAACAGGAAACTCCAATTTACTGTATTTGCGATTGCAATTAAGTCCAGATTTATTACAGTCCTTAATAAAATATTCCAAATCATTCAGGTCAGGGCATATTTCACAGCCCAACACACCAGCATTGCTGTGATCTGTTTATTCTTCTCAAAATATTCCAGTACAGCTGTAGGTTACCTCCTCATCGCCACTCATCGCTTAGTTAACTGGCATTAAGCTGTTGGCTGTTTTCTTCCAAAAGTTCAAAATCTTTAAACACTTAAACAATACTTTTTAAGGACCATCATCTCATCAAGCAGGGTTATTTTCCATATCTCCAGTCTTTCTTCTTTTCCTTTTTACGAACTTTTTTCTTAACTTTGATCCCTCTGCCTTTTTTAACTCCAGTAAAATTTTGCATTTTTTGGGATTGCGTATTATAAAATTTTTGCAGAAATATAACTTCTTCTGGAAACAGCTCTTTAAATGCAAGTTGGATTTTATAAGAAAAAATTCGTGTAGCCAAAATCTCATCAGCTTCCAAAATTTCTTGCTCCTTATTCTGCACAGCATCCGTCTTTTTCTCCCCCCAAAAAACTACTATAGGCTGTTGTTGTTCTTTTCCATCTTCCAACTCTTCATTCAATCCCCCACTGCTAGATTGCAACTCAGTATTTCCATGTATTTCATTGTTTCCAGCTTGAAAAGCTTGAAATATAGTATCAATTTTTTCCAATAAAGCAGAGGTAATTGAACTCCAAGCTTCCTCAAAATCAGACCATATCTGAGGATTAATTAACCCTCCTTTGCTTTCTTTGCTTTCAAAAAGACCAGTCATCTTGCCCTCCTTCTTCCTTCCCTTCCAAAAGGACAGGAAAAAAAAGAGGAAAAAAAAGTATCAAAAAGAAAAAAAAGGACCCTTTGCAATTTGTAATTTATATTACTGCTTCAATTATTATTATTACTTCCTTTCTTGTTTCATCCACTTTACAAAAAAGAGTTTTACGTTTCAAACAGGGGCTTATCAATAATTACTTTTAACTTTCACTTCTTCACGCCCCATTGAAACTCAAACGCATCTTGTTTTCACTTTCAGCTTAAGGAAAATCTTTTAAAGAAGGTAAATCTTTGGAGTTAAAAAAAAAGAAAATACTTGCTGTTTTATTCATGCTGCTTATGCTCCGCCAGCTTGATTCAAAAAGTATTTGTTTAAAGTTGGTTGCTGGGATGGTAACGACATCTAGCTCTGCAAAGCAGAGACATCCAGGGTCCGGAGTACTGACAGGCTTAACGGGGAGCTCTCATCTTCGAGCACCAGATTATAGGAAAAATCTGGCACTCTCAGGGAGCTCTACCCCACCCGTCTACTCACTTTCCCCCCTCTTACCAGGAGGAAAGTTTCCAAACCGCAAGACAGCTGATAGTCGCTGTTCTTGCGGTTCTACGGAGCCCTGGGTTGGCGCTTCAAAAAGAAGCGTCCGGCGATGTCGCAATCCCACCGGAAGTCCTCAAAGGCCATTATGAAGAGAATATTTAGATCAGATTGAAGTTAACTGTAGGTATGATGATTTATTATGAACATGTCCTATTATTTTCTTTGCATTTATTTGCATTTTTGTCAGTATTATACAGTATATTTGATATGGTCAATTGAAAATCAAAAAAGGTTATCTAGTGTCTGTCATCTGTCTGTCTGTCTGTCTATCACAGGGGTGTCAAATTCGATTTCATTTGAGGGCCATATCAGGGTTGTGTTTAACTTCCAGGGCCAGGGTGGGCATGGCCAGAGTAGGCGTGGCCAGCTTGATGTCACTCATGTGAGAGATGCCTGTGGTGGCCTGAGTGCTCTGCCAGAGAAAATGGGCTCCCAAGTGCCGTTTTCAGCTGTGACGGCCTCTGCCAGGGTTGTAGGAGGCCAAGCTCCATTTTTGCTGGCAGAGGCACCGCGGGCAGTCCTTTGCTATTTCCAGGGTGGCCCCGTGGGCCAGATCTAAGCACTCCATGGGCCGAATCTGGCCCCCGGCCCTTGAATTTAACACCCCTGGTCTATCATCTATCTATCTATCTATCTATCTATCTATCTATCTATCTATCTATCTATCATCTATCTATCTCTGTAGTGGCACAGTGATTAGAATGCAGGCTAACTCTGCATTCCATTGCTAGGAGTTCAGTCCTAACCGGCTTAAGGTTGATTCAGCTTTCCACCCTTCCGAGACTGGTAAAATGAGGACCCAGTCTATCAGAGGCAATATGCTGAATCTCTGCTTAGAGAGTGCTGTAAAGCACTATGAAGTGGTGCAATTGCTATTGCTAACATCTATCTCTATTCTTAATAGTTGTATTTGTTTTTCTTTATGAAACAGCTAAAATTTTCAATCTTCTACTTCTTTGTTTTAATATTTATCTTCCCAATATTATAAACTATTTCTTCGTTATTTTACTTCTGCTGCTATAGTCTTCTCTAAACTGTTCATTTGAATCTACGAGACTGATTTCTTTGTTATGCTTATATAATATAAAATTTCTGATTTGTCTTCCTAATTTCCCTACCTCTTAAATATCTTCTCTAGAATGATGCATTTTTCTCCATAATTGTCAAGATTTTTCAAATTATTATTAATAATACTCATTATATTTTACTATTCTCATTTTGATTGATTTTTTGCAATAGCATCTCTAGCCTTGATTATTATAATTTTTTTCAAAGGTTTCTTTGCTTCTTATCTGATTATCTCTATTTTAAATACATATTCTTCACATGACCTCATATGTTTCTACATTTGATTCTATTTCTTGTAATATATGAGTTCCCAGGACCACATATGAATTGCCAGCATATTGAAACATTAACCTGGCAGAAAGAAAAATGATTTAATAAACATTTAAATTTAAAATTTAATAATTATAATGTATCAAATAAATAACATTATTAAATAAATTTGTGAGTTCAATTGGTCAAATATTATATTTGTGCCAGAGAAATTCAATTTCAGGTTCTAACCAAGGACCTAAGAATTATTAAGGTAGTGTTCCCTGTAGGCACTTCCAAGCAGTTCAAAAAAGTTAAGGTGTTATTTCTATATATCAAGGAGGTTTTTTTAGATATTGCCCCAAGTGTTCCAATCATAATTGGTATAACAACAGATTTCTTTGTCCATAAGTGTTCAAGTCCTAGTACTTTATAATTTTTCTTCAATCCTAGGATCAGCTGGAATAGCAGTATTAGTGAAGCCCGTTTTCTTCTTCTCAATCATTGTTATATAAGGCATGTTGTGAACAAGATATCTGTCTGTTTGGATATTAAAATCCCATAAGATCTTAACCTGCTCATTTTCTAAAACCTCAACTAGATGGTCTTAGTAGCAACATCACTTAGACTTATATGCCACTCTATAGTGCTTTAAAGCACTCCCTGAGGTTTTTTTTACAGTGTCAGCAGGGGTGGGTTTCACTTACCTTTGCTACCAGTTTGTTTGCTGCACATGTGCAGACCATATTTGATGATATCCGGGAGGGTGGTTGGAGCCTCTTGCTGCCACCGCTACCAGTTTGCCCGAACCAGGGCGAACCGGTAGCAACCCATCACTGCAGTGTCAGAACATTCCTCCAACAATCTGGATCCTCATTTTACCGACCTCAGAAGGATGGAAAGCTGAGTTAATCTTGAACTCATCAGGACTGAACTTGTTGTGGCCCGCCAGTGGCCCGTGCAGTTAGTAGCTGATTCCGACAGCGAGGAGACTGGTATGGTGCTGCACCAGCAGCCTGTGCAATTGGCACTCAAGTCGGAGAATGAGGAGGCTGGAGAAGATGTGGTGCCAGACGCGGGGATTCAGCCAGGGCCTTCAGAACCTCCAGAAGCTCCCATAAATGAAGAGGAAGAAGAGGAGGAGCCACTTCTCGATGCACGAGTGCACAGAGCTGTGAAAAGGTAGGAGTAGCTCCTCAGGAGGTCTCCTTGAGAGTAAGGCTTGGGGCTAATTGACCACTGCCCTAGCCTATTTAAGGAAGGACGACGACTGATGCAGTTTGCAGGAAACAACTTCGTTCACATTCCTTCGGGTCTTGATTCCAGAAAACATCTTATTTGGCTCTTGTTTCTCTCTTATCAGTTTTCCTGCAAATTGCTTCTGGGCATTCTGCCAACCACAGTAAAATTATGGTTATCTGAAATACTGTGCCTCAGAACTGAGTTATTATTCTTTGAATTCTTGTTGGCTGTTAATGAAGTTAAATTAACAGCCCTTGTTCAGCAAAGACTGATTTATTGTATGTGTGTTCGAACAACTACTAAGAAAGCTCATTAGTAGTCTTTAATTAGTAAATTAAGATTTGTACGGACTTTGTGTGTGCTGCGTTCTTTGGGGTCCATAGCTGGGGCAGAACAGAACTCCAGACTGTGGACAGAGTTAGCCTGCAATAACCACTGCACCACTACATTCAAACCTTTGGCAAAATTTCCAGTGAATAATTCTGGGAACTCTGATGCTGCTTGTAGTCAGTTTGAGAAATTTTACTGCAGCATTGTTTTATCCTTCCCATTACAAAGCAACATTTGCTATTTTTTTGTTACATGTTGAATTTTCATCCACATGCAATTAGTTGGCAAAGATTGTTTTTGAGCTGGTAAAATAAAGCCTTCAGTTTCTTTCTTTAATACTCCTGATCTTAACCAACTCCATATATTATTAGTAGTATCATGTGTTAAACTTGTATGCCATCTGACTTTGGCTCAATGTCAAAGAAATTACAATAAAAATCAATTAAAGATAAAGGATGGCAAGTCTCATGAAATGAAGTGGTATTCAGTCAGTTTGCACCGGTTTATGTGAATCGTTAGTGTAAATTTGGCCACGGTTGCTGAACCGGTAGCAATGACCAGCTGGCCACACCCCCAAACTGGTCCCCCAGTCACCGCTCACTTGCCTCGCCCACCATATTCATCACCACCATGTTCTTTGTGTACGTGCATCCCATTGCCTTGCAAGTCCAATGGGATGCACATGTGCGAAGAATATGGTGGCGATGGCAGCAGCTTTTTCCATGATCTCAGGTACTTTTCGGCAGCCTGCAGCCAGCCACTGCAAACACAAAGCAGCTGTCAAAGAGGCTTCTTTGTCAGCCGCTTTCCAGCAGCAATGGCTGGCTGGGAGCCACCAAAAACTCGGGTCAGCTTGCCTTCCAGACACTGGACCAGCCGCCATGGAAAGTAAGCAGCCTGAACAAAGAGGGGGTGGTGGGGGAGGAAGCAGGACTAGGGCTGGGGTCACTAAAGGAGGTGAAATGGGGGCAACTGGCGAAGGGAGGGTGGGGGTAGATAGGTGGAAATTCCAAAATTTTTCCTACCATTTCCTGTGGGCGTGGCTATGTGGGGGGGGAAGTGACTGAGTTCAGTTTCAGTTCAGTTTCAGTTTATTTAATTTGTATACCGCTCTCCTTCCGAAGGACGGTGAACAGCCATAAATAAAACATACAAGTATAACATTTAAAACCCAATTAAAATCCAATTAAATAAATTTGGCCGTAAAAATATTAAAACCCCAATAATTTAAAATTTATTTTATTTTTATTTTATTTCCAATTTATATACCGCCCTTCTCCCTGAGGACTCAGGAAGGTGTACAGCCAGAATTAAAAACATGAAATACAAATATTAAAAGCAATTAATATATATATAAAGTTGGCCCCAAAATTTAAAACTAACAAACCAGTTAAAACATTTAAAATTTCTTCTTAAACCAGCCCGGCTTGTTGGAAAAAATGTGTTTTAAGGGCACGGTGGAAGGCACTGAGGTCATGAATTCTCCTTATCTCTGGGGGCAGCTGGTTCCAGAGGGTAGGTACCCCCATGTCGCTCCCGTAACCACCCCCGCAGCTGCACTCTGTACCAGTTGGAGCCTCTGGGTGCTCCTCAAGGGAGCCCCATGTAGAGAGCATTACAGTAGTCCAGGCGGGAAGTGACGAGGGCATGAGTGACTGTGTGTAAAGAGGCCCGATCTAGAAAGGGACGCAACTGGTGGATCAGGCGAACCTGATAAAAAATCCCCCTGGTCACGGCCATCAGGTGCTCTCCTAAAGACAGCCGTGAGTCCAGGAGGACACCCAAGTTGCGAGCCCTCTCCATGGGGGCCAATGATTCGCCCCCAATAGTCAGTGATGGCACCAACTGATTATATTGGGACGTTGGAAACCACAGCCACTCGGTCTTGGATGGGTTGAGTCTGAGCCTGTTACTCCCCATCCAGATCCGTACGGCCTCCAGGCACTGGGACATCACTTCAAGGGTATCGTTGGGGTGGTCTGGGGTGGAGATGTACAACTGAGTATCATCAGCATACTGATGATACTTCATCCCAAAACCACGGATGATCTCACCCAGCAGCTTTACATAAATGTTGAACAGAAGGGGTGAGAGGACTGACCCCTGTGGTACCCCACAAATGAGGTGCCTCGGGATCGACCTCTGCCCCCCTGCCAACACAGACTGCCACCGGTCAGAGAGAAAGGAGGAGAACCACCGCAACATGGTGTCTCCCACCCCTAACTCTTCCAACCAGTGCAGCATGATACCATGGTCGATGGTATCGAAAGCCGCTGAAAGATCTAATAGGACCAGGACAGAGGAGCAACCTCTGTACCGAGCCCTCCAGAGATCATCAACCAATGCGACCAATGCCGTTTCTGTGCTGTACCCAGGCCTGAAGCCCGACTGGAATGGATCCAGATATACTGTTTCATCCAGGTACTGGGGGAGCTGCCGCGCAACCACACTCTCGACAACCTTCGCCACAAAGCGAAGGTTGGAGACCGGACGATAATTAGATAACACTGCCGGGTCCAGGGAAGGCTTCTTGAGGAGAGGCCTCACCACCGCCTCTTTCAAGGTGTGCATGAGTGCGCATGAGTGATGTCAAGTTGGTCACGCCGACTCAGTCACATACCTTCCTCACCTAGCCATGCCCACCAAACCGATAGCAAAATTTTTTTAAACCCACCACTGTGCCAGACCTTCATTACCCTTGTACAGATCCAGAGAGTGAGGTCATCAGGAATTTCAGGGGGAATCTTGCTCTAGAAGGCAGGCATTCCTTCAGAGAGGATGTGGTTCCAGTGGTCCAATATATAACATCAATTAATTTAGACCAATTAACATCAAATAATAATAATGTTTATTGCAGATAATAAACATTACTGATTGTTGTTTATTGTAGATCTTTAGGATAGATATTTGGCAAAATTATGTAATTAAGTTCATTTTCTAGAATAATTAATTGAAAATAATCTAATGCTATAACTTTCTTTCACAACTATTATCTGACAGATTTATTGTGACTGCTACTCCTAAATTTTTTATCAAACCTCTTGGTATTTTGCATAATAGCAAAATGTTCACTACTTTGATGCTAACAATAATAAATCTGGAGCCAGATACAGATATAACAGAAAATGTAAAGCAAGCAATTCTTGTGAATTTCCCACTCATCTATGGTGGGAATTAATATAAAAAGCTAGAATGAGGATTAAAAATTTCATACTTACTTTGCATTTAAAGATCTTGGGTATATGCAGTGACCTAGAAATATCACAAGAGTTAATGTTGAGAATTATTTTTAAACTACTCAAACCTTCAGGAGGAGCCAAAAGGGAGCAATATATTAGTATATTCAAGGACTCTTCTTCTACCAGCTTCTACTGTTATTGGGAATATAACCAACTTTTCAAACCTTTGTGCTTCAGCCTGAAAAATATATGGTACATGGAAATTTAAAATATTTTGTTTATATTGCTTTATAGGGCCATACAAATTCCAAAGTCTCTGAGCAGCTTACAATATACCATCAAACAGAATTAAAATTTAGTAATAAGAGCCATTCATGATAGAATTACATACATTGAGGGTAATATGATTTTGCTAATACCCAAATGCTTTCTTCAAAGCCATATTTTCAAGGCTATTTTGAAACAAGAATGGTTCGGGATGATTTGGTGTTCTAGATATCTGGGAAAGACTATTATTAAAGCTTTTGCTGTTTTAATAACTAATTTCTTCCATTTTCAAAATATATAGTGGGATATCACACACACTTGGAAATAAAATATACACAAACCTACACAAACCACTTCAGTATAAAGAGGTATGGATATATGGGAAGATAGATAATAATTTCAGTATTTTGAATACAGGTAGTTCTCGACTTATGACCAAGTGATTAGTGACCATTCAAAATTATCATAGATCTACTTGTGGGATACTTATGATCCAAAATCAATGATCCAATGAGTACCTCCTGTGGTCATCTGACCACACTTTAATTGCTTGGAAACTGAGCATTTGCAGCATCCCACATTTTATGATGGTTTTGCCAAAAACTGGTATTTATTTTTTACAAAACTGTCCCATAACAGGCCTCAGCTCAGCTTAACAACTGCAGTATTCTCTTAATGACCATCACAAAATAGGTCATAACATCGAGTTGTTCACATGGATGGCCTGATTTATGAACTTCATGAATTATGACTATAATGGGTAGTCCCTATTATGGTCTTAACTCAAGGATTGTCTTTAATTAAACAAATCTGGAAAAACATTTTAGTTTTTCAATTTAACAAAAAATGATAGGATATGCCATGGTTAGATTCTATTAACAGACTTTAAACCATTAAACCATTGTCACTTTATAATTCATTTTCTATAATCAATTTCAAGCACCAGATTTGTCATGTCAGATCTTTATTGTGTTCTTTTACCTGAATTTGATTCAACTTTGTCTGTTTCTATTGAGTAATCAAATAACCACTGATTTTGGCAGCACTCCTAGAATTTTAGGATCTATCTCACACAAGCTTCTGTGAGCATTATATTCAGGTATATAAATAACTAGTTGAAGTTAAAAAGGAAGAGCAAAAGTTGGAAGGCAAATAAAAAAAAAGCTTTCATTATCTCAACAAGCAAAGAAAAACAGCTGCTGGCAAATGAACCAGCAAACAGAATATGTATATATTCCTCTCTTTTTTAGAGGTGAATCATCTACATGTCCATAATGAACATTAATTATTTACCTGTAGTATGTTTGAGCCCTTATTTTTTGTCTTTCCACCAGACTAGTCATTATACTCATATATATCAGATGTATCAGATCTTCTCTTGCCTCAAGGAAGGGAGGCTACAGTGTGTGGGGAGCAATGATGAAAAGTGGATATAGCATATGGACAAGGCTGGTAGTGGTATTATCTGTTTGTTTCCTAGGTCTTCAGTAATAGAAACTATGTTTTATTTAACTTTCACGTGGGCTGGTTGGCACCCTGAGAGCACTCATTTACCTTTTTAACTAATTTCTTTAATAAATCTTCCCTCCTTCTAAATTCTAAATTTTCTAATATTTAATATGCTGTTTTTTATATTTTAACATTTTATTGTACACCACATAGAGTCCCTCCCTGAGAGAGTTGGGAAGTTCAAAAATGTAATAAATAAGTGAATAAATAAAAAATAATAATTCATAGAGACTATTCAGGAGAATACAGTTGTCAGATATCAAAGGGCCACTGAGAGATTGAGCAGAATCAACACTTCTTCATCAAAAAGGAAAAAGGAGTGCAGTGGTTCATGTGGTTAGGACAATTTGTTGGAGGTTAGCAAAGCCCATGTTTGAGATCCGAGTGCTGCTGCATGGGGGCAGGGTGAGCTCCTGTCATTTGCTGCAGCTCCTTAACGTGGACATGAAAGGGTGAGGTCACTGGCTAATCTTTGCAACCTAGAAGCATCTTAAATGGTGTCTCCAACATGAAAGGAACAGTGGGATGAAAAAGGAAAAGAAAAGAAGTTGCTATTAATTATTAAACTATTCTGAGGGAGGAAAAAAATTCCCATAAATCTAATCAACTTAACCGATTTGAAATAAATTGATTGGTAACAGTATCATACAACTTAGTTCCAGTATAATAACTTGAGTTTAATAAAAGGACAGCCTGGAGAATTGTTAATAAGATGTTCTCCTGATTATACACCTTTCTTATTGCATCCCCTTGAGATAATTGTGAATTCAAGATAATAATTTATTAGCACTCTTTCAGTACTTTATTAGGCCAGTGGGATTTGTTACCAAGGGGTTGCTGAGGCTGCATTCATGTTACCTTGATTACGCCTCTTTTTTAAAAAAAAAATCAAATAACAGGATGAATATAGAGATTGACCATATCACATATTGCTTTTATTTTTCCTTCTTCTACATTTACAATTAACAGCCATTGTTGATTATATGCCTATTTTGGGAGGAACTGTTTGCATGAAACACCTTGAATTCTTTGATTCATAATTATATTTAACATTTTTTGGGCATTTAGCATCTCTTTAGGTCACAGGAGATCAAAATGATCCTGTCACATCTTGAAAGACAGATTTCAAGAATAATGGCATTGCCTAGAAAAGAAGGTTCTGTGCTACTGTGCCAAGTTACCATGGTTACTGAGCACTGCTTCATGGGAATTTCCTGGCTTTACTTTAAGATTATTTTTAAACTGAATTTTGCTGCATTTCTCCTCACCTCTCCCTGTGTCCACCGTAAGATTGTTTTCTATTTTTATATTAACACCAAATCAAGTACTATATAGATCATTACAATGCAGTGATAAAAGTAGTACGTTGTGTATCTGGGAAGATCACAGAGCTTCCAGCCAGAATTTCTATAAATAGATATTCTCATAGATATCTCTGGTGCACATTTACTGTTTTACAAGCAAGAAAACCGAATAGAGTTGTCTCAGTTCCACGGAAATAGGAAGGTTGAGTTTTTGTGTTATATATCAAGTCAAAAGATCACAATATAGTCACTAATAGAAATTACTGTATCTGATTCTGCATTAACAGTGAATCTGGTATCCTTGCCTATGGATGAATAAGTAAGATAAATACGAGCAAGGCTTGGAGGCTCTTTTCAATCTACCTTGAGATTTTTTTCTAATGATCTAGAAGGCAGCAGTTTCTTCACTACCTAGAATACAACATTCATTCTTGGTGGTGTTCTTCCGTTTTTCCAAATTGATTGATTGTATTGGCCTTCATACAGTATCATAAACTTAATATAGAATGGCAAGATTTAATATATAGACTATTGCTACTTTATGGTTGGAATGTCTCAAATTGCATTTTTTTACTTTGCATCTTTTACATAAAAACTCTTGAAAAAGAAACTGGATTCACTTGTAACTTATTTTAAGCTTGTTTATGTTTTATTCTCAAGTAAGAGTATATTATTTACAAAAAAGTGCAGATATTAAATCAATATTGTACAACACAATCCTATTGTGTTGCCAGTGTCTGTTTCTATTCATAAATGAATCTTGTTATGTTCAGTTAAATTTTCTCCAAAGAAACGTGCCCAACATTACAATTTACACTTGATATATGCCTTTCCCTTCCTGCCTAGCAACATTTTATTTATTTGATTGTTATAAATACTGATGATAAACTGAGCCAATATGCTGTGCTCAGATTATTCTTGACTATTGATTATATTCCTTAGCCTGCACCTGCACTCAAGTACAAAGAAGGACACAAATGAGGAATAGGTGTATTTTGGTATCACTGACCTTAACTCTGAAACTTCCTGTCACAGGATATTATTTTTAAGGCAGACTTTGCCCCATCACCTCATGCCCCAAGAACCAATAACTGTAAAACAAAGCTTCTCATAATGACAAGATCTGAAGGATTATTCTGAAGGCTGTGGAAAGCTTCTGTATTGTGCTGAAGCAACAGCTCCTCTTCTTTCATACGGAAAAACCCAGCTGGTTTTCAGATCTGTTCAAGATCTGATTCCTTCTACTTTGCTATGCTATTGTATCTGGCTTGTTTTGACCTTGTTGCATGTGACTTTTCCTCACCTGCAGTTATGCTGCCCTGTTTCACAAGTTTCATTATTTTTAATTCAGCAGAGGAGAAAGTATTTTAAATGGATAAACCTTTCAGCAGTGTTCCATGGATAGGTGTTCAACTACACTAATCTCTGATCTGGGGACAGAACAATTTAAAATATGTCTTTTTAAATATTGGAAATATTGAAGATATGATAGTAAGAGCAAATAAAACAGAATGAAGAAAATATGTGTACTAATTACATATTGCATTTTACTTTAAATAAAACCAGGTAATTTGAAAAGGAGGCATTGAAACATATGGAAGATAACATTTATTTATTTTTGTTTGTAAGGAGCAGAGTTTTATGAGCTAAACTTTGAGTATGACCAAATACTTGAACTTCCTAAGGCATTTTTTGCTGCTATTATCATGGGCATGTTATGTTTAAACATGCCTAAACAGAGGTGACAGATTACAACCAACAATAATTAGAACATCATTCTAAAGTTTTTAAAGTGAGAAAATTATCTAAATAAATCAAATAATTTAGCAAAAGATATCTGGTTGATGATATCATTAATTTTATTACTCTATTAATGAAGAGTACTAATGAAGAGTATTTATTACTCTATTACTGAACTCTTCATTAATAGAGTAATAAAATTAATGAAAAGTTGGATGTATTTGGTAGTCAAAAACAAAATATTTTCAATACTTCCATTAATAGGGCACACAGAGATTATAGCAAACAGTTAAAAAATGATCCAATTTCAAATACATCTAGACAATGGAATTTCTGTTCATGGAAGTAAAAAACCCATGTTTTAAGAAAGTGAGAAGATAAATCTTCCTTGTCACAAAGTTGTAGAACAATAAATGTTTTGAACTAGAGGCCAGGTTATCCGAGGGACTGCTTCTTCCAGATTACATCTACTGGCCCATCAAATCTGGCAGGGAGAGCAAGATGTATGTCTTGTTTACAAGGATGTTCCATCTGGCAGGAGCTAGGAGATGAGCATTTGCCCTTTGAGAACATCATCCCTCATTAGATGAGGTTAGGCCCAATCCTTATGATCTTCTGGAAATCCCTCAATCCCCCCCCCTTTTTTTCAGCAAGTTTAGGATCCCTGGTAAGGGGAAGCCTGCTTGCTAGCTATATGATATGTAATATTGGCCCTCATGATCTTGCTTTACTTATGTTTATTGTTTTTAACTGGTTTTATAGAATGTTTTGATTGCTAGTTTTATTGTATGCCACCCAGAGTCACTTTGTAGGTGGCCATATAAATTTGAGAAATACATGAACAAATACAATTTAATGTAAATATAAACAAGTATAATATAAACAAATGAGCCGCGGTGGCGCAGTGGTTAGAATGCGGTATTGCAGGCTACTTCTGCTGACTGCCAGCTGACTGCTATTTGGCAGTTCAAATCTCACCAGGCTCAAGGTTGACTCAGGATTCCATCCTTCCAAGCTGGGTAAAATGAGGACCCAGATTGTTGGGGGCAATATGCTGACTCTGTAAACCACTTAGAGGGGGCTGTAAAAACACTGTGAAGCAGTATATAAGTCTAAATGCTATTGTTATTGCTATTATACAGACATGTTTTCTGATATAATACATTACTATTCTGATGAAAGAAATACAGATGTGAAATCTTTTCAGCTTCCTTTAGTACAGCATTTGGCCTTTAAATTATTTGTCCCTTTAAGCCACCTCCTTACATGTTACCCCTTGAAATGTAATAGACAGGAAATTTTTGTTTTGTAGATACAAAGATTTAAATCTAGAAGAAATACAACTAGAAAAAGTAATTCCCTTTCATTGATCCTTTGTTACCAGAGATAGAACTCAGTGGCTGCTGTGTGAAAAAGTGATTGCTCCAAATTAGGTAGAATTTAGATGTTAACAAATCATATACTGTTAAGAGGCTGCTCTCTATATTTTTCATAATCCAAGCAGTAAATATATAGACAGAAGCAACGTATCACAGCAAGTCATATTGAGAGTTAATTTTAGCTTAGGGGAATGTCTAAACACTGGCATTGTGGCTTATAAATTATGATATTAACTATAATATTATAGTTAAATGGTAGCCTATCCAAAAATAAAGATTAAAAAATTGTGAGTCTCTAGCTATTTGTTTTCTAACTTTTACAGCTAATAAGATGGGCATGTTATTACTGCCAAATGATCCATGCTAGTTATCACTGACAATAAATTTATTCTATTAATGATACATTGTGCAAAACAAAACAAAACACTTTTAAAATGAACTTTTAACCATAGGCTGTAGTGTTTTGAAATAGAAGACATAACTACCAACAGACAAAATTATTTCTAACACGTAAGAGCTTGCACCAGCAAAAGATTTAGTATTTAAGATATATGGTAGCAAGTGTTTTGTTAGCCAGAATCTCAATTTTTTTCTCATACTTCTAAAAGCATACTTTAGAGCAATGAATGAAAGCTTGAGGCTATCTAATTATAGTGGATTTACCAGAACAATAAACAAACCTAATTTCCAACCCTATAATGTTTTGTTTTTACTTACCTGTATTTTTTGGAGTATAAGACACACCTTTTTCACCCCTAAAAGAGGGTGGAAATGTTGGTGCATCTTACACACCGAATACAGCCATTTTTGGCCTCCCGAAGCCCTGCCCCGCTTGTTCCATTTTTGCAAAAAACAGGGTGCGCAGAGGGTTTGGGCGGTCTGCAGAGTGCTCCTGAGGGCCAGGGAGGGCAAAAACTTTTTTTTTCTTACTTGCCTCTTTGAAATCTTGGTGCATCTTATACACCAGTGTGTCTTATAGTCTGAAAAATATGGTAGGTTTAACAAAAAAACTGCCATTTCAGTCAGCCCAACCTTTCCAATCTCACCAAGAAAAGCAGCTGGTATCTCTCATTTTTCAGAAGCAGAGGGACAAAAGCCAACAGAAAGCATTATTTTGCTTAGCAGGACTGACCATTGGAATGCCCCACCACCACCTTTCCCCATAGAAGGCTTGTTTGGCTTCTATGCAAACAGCAAATGAAAACAGAGCTTTTCTGGAGGGCATTTGGGGTTGATACCAGGTATTGTTTTTGGGTGTGTACGTAGTGTTTGTGTTATTATGATGATCATGGCTCTGCATTGTCTTCTTTTGTGAGCTATCAAGAGGTTACTTGTGATTGCAGCAACATGTAGCATTAACATTTAATAAAATGAAATAAGTAATTAAATACATTTTTCATATGAAGATGATTCAAAATAACATTGAGTATTAAATGCTGATGGGAATCTCATGGGAGTTTTGCAATGCATCTCTGTAGATCAAATATATATCATTGCTATAGTGGATATCACATAAGTTTAATACTAACTATATACTTTGTAACTCTAGATTTTAAACCCTCTTTTTTAGTTTTAAGGAAGATATTTTCTTCTGTTCAACCTTTTTTTTAAAAAATGGAACAATCAGGATTATATGCCATATTCTAAATATAGATACATCATACACTGATAGAGTGTTGTATGATTTTTACAAAACAAAAAGTAAACAATATTGGTCCATTCCCATCTGAAAAATCTCTCCATATATAACATTTATACCAACATGGCATTGGCATTGTGATAGTGTGTTCCCATTACTTTACCTTCCTTGGATAGCTGAACCTCCTGGGTTAATTTCACTTTGATTTGGAATGGATTTTGATTAAAAAGAATTGTTTTCACATTTGCAAGAAATCTTGATTTATCTTACTCCTGTACTCTTAATTCAGAGCCTGCCAGTAGATTCCACAGCTTTGTTAATAAAACCAATCTTAATCCTTATGCCAAATTCCAGTTAATTTGATAATCCTTGTACAAAATGTTGTATTTCGCAATTAAATTGAACAGCATGTATCGAACCCTTGCCTCAGCCCATTTCTTGATCTCCCTTATAAACAAGATACTGTTTTCCTGTCCATTCCCCAATGTTGGACAAATTGGCCTTAAAATTATTCCAAAGTAGTTACAAAATTGTAATATAATTCCATCATCACAGTTTTCAATGGGAAATTTTTATGCAGGAAGAATAAACAACCTTGTCACAGCCAAGCAGTATTTTCCTCTAGCAACAAATTTAGGTTTGGCAAAATGCTGAAGAAATTCTCATAGCATGAATTGAAATCAAGTTAGAGAAGAGTTACCACATCATTTTTCCATTTCTGTGTAGAATGATAGCAAGACCTTTCGTTACTCCAGGACCTGCAATTTAAAGAGTTGGGTACAGAATAAAGGGCAAGTCCTGCAGTCTCCAAATAGTCATCTTGATGACCCCTAATTATGTTCCCTGCCTATTCTCAGCATTCTGAGGTTAGCAGGAGAGGAGCTGATTGCTCAGCCAATTTCAAAACACTTTGGAGAAATGGGAAGTGCAAGCAACACAGTATAGAAATGTCCAATGAACTATTCTTTAGCTGATATCTAATGTACTCTGACTCCATTATATATTGGGAAGTTTTTTGTAAGCTATAAGCAAAACGACAGGGTTTTTTTTGTTTGTTTATTCTTTTTGTTCTGACAGTAGCTCAATCACTCCTTTACATATTCTTGTTCATAAACTTTTTTCTTCTGCAATTCTGCTCAAAGAATTAAAACATTGTTCAAATTATATGCTTGCACTGAATATGCTCTTTTTTTGTGGTGTCTCTGAGCTTGGTTATTTGCCGGCAGACACAGCATTACCCAATCAGATTACATCTTCAGTGCTACAAGGGTGTGAAGTTTGCTGTCTGTTTATATACAATAGCTTGCCTTATCAGGGTTGGTGGGAGTGTTATTTTCTCCTTGGTAATTCCTTGATTAGGTTGATTCTTCCTGGAGAGGTAAAGGCTCAGTTCAGTCATGCTCGTCTCCATTTCTTAGCCGATGGAGCCAGTGTTGCCAAAAAACATTTCCATGATCACATGGCCAGCATGACTGTACATTGAGACTCACAGAACACTTTTCCCTTCTCATCAAAGAGGTTCCTATTTATCTACTTGCATTTTCATACTTTCGAACTACAGATAGTCCACGACTTACAACAGTTTGTTTAGTGACCGTTACAAAGTTACAATGGCACTGAAAAATGTGACATGGCCATTTTTCATAGTTATGGTCTTTGCAGCATCCTCACGATTATGCGATCAAAATTCAGATGCTTGGCAATTGGTTCATATTTATGACCTTTGCTGTGTCCCAGAGTCATGTGATCCTCTTTTGTGAACTTCTAACAAGCAAAGTCAATGGGGAAGCCATTCCCTTAATAATCAGGTTACTAACTTATGAATTGCAGTGATTCACTTAACAACTGTGGCAAGAAAAGTCATAAAAATGAGGCTAAACTCACTTAACAAATGTCTCACTTAAAAACAGTTGGACTCAATTGTGGTCGTAAGTCAAGGACTATCTGTACTAGGTGGGTAGGAGCTGGGGTATGTAACAGAAGCTCACCCCATTGTGCAGTGCTCGGGTCTCAAACTTAGGCTGTCAACTTTCCAGCTAACAAGCTAAGCATCTTTAACTACTGAGAGACTGTGCCCCTGGCTTCTTATTGAAAATGTTACCTAATATGGTAATGAAATGCCTGCAAGAAAACAACCAGGCTCAGAGAGCACTAAGGATCCTACAGTTCAACCCAGAGCTACATATTCTTGTATTGATACTTGTGTTTTTCTTCTAATATTGATCAAATACATGTTAGAATAGGGAGACAGTTTCTTGCAAGAAATGAACTGTCAGTTTAGCATTGTCTTTCATAATCCATTGTAAATCTTTGATCTGTAGTTCTCCAAGAAAGAGGTATTGCAGACATCTTGAGCTGATTCATTGCACTATATTTTTCAGGCAAATTGACTTTTGCAAAGGAAAACATTTACAAAAATGGAACTTGTGAACCATGGAAAACAGTTGTTTACCAAACACTAGGCTAGATGAAAAAATGTTTTTTCTTTGATCCTTGTGCTGCTCAAAGTATTACTAACTGATTTGCCTGTGGTGTAAAACCTCTGAATGCCATTTTTGCAGAATATCATTCCATCTGCTTTATCACATTCCAGAAGCATAGCATTATTAATCTTTGTGGAAACACTCTTGCTGGTTTCAGGCTTCCTGCTGTTGATTAAGGCCAGATTAAATTTTGCAGCTTGAAACTTGTTTTTAATAAACTTTTCTGCTGAAATGAAGATTTTTTTTGTGTGTATGTGTGCAAAAAATATTCTCATTCACAATCTTCTTTTTAAATGACATTTAAGTTTCTAGCAAAAAGAAAAAGAACAAACAAAAGTTTGAATATCAGCTACATAGAACAATTATTTTTTAAATAAAATAACAGAAATATTTTTTCAGTTACATAATGTCACTTTCAAAATTTGTCTTTTCATATAGTGTGAAAAAATATCATTAAATTATTTGCTATCAAAGCTTCTGCATTTTAAATCATCTTGCTCATTTTTAAAATATTGCACTATTCTGGGTATTTTTGCAAAAAAAAAAAAATCATACCATAGAATCCACACATTAAATAGAACCATAAAAGAGAACAGATGTAAAAGAATTTTGATAGACATACATAGATGTACCATACTACATTGTATATTCTGCTAGAATAGGATTTTCTTAGAATCTTAGTAAAGCAGTGGTCTTATTATCTAGTTCAGTCTTCCTTAACAGAATCTTGAAAGCCTAACGTAATTTCTTTTCCCTACCTCTCATACCAAAGAGAGTCAAGATGGGGCAATCTTGAGATTTTCCTCTCATCCTTTCCTGTTTTCTGGATTAAATCCATGTTTTCATAATTGCATACCTTCTTCAAGGCTATCTCAGTACTCCTCTACAGCTACAGAGAATTAGCACTGAAGTAGCATAGAAGCAGAACTGAACTAAATGTTTACAAGCAAGCAACCAAGCTCAGGGGAGTGTTGAAGGACTGCACCATTCAACCCTGAGCTACTTATATTCTCTTCTATTGGAAACAAGCAATTATGTCCATCTGATGATTAAAATATTCTTCATAGCAGTCCTTTAGATGTCCTTCAAATCTTTCATTTCCTAAGAGAATCTATATTACCCTAAAAACTTCTAGTTGGCATTCTGCAGAAACAATAAAAGCAGAAAAATATTGTGTCTTGCTGCTCTTATCACCATACTGTAAGCTCTAGCATAGGAATGCATATATTTCCAATTGAACTTGTTCCTTGTCTTTTTCAGTGGTTTTCTAGATATCTCTTGTTTCATCTTCCTAGTGATTCTCAATAAATTAAGCAGCTATTCAAGGATGGCATACAAAAAGAAGTTGCTCAATTGTAAAAGTGAGGTGCTACTCTTATTCCAAGAGGCGATTAAGACCTTTGTTGAACTACCTGCCAAAGTCTAGGAAGGCACCTGAGGATGCTCTCCAAAAACTTTCTCCAAACAGAAAGTGATATGATCATGATTGGGGATTGTTTTTAATGTTCCCCACATTCATATCACTAAGCCAAGACAAAAACTAGATCCAATACTCATACAGGACTCTTGACCTGAACCATGAACTCCAAATCTGCTTAAACCTTCAACAAAATAATGCAACTCCAGAACCATCAGACTAAGAAACTAAGAAACCAATCTGCATCAAACAGCTCAGGCAGAGAAGATGCTGTGAAGACCATTACAAAAGGAAAAGTGCTGTTTCTTAAAGCCCAGCTTCACAACAAGGGTCTGAAATCTGGTTATCTGAGACGTAAAACCATCATCGTTTCCTGAATAATAACAGGAATTCTACCATCAGCCTTAAATTTACAGGCGATGCCACACCTGAAATCCAGATGGGCATAATTTATATCCATCCTAATATCAATGAAATAAATCAGGCCCTCACACCCAAGATAAATTTGTCACACAAGATAAGCTTGTGCAGGAATGGCAATTGTGATGAGATTCCAAATCTCCTTTCTTGGAGAATAGTTCATTCCTATCTCCAATCATCAATGGTTCATTCTCTCTCTGCCAATCTCTACCAGATGTTCCAGTTTACCTTCAAGTCACCTATCTCTCTCAAACAAATTGCTGAAGACCCATCACCGGTTCTTGGAATCCAATCAGCCAACTTCTTGCTTCCTGACTCCAGCCACCCAGCTGACTAACCCACCTTTTTTCCAGAGATATGCAAGAGTTTATTTACATTCAGCCAGCTGTCAAACCTTGCTTTTGCCAGAGTAAACAAGATGAGTCTCAAAACTTTATTGTGAGTAGAGAGATTGTAAGAAAAGTAAGGACAAGTTAGTTGAATGTTTATCTCAGACAAAGCAACTTCTTCCTTGTGGTGAGAGATATGCGGGAAAGCACTTCAAAGAGACTCCACTTTAATTAATTCACAGTAATGGAAGAATTCCTAGTTTTCAAGATTCTGTATTTACTCCAGACTATCATTACAGATCCAGTATATATGCTGAAATTAATTCTTGCTTCTTGGGCCTTGCCAGCTACATGGACTTGGCAATGGGGAAAGTACACAATCCATCTGTATCTCACTTGGAAAAAGAAATCCAAGCATCTTTCTCATCAATTACATTCAGTCCAATTCCACCAATAAAAATAACTTCCTGATCTTGGAGTCGTCATGGTCCTCATAAAACTCCAGCTGCAGCAGGTATGTTCCATCACTGAGGGCTGATAGCCATTTTTTTCTCTTCTTCAGTATATATATATATAAATCACCCCCAAAAATTCACAAAAAGTCCACATTGCCTTTCAAAATCAGAACAGCATCTTTAATTTTTTTTCTCTGTCATATTTTTCCTTCTTTAAACTTTAATAGATATATTTGTAATTAATTGCTTTTCCCTGCTTGATAATGAGTAAAGTCATTAATTTCAGTGAAACATCACCAAACTGATGTTTAACAATGTTCAGTATGTATAGTATGAAGATCTAAAGTAGAAAAGGTAATTGGTATCCAGTGTGGACAACCTAAGAGAGTCTCTTAAAGAAGTTTCATTTTTTTCTCTAGACTTGTCAGGCAGTAATAGGAAAATTTGTGTTTGAGTTAGTGAATGACAGCCTAACTCCTTAGTTCAAATGTTTTCCTGTGACTGCAAAAGATGTGACTTCTTCAGGGAGCCAGTGAGAGCAATGCATTAATTTTTAAGTGATCTTACTAGCTAGGGCTGAAAGATAGTGTATAATTAAGCCAAAACTAAGACCTGAGATGTTAGGCAAAACATTTATTTTTTTTTTTGAAGCAACAGACAAATAGAAAATACCTATAATTTCTAATTTTATAGATAGTTCAAATATATTACATGAGCTGAGATCAGAAATCAATCTCGGTCAATCACTGGACCAGGGATTTTGTTTCCTGAGATTTCGGACTCACACTGGAGTCCATCTTCAGCACAAAGAGTATGAGTCCAGTATGAGTCTGAAAGCTAGGAAAACAAAACCTCTGATCCCAGTGACGAACTAAGATTAGATCCTGCAGTATTAACCTGGGACGCCTATATTCATCTTCATTTGTGAGATCAGAAAGTTAAATAATTTTTCTCCATGCCCATTTTGTCTGAAGGCTGTTGAGAAGAGATTTATTGCCTTATGGATAGCCCTAATAAAAAGAAGAGCACTCTTCAAGCAGAAAGCAACAAGGAAATCCAGCACAACATCCCTTGATTTATTTTACTTCATACAATTCATGTTTAGTCCTTATTCTTTTGTACCCCAACCAAAACAAAGTATGGTGGATGATGAGATGGATGCCTGTTAACACCTATATCTTCAAAACTGGTTGTTTTTATTATCAAATATCATTATTGGCTTTGCACCATCCCTCTATGACTGCCAAGCTCAGTGTGATCCTTGCGTGAATGCCAAAGCCATTTGGTCCAATTCTCAAGTGCCAATTACAACAGCTTTAGGGACTGTAAGGCAATTGCTCTCACTACCCAGTTTTAAAGATCAGGGAAATAGAAAATGGTTCTGATGAATTGAAAGTACTTGTTTGTTCAAATAGAGGGACACATTTAATTATCTATACAGTTCACTTTTAGGAGCTAGCACTCCTATATAGTACAGAAGATGATTAAATTCAGTTAAAGCTCACAGTAAAAACCAATAATTAATCTTTTATCGAGAGGATTTCATTCTGTCTACATAAAATGAATGAAATTAGCTAGAGAACTGTTCTCTTAGAAGAGAGTTAGCAAATTGATATCTGCAGATGTTGTCTTAATACCTATACCTTCCAGGCCCTCCGTCCCACCCTCCTATTTAAAAATGAATTTAAACTGCTACAAAGCAGTATTGAATTTGCTATGAAATAAGAGGAACTGGATTTTTTTTTCCTGGAGTATATACAGTATTATTCTTTGGAGACCAAATGTAAATATTTTTGGCATATGGATAGCATTACATGGGATATTGTTAATCTCTTTGGCTTTTTTCTAAATGATTCCTAATTAATCTATTGGTAGAAGAAAGGATTCCTGTGAAAATACTTCAATTGCTATATATATGTATTTTCTGAAAGCCATCCAAAACTTTCATTCATGTAATATTGTCCAGGAAAATTGTATATGCAGTAGGATCCAAAGAGATCATAAATAATGTGATATAGAAACACTGCATGCCCAAAGAGCCAATTAATTTTATACTAGCCCCACCCTTTGATTTATACTATGATTTTGAAATGCCTTTCTTTTATTGTAAATATTAATTCTTAGAAGCTAACTGGATGAAAGTTTAAATCAATAGAAAGTTTAGGGGTAGTTTAAATCCCTAATTTTCTAATATATTAAGGAAATAATTCTAAGGGGTTCATTAATAGTATGGTGGTTAATTAACAAATTAATATGCCATCTTAACCATTTGAGTAATAAAATTAAATTTTGGAAATGGGTTTTAGCATTGATTGGTGGATTATGTGCACCAAGTTGCTGTCAATTTTTGTGACCATATAGATACATTTTCTCTATCACAATTGGTCCCTAACTTGGTCTTTTAAGTCTTCCATCAGTGTACTAATTGCCACCATAACTTTACTGCTGCTCATTCTCTTCTCTTTCTTTCCACTCTTCCCAACATTAGAACCTTTTCTAGCCAGCTAAACCTTTGCAGAATGTGTCCAAATAAGATACCTTAAGTTTGATCGTTTGTGCCTTGACTCAGCACCTTGAATTGATTTGCTGAAAGATCCATTTGTTTTGTTGGCTCTCTATGGTATTCTCAAGAGTTTTCTCCTAACACCAACCTCCCAAAGAATCAATATTCTTTCTGTCCTGCTTCTTCAAAGTCTAGCTTTCACATCCAAAATGCCTGCATTATTATGGTATTCATAGATATAGACATATCACAGCAGCTGAATATTGTTTCCAAGGTCTCTGTGGCTATTCTATCAAATAGGCTCCTGGCCTATTTTTTGATTGCTTGTTTCTTATATTATTTCTTTTTCTTTTATTCAACCATGTCTGATTCTCAGAAACTAACCTCAACCCTGCAGTTTTCTTGGCAAAGTTTTTCAAAAGTGCTTTGCCATTGCCTCCTTTTTAGGACTGAGACTTTGTGACTGGCCCAAGGTCACCCAATTGGCTTTGCGCCTAAGGCAGAATTAAAACTGTCTGTCTCTTGCTTTCTAGCCTGAAGCCTTAACTATTACATCAAACTGGTACTCTGTATTTAGTTGAACCTAACAGGCAAAAGTTGTCTATCACTTCTGTAACTTCATTATCAGTTCTAGGGCTGGTGTATATACATGTTGTCATTGCTTGGTTTTCAAAATGTTCAGTTTTATTTCCATTGTTTTTCACTGTGTTCCTTAACTCATAGTTTTGGAGCTTGCAGATTCTTTGTATTTTTGGCTATCAGAGTAGCACAGATTATTGACATTTCTTCTTCCAGTTTTAAAATGACACTCATCTTTCAATGAATGCTCTGTTAAATCTTTTTTAAAAAATTGGAATGTAATTTGAGTTCTTCTAATTTATTGTCATTCTCCAGACTTGATGGCATTGATTGGTTAGAAACTTTTTCCTAGATTTTTTTTTTTTGCTTATCATATTTCTTTAGACATTCCATCAATTCCTAAAGCCTTCTGACTTGGCAATGACTAAAATGCTTATTTAACTTTATCCTCTAATACTGGAAATTCTTGTAAATAGGGAACACCTTCTGAGGTATCTTTGATGTTGACATCTGGGATGTATAGTATTTCAGTATACTCCTTGTGGTGGTGGCTCAGTGGCTAAGACACTGAGCTTGTCGATCGAAAGGTCAGCAGTTCAAAGGTTCGAATCCCTAGTGTTGCATAATGGGTGAGCTCCCGTTACTTGTCCCAGCTTCTGCCAACCTAGTAGTTTGAAAGCACGTAAAAAATGCAAGTAGAAAAAATAGGGATCACCTTTGGTGGGAAAGTAACAGCGTTCCGTGAGCATTTGCCATTTAGTTATGCCAACCACATGACCACGGAGATGTCTTCGGACAGCACTGGCTCTTCGGCTTTGAAACAGAGATGAGCACCACCCCCTAGAGTTGGGAACAACTAGCACAAATGTGCAAGGGGAAACTTTACCTTTACCTTTAGAATAGAATAACAGAGTTGGAAAGGACCTTGGAGGTCTTCTAGTCCAACCCCCTGCCAGGCAAGAAACTCTACACCACTTCAGACAAATGGTTATCCAACATCTTATTAAAAATTTCCAGTGTTGGGGCATTCACAATTTCTGCAGGCAAGTTGTTCCACTTATTAATTGTTCTAACTGTCAGGAAATTTCTCCTTAGTTCTAAATTGCTTCTCTCCTTGATTAGTTTCCACCCATTGCTTCTTGTTCTACCCTCAGGTGCTTTGAAGAATAGTTTGACTCCCTCTTCTTTGTAGCAACCCCTGAAATATTGGAACACTGCTATCATGTCTCCCCTAGTCCTTCTCTTCATCAAACTAGACATACCCAGTTCCTGCAACCGTTCTTCATATGTTTTAGCCTCCAGTCCCCTAATCATCTTTGTTGCTCTTCTCTGCACTCTTTCTAGAGTCTCAACATCTTTTTTACATTGTGGTAATCAAAACTGAATGCAATATTCCATGTATGGCCTTACCAAGGCATTATAAAGTGGTATTAACACTTCACGTGATCTTGATTCTATCCCTCTGTTTATGCAGCCCAGAACTCTGTTGGCTTTTTTGGCAGCTGCTGCACACTGCTGGCTCATAGCTAAATGGTTGTCCACTAGGACTCCAGGATCCCTCTCACAGTTACTACTATTGAGCAAGGTACCACATATATGGTACCTGTGCATTTTGTTTTTCTTCCCTAAATGTAGAATTGCTTTTTTCACTGTTGAATTTCATTTTGTTAGATAGCGTCCAATGTTCAAGTCTGTCAAGATCCTTCTGTATCTTGAGCCTATCTTCTGGAGTGTTGGTTATTCCTGCCAGCTTGGTGTCATCTGCAAATTTGATGAGTTCCCTATCTATCCCCTCATCCAAGTCATTCATGAAGATGTTGAAGAGCACTGGGCCTAAAACAGAGCCCTGGGGTACTCCACTGCATACTTCCCTCCATGTAGATGCAATTCCATTGAGGACTACACGTTGAGTGTGGTTCGTCAGCTAGTTACGAATCCATCTGGTGGTGATGCTGTCTAACCCACATTTTTCTACCTTATCCAGTAATAGGTTATGATCTACTTTGTCAAATGCTTTACTGAAGTCCAAGTAAATTATATTGACAATATTCCCCTGGTCCACTAATTTTGTCACTTTGTCAAAGAATGCAATAAGATTAGTCTGGCATGATCTGTTTTTGACAAACCCATGTTAGCTTTTGATTATTACTTGGTTTGCTTCTAGGTGCTCGGTGATTTGTTGTTTGATTATCTTTTCCAGAATCTTCCCTGGTATTGAGGTCAGGCTGATAGGTCTGAAGTTTCCTGGATCTATTTTTTCCCCCTTTTTTGAAGATGGGAACTACACCAGCTCTTTTCCAATCCTCTGGCAGTTCCCCTGTGCTCCAGGATCTTTGAAAGATATAGTTCAGTGGTTCTGAGATTTCGTCTGCCAGTTCCTTCAGAACCTTGGGGTGTATTCCATCTGGTCCTGGTAATTTGAACTTGTCTAGGATAGACAGGTGTTCACTTTCCATTTCCCCTCCTATTTTAACTTGTGTTCCTAATCTGTTTTTTGTGGTGCTGTTTTTGATAGGTTGGACTGTTTTTTTTCCTTTTGTGTAAAGACAGATGCAAAAATGAGTTAAGTAGTTCTGCTTTCTCCCTGTTGCTTGTCACCTTCTTGCCACTTTCTCCCATCAATGAACAATTGTTTCCTTGACTTTTTTCTTGTTTTTAATATGTTGGAAGAAGCTTTTTTTGTTATTTTTTTACTTTAGTTGCAACCCTTTGTTCATTGTGAGCCTTAGCTTTCCTCACTTCATCTTTACAGGCTATTTGCTGATATTCTGCCTTAGTTATTTGCCCCTCTTTCCACTTTTTATACTTGTCCTTTTTGTCTTTCAATTTGTTAGAGAGTTCTTTATGCAGCCTTGCTGGTTTCTTTTGAGATCTATTATTTTTCTTCTTTATTGGTATTGTGCTAGACTGGGCTATTATAATCTCACCTTTCAAAATTTCCCAAGCTTCTTGAGTTGTTGTCCCCTTGAGGATTCTCATCCATGGAATCTTTCTCAAACTCTTTCTAAGTTTATTGAAATTAGCTCTCTTAAAGTCCAAGGCTTTAGTGAGAATTAAGTCCAATATGGCTAATCCCTCTGTTCCCTTCTCTACGTTTTGAGAAACAAAGTTGTCTGCTAGGTTTGTTAGGAACCTGTTGGATCTTCCACTTGGTGCAGAGTTTGTCTCCCAGTTGATGTCAGGGTAGTTAGTTGATGTCAGGGTAGTTAACCTTTATACTCCTTCCATTTATAACAGCTGCTGTATGCAATGATGCAAAGATTGTCACATTTGGATCTGCCTATTTTCTCTTATTCATCTAATGTATTTCAATAAGTTATCTTGTTAGCCTTGAAGTGTGTGTGTGTGTATGGCAACAGTTAGTAAAACATGAACTTAACCCAGAAAAAACAGAAAAGGATGAGAAACAAACTCACGATAGGCACAATTCAGATTTTAAGTTTCAGCTATTATAATCTACATCAATAAAATAGAATTCTCGTATTTCTTGTACTGTCTTTTTGTGGCCTGGCACTGACAAGGGAAAAGGACCTTGCTATTATTTTCTAATGTTGAGAAAAAATCTTATAAACAGAAACCATAGTTTCCCTGTAAAATTTAATTCCTAAAATAAAATAAGAGGGTTTTTTAATGTATCATTCATAATCCTGCATAAAATTCAGAGATACTCAGAATGGTTATTTCAGACACCACCTAATTGAATTTTCTAGCAGTAATTATTTAGTTCCAATATATTACCAAATTATGAGGATCTAGAAAATTGTTTATCTTCCAACTTCAGCAGGGTTGATTTGCTATCATCCAACACTTGGACAAACTATGCTTGACTTCCTTTCCTGTCCTCGAAGTCATCACAGTAAGACTTTGAATCCCGATTGAAAAGCAAGAGCCAACATTTTGCTAATTGGTACATAAAAATAAACTGTCACTGTAAAATCAAGGAAGGGAAGAAGAGAATAAGAGAAGTCTGAATTGAACTACTGGTTTTTGAAAACCTGTCAGGTCTTTGAAAAGGAGTTTATTGTGCCTTTATTGTCCAGGTATAACTTTGAAAGGTACTATTAAGCAAGTCTCTTTTTTTAATTTTAGAAGGTGAGGAAATTGCTACTTTCTTCCTCAGAAGCATTAACATAAACCTTAAACAGAACTTAACATCAGCATTATAAATAAAAACAGTCAATCCTTAATGCAACCTCTGAGAAAATTTATTTCAGGACTCATGAATCTGAATGAAGCTAATATGACCAAATCATTGAATATTCTTTAAATTAATTCATGTCTCTTCATTTCTCCCTCCCATCATAATATACAAAACAAATGCAGCATTGTAGAAACACTGTGATGTGATACTAAGGAATAATGTTACATCAAAGTAGATTCTCATAATAATAGGGCATATATACTAATGCTAATAAGATGTGAACAGAGCAGAGGGAGAATTTTCATTCTACAATAAAACCTCAATAAGTTAGTAATACATAACTATGTATTACTGATAAACCCTTTGGGTTTCTCATACATTAAAACCAAAATGTCCAACTGAGCATAATTTATGCTTCCTTATTCAAAAGCTACAGGCACCAGTACTAACCAGAGAGTGCTAGTGGTATTGGAAAGCTGGGTCTGCTATTTAATTCTAGTCATACCAATTATGGAGAAAAACAATTTAATTTTAGAAGCTGGAACTGCTTCAACATTTTACATACTATTGTTTTAAATGATGTTAAAGCTCTTAATGGCACTAGGCTCAAATATCTGAAAGTCTGCTTATTTTCCATAATAAATTGTCCAAGTATTAATACCTGAGTGCCTATACCTGTAGAGTTTGATTGGCATTCAATAGGCACTTTGTAAAGTGATGCCCATTTGTGGCTTCTCTGCAGAGGTACCAGGATTATCATAATGAATAATGACATTAATTTCTTTGCTGAAAAGTTGTGCATTTTCTAGTCACTATTTTAAAATTATTTTAACAATCTGCTTTTCAGGTATTGCTATTTGTTTTACTACTTATACAATAAAATAGCCCATACATTGAGGTAATTGGCAATTTATTCTAAACCAAATGAAAGGTGGGGGTGGGGAGGGAGAGGGAGGGAGAGAGAAAGATATCAGAATATAAATAAGTCTGAATAATGGGTAACCCACTGAGCCAAATGCAGATGGTTATTAGATCTTCATGTTATATTATGCCAAATGTTTGATAACCTCCAATTTTACAACGAAGGTGAAATATATAAAAAGGGTTGTATTGAAGTACTTGAGAACCACAATCAATTACCAGAAACCAGTATTTAATGTGAGATGGCGAAGAGGTCATATGATGTGCAAGAAAAATTAGCATTGATATGCATTTCTATAAATAAGACTTATTGGACTTCCCAGGATCATTGCTATGGTTTATTGGAATTACATGTAGAGCATCAGGGTAGCAAACCTGAAGAGAGAATGCAAGAATTGTTAAGTAAATGTCAACTTAATTATGGAAAGGAAACTTTTTAACTTTTTAAGTTAACTTTTGTTTTTATTCTATTTTGTATAAAAGATGGCAGTGGGAATCATCTATCCAAGCAAATGCCAGGGGACAAGACTGACTTGAAGGCACTTAAATAAAATAAAATTATGAAAAGCAGCCTACTGTTTTCAGTGTTAGCTTTCTTTGAATCAGTTACACATAATATGTGTACATTTTTAAATACCTTGTAAGGAGCTAAAATTTATCTGTACATTACAGCCAACCAAATTTTGCTTACTCACAGTTCCCTGTAATTCAACGTTTCAGTTTTGTTCCTTTCCCCTTTGTATAGAAGAATGATAAAGAAGTTCTTCCAGGCACACAGAGAGGGAGAGAGTGACTAACAATGATACTGATACATTCTGGATTCTGAAGGACAGATTCAATTCTTTTGGACAAATTTAAATACAGCCTGTAATGGGGAGCAGTTGAGCTTTTAAATTACAAGCCAGCTTTTCATGTGGTGTTCTTTTTCTCCTCTTTTTCCTCCTCATCTTCCTCCTCCTGAATATCTGAAATTGTTCTAGTAGTTTTTTATTACTTCCTTTACTGTTGGAATATTACAGTATACCTTTTGCTGATGCTTACTATTTCATGCCATATAAAATAGCCAGTTCTGAATTTTTTTTCCTTATTCTTTATCCCGTATCCTGTAAACACTGTTTCGTGTTTGGTTAGATTATTGATTTATACTTTACATATGGGTCATTGCATCTACAGACTGATTCTCCAGTTAAACTACTGTACAATTATTCTTCATTTATTTGTAGATCAGAAAAAAATATTATTTGCTTCTTTTAACATAGGTTGAGTGAGAGAAACAAACACTTTAAATGGAAATATAGAAAATATATCTTTAGGTAATCTATTTGTAATGAAAAGCAATATTTTAGAATAAGAAATTATAATATTCACATTTTACTTAATTTCAGGGTTCTTTATATAATTCTAAATAGTTTAATGAGTGAAAGTTGGAATTCATTTACCAGAAGTTTTGATTCCTCTCTTAATTATGGCAAATATTTTCTCATAATACTCACAATATTCTCTTTCATGAAGGTTATAATTGCTTTACACATTAAAAGGAAAAACAAAAGCAAGGACCATGCTGATAACAGAAATGCTAATTGAAAAATTGAGATAAGAACAAGCATAAAAAGTGAACTTCAGCTATATGGCAAAAGAGAATATCGTATGTTTTGGTGTTCTATTTTCAAATAACAAACAAAACAAAATGTATTGAATAATCCAATAAAATCATACTTTCATTTACACTATCATCTTCTGTGGAGTCCTCAGCTACTCTCTGAGCTTGATTATTTGCTGGCAAATAATGCATTACCCATCTAGGTAACCTAGTCAGTGCTAGTGAGTATGGGGTTTGCTTTCTGTTTATATATATAGTAGTTTTTCTTGCCAATGTTGACCACAGTATTGTTTTCTTCTTGGTAGCCTCCTTGATTATTGTTTTATACTTAATTATTTGTCTGAGTTAATCCCTGCTTATCTGGGTTTTAGCTGCTAGACAGGATGTATTCTGATCATTTCTTTCTTTCTTACCTTTTTATTGTCTCTTTTGAATAGAATGGTATGTAAATTGTGATTTACCTCTAGATGTCTCTTGATAACCAATTTGTGTGAATGCCAAGCTTCCAGGAATTCCCTAGCATTTTCAGATTTAACTTTGTTTTAGATGGTCATAATTTCCCAGATGAAATTATGGTTGAGTCTGCCCACATGCTATGATATTAAGGAATTTTATTGTATCTTCTGACTGCTACTTGGTGTTCATGGAAGCACCCTGATAGTCTTCTACCTATCTGTCCTACATAGTGCTGTTACAGTCCTTACACTGTATGTTGTAGATGACTGACATTTTTTTCTTCTTCAGCGTTGAAGAAGAAAAGTCTTTTGGTATACTTAAAATACTTTGAAGCTTTAGTTGATTTTTGTGCTATGGGGATATTGTGTGGTTGTCAAAATCTGCTGGTTGTTTCTGAGATGTTTTTGATATATAGCAGTGTTACCCTTTTCATAGTTTGTGTTGGTTGTGCTGTCTTATGTTGAGTGATCAGGCATTCTTTGATAAAGTTGTCTGAGTATCCATTTTGTTGGAAGAGATTGGACAGACTGCATGCACAATTTGGAGTTTCTCCTAGATCCACGTACTTGCTCTAAGTACAGTGATAGTCATGGCTAGGAGAACCTTTGCACAATTTGTGTTGTGCACCAGTTGCACCTTTTTGTGGATCATGAATCCCTGCCCTCAAGTCACTTATGTCCTACTCATCTTGTGTTTGGACTACTGCAATGCTCTCTATGTGGGACTGCCCATGAACTGCATTCAGAAACTATAGTTAACCTATAATGCAGCTATACAGACAGTTCTTGGGGCCTTTAGGGCAGCTAATTTAACAGCTCTTTGCCCAAGCTTTTACTGGTTGCAGGTCTGCTTCCAGATCCAATTCAAGTATTGATTATGACCTTCAAAGCTATTTCTGGCATGGGTCCAGGCTACCTGAGGAACCATCTCACCCCAATGGGACTGGCCCATCCCACTTGTTCTGACAGAAGTGGCATCAGTCAAGGAATTCCAACTGTGAATGGGGTCTAAGAGAAGAACTTTTCTGCCATCCATGTTCCTTAAGGTAATATCTGCCCCCACCCTCTTAGCTTTCCATACAAGCCTTAAAGGCTGGCTTTGCCAGCTGGTCTGGGACCCAATAGGATTGTTTCATGTAAGTGGGTATTAGACTAGGAAAAAGGTCCTCACCTGTTATATTATGGTTCTGGGTTTTAAATTATGTAATTTTCTGTTATTTAATGTTTTAATGTTTTGTGAGCAGCACAGTGGCTTAGAGGTGGCGGTCTTGCCTCACAATCAGCAGGCTGTGAATTCGTTCCTAGGTAGCAGGAGATATTTATCTCTGGGTGCAATGAGTAATTGTCCGCTGCAAGCTCCATATAGGCATCAGGAAGGGCGTCTGGCCAGTAAATGCTGAAGTTCTATTTAGTTGCCCAGACTCTACCCCAATACAAGGGATTATAGGGTCATTAAAAGAAAAAAAGTTTTAATGTTTAGTATCTCTGTTTTTATAATATTTAAAAGCCTCCCAGAGTCATTTGTCAGTGAGATGGGATTAAAATAAAAAAAATAAAAAAATAAAAAAATAAAATAAAATAAATAAAATAAAATAAAATAAAATAAATAAAATAAAATAAAATAAAATAAAATAAAATAAAATAAAATAAA